>JAMPIV010004184.1:0-105276 GCA_024509875.1 Oreohelix idahoensis
CCACTGCGTATGTCAAAGGCCTGGTGTGATGTTGCTTACCCAGCATACTGGAATGTTTCCTTCATCTTTTCATGGAATGACTTTATCGTTTTCCCAAGCACTTAGTGCGGCAGCCTATTTTCCAGGAGGATTTTTAAAGTGTCCATCCCTACTAACCAGGTCAAATGCATTTGTGAGGGTTCTATAAAGGCGATATATAATGGTCTTTTTTTTCTGTTCTCTTGATTTTTCCTGAAGCTGGCGGAGAGAAAAGAGCATGTCTAATGTTGATCTTACCATCTTCGGAATCCCACACTGCGACTGTGGATACATGAGTTCAGCTCTAACTTGTGTAATCGCTTTAAGATGACTGTGGCAAAAACCTTACCAACAATACTAAGAAGAAAGACGCCTCTGTAGTTATTGGCAAAACACTTCTGTCTTCTTTTTTTTATACAATCTACCCGGCCACAAAAATGTTACAAGTTTGGCATCTTGCACGTCTTGAGGGGACAGTTGCTTTTTTAGCGGTGCCGTCTTACATTTTTGGGGACCAAAGGGCTTTTATTCATTTCGTCGTACTATATCTAACTAGTTGCATGTTTGGCACGGCGTCTGGATGCTTCTCTCTGACTGAAGCCATTATTCACTTGCGCAAAGTCGAGCAGTTTGTGGACTTTGCTTCTTGTAGCCTTCAGGATATGTAGGTTTTAGCACTCGATGAACGCTTGTATTCATTCGCGGCACGGCGTTTAGCTTCACTGACAGGTGTCATCACATGTGTATGAAGCATCAAACCAGTCATTTGGCTTTGCTATCTTCTTACCAATGGTAGCAAGCGCAGTGATATGGTGTTCCGCAGGTGCTCCCATTCTCTTAGCAGTATCACCATGCTGTAGGCTTTGAGCACTTTCTTGAAGGTCGTGGTAAATTGGGCGATCATGTCAGAAAGAAGGTGTTGGTTACGCAGAGGTCATGATGTTCACACAACTTGCCAATTGGGCAAGACGCTTATGACCAGTAACTACTACTTCCCGTGTTGACCGGACACCTATAGGGTGAAGCTGGAGTGTCCTCTCCAGGGCGCGAGCTTAAGCACAGTTATATGGAAATCAAGCGGTTGCCCATGCAGCATGTTCACCCTCTCCATGCAGCGGTAAGTCCAAAGGAACGACAGCAGACAATCCATTTTGGTACCAGCCACGTAGCAGGAGTCGCCAGAAAAATTGTCGAATCAACATTAGACTGCTTTAGGGACTCCGACTTCGGATTCATCCTTAGGGTTTACTTCTGAAGCCTTTCCCGTAAACGGATATTCTCGGTGGTTTGAATTCAGAGTTTCACCTTCTCCTAGTTAGGCTGCCAATCAAAGATCACGAGCCTTATCTGCCCGATATATATATATATATATATATATATATATATATATATATATATATATATATATATATATATATATATATATATATATATATATATATATATATATATATATATATATATATATATATATATATATATATATGTTGTTATTTTCGATCCTGTGGTGCTTGGGCTTTAGCCCTTCGGCTCAATGACATGTAGCAATTTCATTTTCATGGCATTGTGAAGCTGGGGTGTCTGTGGACTTTCCTTCCCATCCGGTCAGAAGCCAGACGCTTGTGCCATCTTAGCTCCTTCCCATCCACGCTGTCTCTGCCCATATGTATGCTATACCTCACGTCCATACAATTTCTTTAAGTTTCACGATAATATTAACCGCTTACTAGACTTCCTATCTCTTAGGCACAACTTCAATATACGTTATTGGAGCTGGAATTACCGCGGCTGCTGGCACCACTTGCCCCCCAATAAATAATAATAATAATAAATTCTTTAAGCACCGAACACGGCGCATAAGGCAGAAATCAGTGCTCTCCAGGTTATTCGTTGTGGCGCCACTCCTCTTAGCTCTTGCACATTATTTAATCCCAACGTTCTTCCTTCTCTTATTATTGTTCTTCTAAGTGTTTCTTTTGGTCTTCCTTTTTTCCTCTTACCCTCAGGAACCCAAGTGAGCGCCTGCAGTGGTATTCTGTTGTTTTGCATTCGTAGGACATGACCGATATATGACCATCGTCTTTTCCTTATATAGTCGGAGACATATTTCTGCCTAGAGTCTTCTCTTATTTGTCGATTAGTCTTGAATTCTTTCCAACTGATGTTCATGAGTTTTCTAAGACATTTGTTCTCGAATAGCCCTCCAATAGATGCTCGTTAAAGGGTTTAAAGTGTACTCATTTCAATTACGGGTCCTCGAAAGAGTGCAGTACTGTTATTTGTCGTCACTACCAACAATGAAACAATCCCACCATCTTTTCGACAAACTACGGAAAACCGTGAAAACTCAACTGAACCCCCATTAAAAGAGCACGCATGCCTTGCAACTTTTCATGGTGAATTTTCGGAAACAATATGGAAACGACGCGCATTGCACCGTGAAAACTAAATTGAATATTCATTTCTTTTTTTAAATGCACGCAAGCATTTCAATTTTTTCATGGTGCATCGACCATTGACCATAAGTCATGATAAGTTTGGCTACAAAGATCCAATGGAGATGAAATAGAATGAAAAGGAAGTAAGTGACCACAAGAGAATTAGTGCCATCATCGGCACATGCAGCAGAATAAGCACACCGTAATTCATTCCTGTCATTTTTGTGTCGGGTAACTTGATTATACAAGGTATATACTAACATCCACAAACATTGTATGCTATGTCCTGTCATTAGTCTACACCAGCGTTTCTCTCAAACTTGTTGGTATCAGGATCCCTTTACACACTATTAACACTTATCGAGGACGCCAAATAGCTTCTGTTCATGTGGGTTATGTCTATCGGTATTTACCGTATTAGAAATTTAAACCGAGAAATGTTTAAATAGTTATTTATTAGTTCAATTAGAAATTACAATAATAAACCCATTTCACGTTAACATAAATAACATTTTTTTTTAAATGAAAAAATAATTATATTTTTTAAAAATAGTGCGAAGAGTGGCGTTGTTTTACATTTTTGCAAATCTCTTTAATGTTTTCTTCTTCTTGCGATCGCATCTTTGATGATTACACCGTCAGACGAGTTCTCATGATGAATTCGACTCTTTAATGTCTGACTTAATATAAGACAGCTGAATGCTCATATTTGCTTCTGCTGTTAATCTGTTGTGATGTATTGTTTTGGTTGAAGTACATGAAGAAAATCTAGCCTCACGCATAAATGTAGCTGGAAAATGGAGGGATATTTTAATAGCCGTTTCAGATAATTGTGGATATTCTTCCTAACACAAAAACTCGACACCTGGTAGTTTCTTAAAGGTTAGTTTGAAATTGAAATGTGAACATTTCGTACGCTGTTACATTAAAATCCATTGGTCTGTTTTGCACTTTGAATGAGAATGAGAGTGGAATAGGCAAATAACGTCTTAGATTATTATTGAAAATAGTTTTGATGTCGCGGACTCGTGACAGGGTCTCGTGGACCTCCATGGCGAAAACGCAAAACAAACTAATTTATGTAACTTGAAAAAGGAGCATTCGGAAAATTGGGGTCCAGCCGCTGGACCCTCGGTCAACAAAACATCCCGCGTTATATCTAGCCGCGTTTATTTAGCGATTTACAGTATCTATTTAAATATATATTAAATATATATATATATTATATAAAAATATAAATATATAGAAAAAATATATATATATATATATATGATATATATATATAGAACTATATATATAATATATATTACATTGTCAATTCAAATCAGGCCGACCGTATATAGTGCGTAAACATTTCACGTACTTTCAACGAGAAAGGTTGGAAATCATCTGATATTCGCCTTCCGATATCTGGGACTTGCATTTAATCTGTACGTAACATCCAGATCTAATATCTCTACAGGCACCGGCCTTTTTAAACGGTTCATTATACCGGATATTTATGTCTAATGTATTTCATAATTCCCCATCATGTTTGACTACTTTTTAATGTTATAAAAGCGAATTTCTGTTTCGTCTCTTTTCATAATCACGAACAATCTTGTTTAACTCTCGCGACAACTTTACCTTTCTTGTTGATTTGAACACCTAATCTCATGTAAATAATTGTCTCCAACTACTACTGAATTTCACTTCAATATCGACAAGTTATGATCACGTTTTGCTAAATTTATATCACAAGCTACCCTCCACGCTTTTACTCCATTTATCACAGTGTTAAACTATCACGTTTTTTTTACTCATCTATGGACAATTTACCAACACGTTTTACTTCCATTTATCACAAATCACGTTTCACAACTATTTATTACAATTTACGATAAACTTTACCCCATTTATCACAATTTACTGTACAAATTATTATTTCATGAAAACGACTCCTCTATCTTATTCTACTGAATTTATCACAAGCTACCATCACATTCTACTGACTTTATCACTAACATCAAATTCTACTCAATTTATCAGAAGTTACAATCACGTTTTACTCAATTTATCACAAGCTTCTAACCACATTCCCCACTGAATTTAATCACAAGCAAACCATCCCCCATACTATTGAATTTTATCCATAAGCATACCATCACCCACGTTTTCCTCACTTTATCAAGAGGTAGCCATTATAAATAATTTCTATACTCACTTTACACAGTTAATTACGTTTTTTTGCTTACGCTATCCCACAGATATCATCACATTTTACTCAGTTTCTAACAAGCTACCCATCAAAATTTTGCTCAATTTTACACGAGGTAACAGCATATTTCTCCTGTTTAATCATTAGATAGCAACTAATTGTGTTCAATTTTCAAGTATAAGCAACACATCTTACTCAATTTGTTATAATAATTTAATCAAATTTTGCTCAATGTTTAAGGATGGATATCAGCAAATTGTACTCTGCTAAGAGTATAAATTTATTATAAGCTGCTAATCAAAATTTTTAAATCATTTTCATTTAGGATACACAACAAATTTTACTCAATAAATCACAAGCTTCCATCAAAATCTTGCTTAATTGATACAAATCTATCATCACATTTTAAATTAATCAAAAGCCATCCCATTACAGTCGAGTTCGTTCCATAAACAATCCGTACATTTCTATTATACTCCAATTTTATCACAAACAATCGTAATGGTTTGCATCAATTTACAATCCACACTGTACAAAAAAATCTAAATTTGGTCAGGTACCTACAACAGTTTGTTGCAAACACTCACGATAGTAATATTTTGAAATGACTTGAGAACTGAGGTACATTCAAAGAAGGCGGAGAACGGCACCGACTGAATCATTCAACCAACGATTACATCTGTGAATCATTTTGCCGTTAGGGAGAAAAAAGCTTCATATGATTGAAAATATTTTTTTTAAAATGCGTCAACATATTTCAGGCCTTACGCGAGATACGTCCGATGTCTTTTGAAAGGAACGTTTCTCTTCTCCACAATTATACTCTCTTTTGAATGTAAAATAAATTAATGTGAACTTTATTGTGTAGATCTTATCACAACCTGATACACATTGACACGAAACTGACACGAACAACCGGCATTAATGAGGAACAGCGATAAGAAATAAAACTCAAATTGTAATCAAAACATTTTAAAAATTGACTACCACAACACACACCAGGTAATGGAACGTATTAATATTGAGATTCCCGATCGGCGGTACATCATCAACGGAAATTAGGAGGTAATTTCACTGATGTCCTAAAATAATTCCCCACTTTGAGTGATCATTGTGAAACGATTTCTTTGAGCATCGGCGACTGTCTTACGGTACCGCATCACACTGCGCCAAATTAAAGATGGCACACACTGACAGGTTTGTGACGTAATAGAAATGAATTACGTGTGGGCTGCATATCAGAAGGTGGACACGTAGAGACATGGTTGGATTTTTAAAAATATTATCGACTTGATATTATATATGTGTATATACATAAATTATAGATATAGATATAAAAGCCCATTTCAGTCCATAAATATGGGTATGCAACACCTGAGGTGACAGCCCTCTCGACTGCTTATTTTCCTGATGTTCCTTTCGGACGTTTTCCCTCCTTTCTTTTCTTGCTTGTTGTGTGATCTTCTTTATCGCCCAATCTGAGGTGGTGCCTAAGATTAGCACCGCAACATGGTGCAATCGGCAGCTTCATCCTTCCCAGATTGCCGAATGTATGTCCAGTGCCCTCATGTCTCTCTTGCACACATCTTTGAATCTCAGCTGAGGTCGCCCAACTGTTCTTTTGGCATCTGCCAGTTGTCCCCGCATGCGACCAATTTCCTTGCGGCGACGTGGCCAAGCCAGCAGTCTGTGCGCTGTCTAAAGCAGTTTATACATGCTTTGAAGGCTAGCACGTGACAACACTGTACAGTTGTCACTTTTTCCTTTCCACGAAATCAGGCGATGGATGTGGCGTAGACGCGTAGATGGAAGGTATTGGATACTTCTTTCCATATGCTTTACCATAGGTTGTCCCACGTCTCGCTGCCATACAGAAGTTGTTAGTGACGCAGTGCGTTATATACGCCGCTTTGGTCCTTATAGTTTGAGTTTGGGCGTTTTCCCAAACACAGCTGAGTGGGCGGAAAAGTAAATATATTATATAAACCTATCGATTTTGTTAACGCTATAATTAGCTAAATGGGGGTGCGTTAGTGAAAACCTTGAAACCATGCACAGAATTAGACAAACAAACACGTCAATTTCTGTCACATTGAACAAAACCATGGAATACATCTAAGAAAATAAAACGCAACGTTTAGCCAAAAGGAAGACAAAGTATTAATAAGAATATAAAGAACATCTAGGATATGTTGCATTAAAAAAAAATATAGGTCCTAGAACAGATAGGAAATAAAAGATGTCGATTTTAAACAAAATTAAAAATTAATCAGGGAATTAAAAGTGAAACTGGATTATTTCACATACTTCGCGTGAAAAGCGATACACTGTGAGAAAAGCAACGGATCGGACTCCGTATGGAGAGATTGAGAAATGTAGGCAAAATAACTAAACGCAGACGGATATCTGAAGAAGATCTTCATCTTATGCCTCTTTCAAGGACGTAACGAAAGTTAATGATTATGATAATTATGCTGCTGGATGACAATAGTAATGTACGAGGGAAGGTCAAAAAGTAATGCCTCCTATTTTTTATGTATGTAAATACTGCATCAGTGTGCAATTTGTAAATTTAGAGCAGAATTTCCTCAAACACTCTTCTGCACTGTATAGCATTACCAATCTGTTTCAGTGACAGGTGGCACCACTGCTAACAGTTTAAAAATGGCTTTTGTCAAAGACGTTCGGTTAAAAAACACCAACGTTATGTCATAGAATTCCTCAATGCTGTAGGGCGAGACCCCCTCAATAATCAATTCGCCATCCACAAACGTTTTGGAAGAATAGTTTTATGGAGAGTCAAACAGTGGGATGTTAGCACTGGTCCAACGTTGGGTACAAACTAGTCGTTGTGACGAAGCTGAAGAAAGTTCAATCCTCAATGGCTGACGCATAAGCGGAACTGGCCGGACCCGTCTGACCGCAGGGGGGTGAGGCTCCACGGAGCAGGGGGGGGGGGGGGACATATCGGATGGCGAGTTGGCTGGGGGTGGTATGTTGCGAGTGGAGGTGCATATATTTCGTTGTGTGGATATTTAGGGGGTTTGTTTAAATGGGAGGGTATCGTGCGGTACGTGTAAACTTTCGGGCTCTCTGCGGACCTGCGACCTATTGATACTCATTATCTTAAGACACATCGATGTGATCAAGATCATTCATCACCAGAGTAGAGGGTCACCATGGAGGCGCGTGGCGGACAAGTCACACCTGACGAGAGAGATAGACATGGACGTATCAGACAATTCTAGGCGAATGATAGTGTGGCAGTGCACCGGGGGGGGGGGGGGCAGTGGAGTAGTTGAAGTAGCCAGATTGTGCACCAGCACTCAGCAGATCACAGCCAACATATGACAAGAGGGCGACACACTGCTATAGCAAGCGCGGGCACACAAGCCGTTACAACGTCTGGTAAGTGCTTTCATCCTCGTTGAAGCTCCAAGTGGTTTCACGAGAGGAAAAGAGTCATGCACTCATAGAGAATGCTAGAACAGGGGCGTAAGAAGTGACTAGACAGTGAGGTACTCGACGTCACACACTGTCTGGTAGGCGCTGTACTTTGTATGATTCTGTCTACATACGTGCGATTTGGATCCAGAACGGCTGCGTGGTCAACAGCCGTGGGTGAGCTATTGTTATCGATTTTCACAGCGTGAGCGGTAGCACTCAGCGCATCTTCCACTGAAACGATGGTAGAGCATTACATTAATAGGACAGAGAGATAAAGGTGTTGAAGTATGTAGCTAAGCTAGAAGAGGAAGACGCGAATATAGGTGATCCAACATAGAGTTCACGTGTGCACCAGACTAGTGAAATGTTAAAAGAAGATGGATAGCCTTCTCAGGGTTGTAAGGAAAGAGGGTTGGATATGGGGGTCATATCGAGCAGTCTTGAGTCGTGGTTTGGAGAGAGGGATGTACAAGATAAGGGAGCCGTGTTAGGCGATGACTATGCGGTACATGCGTCTGTCAACAAGGATAGACATATCAACGGTGCGAGACACATGTGCTGTGAACAGGGCGAGGCGATTTGTCAAGTTCTTTGACAAGGAAGCATGCTATATCATGCGCGAGAAGCATCGTACTCGAAGGGCGAGACGCTTTACCCGGGCTAATGTTGAACATTACAACATTGGGCGCGTCAGCACGCAGTTCTGCAGCTACAGCGACTAGTTAGCAGGCATAATTAGACCGAGACGAGCATACTGTCTCGCTATACACCTCGCTAGGTTTGACATGGCGAAGGGAGCGTGTAGTAATTTCAGGACGATCTCTGATATGACCATGATATATATATCATATCACTCATATATGGAGTATCTATCTGATTTGGGTGGGGATTGGTGGGGGGGTGTTTTGTGTAGGTGTGGGGTAGGTGTGTGATTAATGGAGTGTAAGTCTAGTCTCTATATACTATAGGGTCTCTCATCTGACTGTGTATCCGGGCGCATTGCTCATGAAGATGGGGGTGCGCACGTTAGGTAGATACAGCGGTCTGGCGTGGGGGAGCGGCGGCAGAGAGTTGGAGGGATGGCGGATTATTGTGGGGGCGGGTGTGATACAGAATCACGTCAAGAAGATCGATCAGCGTTGCATCTGACTAGTGGATGAGCGACGCTAGAGAGCATGTACGTAGACAGACGGTAGGTTCTGACTCGAGATGCCTATCAGGTGTGGTAATTTGAAAGAAGATTTAGGTAGGGGGTAAAGAGACTGGGGCGCGAAGCGAGGGCGGAGTGTTTGGGACGACACATGATAGCTAGGATGTGTTGAGAATATGACACTACGTGGTGCTAACGGAGTACACCATCATGTATATACAGGACGGAGATTCTCGGTGAATCAATAGATAACGTAGGAAGACTACATGAAGGAGAGACTTATCAGGGTTCTATCTTTTTCTGTAAGGTTGAGCGCAGAGACCTTGCGCGAGTACAGACGAGGAGAATTAGCGTAATGTAGAGCAGACGGACTGGAGGGCGTGTTCCTTGCCTTATTGTAGTTTTTTCAACAACATTTACTAGAGCTTTTCGTTATTAGATGTATTCTGAGATCCTCTTCGTTTAATGCTTTATCATCAACTTACAATTTATTGCCTGATGAAGGTGAGGAGATATGCTCCTATTCTCTCTTACATTCATGGGCGGATGTGAATAATTATATAACAAATCTCTATATTTTAAAAATAACAGTACTAAACAATTGGTATTCTTCTATTTTTTTCTGTTTGGCTGTAAGCAGCTGCGAATAGAGATTATAATGGGGGGGGGAGGGGGGGGGGAGGGGAAGAAGAATATCGTCATGGTGGTGGGGTGGTGAGGGGGGGGGGAGACGCGAATTATAGAGTTACCATTATATCTATAAAGTGCCATCTCACTAAAACTAGAATATTTAACTAGCCTAATGGGCGCGTTCAGGGTACAAGTCGGCGCTAGAGGCCTCAATCAAAAGACTGAATCAGATTATTACCGCAACTAATACTCAGCTAGCACTGGTCGATTTGTTCGTGCTGGTGACCATGGTGGGGGGGGGCCGGGGGGGGGGGAGGGCGGGGGGAAGAAAGGGAGAGTAGGGGGGGGGGGGTGGGGGTGCGACCGCTGTGAGCGTTGGGGGTAGGAGAGTGGGGGTGAAGAGAGAGAGAGGGGGGGGTATGGGGGGAGGTCAGTATATAAGCGAGAGAGACCTACTATAGATGTAGGGTACTATGCAGAGACTTGAGCGGAACTACTGAGACTCATCGTAATCTTTCCGAATATGATGGAGCGAGTGTCATGAGATATAGCCAGCCACAACTGATCATCACCACATACAGGCGAGCGCTGGGGACTGTTACGGACAGTCTCGACAAGTCGAGCAGCACGACCGGCATCATCCAAAGCATCAAGATTTATCTGAGACAATCTACGGACTGCATGCGATGACTTCTCTTAGCGTGGTCCACTAGTCGAGTCTTATATAGAGTATTCGATATCTTACCCTAGTTTTGCTACCCGCATCTGGGGTGGGAGTTATCAATATATGACCTCTATCCGGACGCAGTCGTGGAGCTGGTAGTACTACCTCAGGGGTGCACGAAGCACATATTATGGTACTAGGTTATGTGATCAATTGGAGAGATCGCGCTTAAGTATTTCAGTGACCTTTCCTTATAGTTGTACGAGTTGAGATTTTTATCTATAGAGAGTGCACTTATAGTATTGGCCTTGAAATAGGACTTGGTTATCTAGTGATCACACTCTCTACAACAAGCGGATGCGTCTGGGAACGTGCTATACGAATGCTGACGTAGAGAGAGAGGGGGGATAGCTCATATATGCGACAAGGCAGCTCGAGACGGTGCAAATATGTCAGGTGCATTCTTATTAGATACGAATCGTGACACAGGGATGACGAGTGAGCAACTGTGTTGTAGGGAGGAGGGAAAGTACCACATGCTCTCCATGAGGCCGTTCATGCTAGAATGCTACAGCTGTATATAGGAGGAACTATTCATGCGTCTGAGCATGGTTTAGGTACTACTCTGGTTTGTCTCTTGCCAATACCTAGTCTATGGCAGAGCGACGGGCGGAGCGCGAGTCGTACTCGTTGAGCACTGCACAGGCTGGGAGAGGTCTGAGTCTGTCTCGTGTGGGATCTGGACGTATATTGGGTCAGGAGTGGCTGAGGGCGGGAGATGTGCGTTAGTGGTTGCTATATTTTCAGGAGCGGACGTAGTCATTAGTTCTTAGGCACAACAATGCGCTGGTCCAGCTCTCGAGAGTGTAGTGTCGAGCTATGTGAACGGGTGTGACTCGGAGTGGAGCTAGAGAAGGGTTGTAGTGTGGTCTTCTGCGTAGGTATGATTATTTACAGGGGAGTTTACAGATTTCTTTCTGTGTGAGGCGTCTCGCATAGCTATATAGTCACGCTGACAGTGACTTTTGTTTTGTGTGGTCTGCAGCTGCTAATCTGTTCACAGTGCTTTGAATGTTTGAGATAGTAGAGCGACGTAGTAGTGGAGAAGTTAGTGGTTGCAGTATTGCGAGGAGTTAATTGTGTGTGCCTGGAGGGCTGGAGAGAGAGCGTGCGTCTATCTCTAGTGTTAGTAGGGAGGAGTGGGGTTGTAGAGGGTGGGGGGGATAGGTACCGGAGGGAAGTGGTGAGAGTTGGGACGTGGAGGATGGGAAAGAATGAGCGTGTGAGTGAGGGGGAACACAGCATGAGTACTGGGATTGGACACAAGGGAGATTGTAAGTCGTGTGTCTAGTGTAAGATGGTTGATTCGGGAGGATTTAGGAAAGATGTTCTTAACGCGTGGTTCGGCTAGGAAGCATGTCTCGCGTAGATGCAATCTTTTGAGCGTAGCGATAGCAGGAGTTGGGTATGACTCTCTATGTCGGCGCTATGGGCGGAGTTTGTGCGGTATGACTGGATTATGCATAGGTAGAGTGGGTCATTGGTGCGAGGGGTGTGAGGATGGAGTCGGTGTGATTGGGGGAGTGGTCTGGATTGTCAATGAGACGGATACCGCTTAGTTTTAGGACGGCACAGTAAGAGTAGGGTATGGTGCCGACGGTGAAGAGTTAGGTTGGCGATAGTGTCTATTCAATTGTCGTGTGGGTCTACTGGTCGAGGATAGAGAACGGTTTAGATTTGGAGGGTTGGCGTACTGGTTATACATTGATTCTTCTCAGGTTATATTGCTATAATATAAAGATATTAGATTGATGAAGGCCTGATAATACAAATTCCATTATTTAACACACCAAAAAATAAACCAACAATAACAACAATAGAGTGCAGTATTTGATTGAATAAGTTAGTGACAGAATGGGTGCCCACAAACATGCTTACAAAGCAACGAAGACAAGCAAGCGGAAGACAAGCCACTATGGTCGATTCTAAGACAGGGAATGTCCCAGAATGCAGAATTCAGGGAAACAGGACACTTGCGAAACACGTCCCTAGTGTTTTTAAATTCTTAATGCACATCAAGATAGCCTGAAGAAGGTGGCAGCTCAGATATAAAAGGATATATAGAAAACACTTTCAGCGTTTGATTAGCTAAGCAGATACAGCGGTTTGCCTATCGAGGCAAAACGTACCCGTTCAAGTATCCGAAATACCCTGCTGGCGTCACGATCCCAGTCTATTGAAGCTTGGTAACAGGGTTCCCGATTCTGCTTCGTGAGTTAGAGAAGACAAAGGTTGCCGAGAAGGGAATTGGTCACCACATCCTCATAAAAGATGGACTAAATTATATATTAGTATAGTGAAGTCCCTAACACTTCATTTCCTGGAGCTTTTACGAAGACCAGATGTCCGATCGGGAACTCTGGGAACCTTTGCAGCATTTGGCCCCCTAAAGGCCAGTGCTCCTAACCACCTTAGCGCGATCGGAACCTGCTGCACACATTCTGTAAAAGGTTAAAGACAGTCCCATAGCAGATATGCCGCGAGCATAAAAAAATAACTTCCCCTTCCCTTTCAGCGTAAAGAAGCAAAAGGGGGGTTTTGGGGGCCTAAGCACTTCTATGCCTTACAAGTAGTCGTCCTTCTGTTTACCAGATTGGTCACCCATTAGTAAATCACTTAAAGATTTTCCAAGTCATGCAAATTTCTAACACCCATGAGAAATAACTTATCCGCTAGTTTAAATATACAAGTACCGGTACACAAAAACAGTCTCAATACTACGTTTTTGTGATCTCATCGTGTCTCCGCGGATGATTTTAAGTAGTAATATGATAACACTTAAGATGGTAATTAAGTAGTTATATGATAACCAAGCTTTTAAGATGAGATGAAGTTAGTATAATGATAACACGTAAGAATGATATAGAGTAGTATATGATAACACTTTAAGTACTACTGTATAGCCATTACACTTCGGTGGACCCGGCGTGTGACTTACGACGAGAAGGAAGACTTATGGTTAAGAAGCGGTTAAGGATCAAGATAACAAGGAGTAACACTCAACGTTTTTCTTTATTAAGTTTATCTTCTTCCTTCTTTCACCTTTTCCAAACCTCCCAAAGTTGCTTAGCGCTTTCAACAAACATTATGCCAAGGCTTTCATGTCCGCCTGCTTTCATTCCTGGCGGTCATTCCCTTGTCTCCTTCATTCCCATCCATTGTCTGTCCTTTCCGTTCTCACTTTTCCCATTGTGGTCTTATCGTCTTTCCTCTACCCTTGGGATTTCCAGAACAAGGACTGTTTTTGGTGAATCCTCTTCTCAATTATTTCTTATAAACGGTTCTTTATTCGAGAAGTCACGTCAGATTTTTATTTTCAATTACGATATCCTTCACTCCTATTAAGCTAATTTATAAGGAATTTTAAAGAGTACTGAAATAATAATTTTATGACCTAAGTTGCTATGTTACAATTGACATTACAGCTTCACCGGAGGTCCAGGCTGTTCACACACGTGACTTTCATAGTGGACTTCATTTTTTTGCTGTTTGTTATTGTTTTAAAAGTTGGTCCCTTGTATTCTGTTTTTTATTTATTATATACTGTACTTACACGAGTGATAATACAAAGTTAGGAATACGCGAAAAGAGGGGGTGAAGAAAGAAATGTTTTAAGATTTGATTGGTTAGGCATTGGTCTAAAGAAGCTTCCCGATTGCCCTAAGAGGTTAAAGCCGGCTGTCCTCTCGCGGCACAGTTTACTGGGTATCGCGGATCGTAACCTGGTAGCATCACGTTTCCTGCCTTCACAGATGTAAATGGGGTTCCTAACTCTGCTTTTGAATTGGGGAAGGGAAAGACGCCGGAGCAAGGGACATGGTCCACCCAATTCTGGTCCACAATACAAAGTTTTTTAATTTTTTGTTTTCGGGGGAAAAAAAAACAAACTTTTTTTATCTAATGCCAGCTTTTTACCTCCCGTATTTTTTACTTTTTTAAAAAAAAAAAATGTATATTATGGTAGCCTACATGAAAAAAAAATCCAATAAAGCGGCATCTATTAAAAGGTAGTGGTTCGATCGCTGGTCTCTAAGCGGCAAAGGATACCAGGTTTCAATTCACGGTATCGACACGCGTCCAGTCTACCCAGCTGTAAATGGATACCAGACTTTGAGTTTTAGTGAAGGAAAAGGCAGCGTGGAAGGGAACAGGTCACTCCAGCCTCTCGATGCGCTGAACCATAGTATAGTGAAGATCTCTAACCATTACGTCCCCTAACGGCAGTAATTTGAAAAGGGGAGTACCTTGAACCTTTTTAAATAGCCAAAAAGAAAAAGGTAGTTGATTAGCTCCGAGTCAGATTTATGTCCAGGATCAGTTGTCATCGAGTGAAAAGCCCATCGATAGCGGAAGATGTAGGCTACAGGTGCTCAAAGAAGATGCTTGGTGGGTAAGATGGATAGTTAGTTGCTTAACCATTACAGTACGTGGAAATCAACCGATCCCAGCTTTTATTGGCTGTTTTGTGATTTATCTAGGCCATTTTTTTCATTCAGTAGTTTGCCATTGCCTTTTCCTGAACGGTAAACTGCGCGTATAACAAAATTGGTTTTTTTTTTAAAAAATCCACAGCAAAGCGATCTGACTAACAAAACCGCCTATCATGCAGGTTTTTGCAACCCTGGTAAATCCCCCTTTTTTTATTTGGAATGATGAAACGGCGTTTTTCATATCCATTAGGCCCCCACAGACCGCCGATAAGATGGATGGACAGACGTAAAAGATAGGTATCACGAGGAAACCTGTCAAATCAACACACCTGTTTTCTAGAAGAACGGAAAATGGCCTCCTCAACTGTGTCTCTAAACAACAGAAGTGAATAGGAAAAACACGAAAAATTAAATAAATCTACGTAATTTTTTTTAAACGTCAATAAATTGTTTCGGCAAAAAATGGTGATCGCAAGGTGTGAGAATATATGTCTGAGAGAAACTTATAAACATCGTTGTAAGAGACAGAATAACAAAGAATAAAATCATGAAGCTGGTCGTAACAACATTATGCAGTAAACCACCTACATACCAAAAGAAAAAAAAAGAAAGAAAATCTCCCTGGCAATGTAATAGCCCACTCCAATCATCTACCAGCACATTACATTTAAAAAGCAGAAGGTCCCAGCTTCAGACAAAGGAAGAGGGTGGATATAATGGTTTACTAAAATCCATGAAGAAGAAACTTCGTCATGACGCTAAAGAAGTGAAAATTCGTCTCATACAGAATGCAAAAAATATATCTTCTCTACGACTCCTACTAGTACAAATTTAATAAAAAATGTGAAAAAAGAGCATCAGATATAACAAATTATTCATATTACATTAGTCTGTTGATCGCTGCATCAAAGATAAACTCACTGTACTCTGAAGTCTTTATATTTGTGAAAGGACGAAGTGACAAATGTCGAGGTACTGTCACGTGCTGGCCTTCAAAGCATGTATCCACTGTTTATACAGCGCAGACTATGCTGGCTTGGCCATGTCCGCCACATGGAAGATGGTCGCATCTAGAAAGATATCTTCAATGGACAACTGGCAGATGGCAAAAGAACGGGCAACCGCAGCTGAGATTCAAAGATTTGTGCAAGAGAGACATGAGGGCACTGGACATAAATCCAGCAAGCTTAGAGGATGAAGCCGCCGATCTCATCAAGTAGCGATGCTCCTTATGGCGCCTCATCAGATTTGGAGGGAAAGAGCTTTCCAAAACAAGCAGAAGAGAAAATAACACGCCGAAAGAAACACCATGAAAACAAACAGGACAAGGGCTATCACCACAAGGGCTTACTACAACTACTACTGTCGTCGTCTAATAGTACCACAAGAGCTACTACAACTACTACTGTGTCGTCTAATAGTACCACAAGGCTACTACAAACTACTACTGTGTCGTCTAATAGTACCACAAGAGCTACTACAACTACTACTGTGTCGTCTAATAGTACCACAAGGGCTACTACAACTACTACTGTGTCCGTCTAATAGTACCACACTGGCTACTACAAAACTACTACTGTGTCGTCTAAAAGTACCCACAAGGGCTACTACAACTTCTACTGTGTCGTCCTAATAGTACCACAATGGCTACTACAACTACTACTGTGTCGTTCTAATTAGTACCACAAGGGCTACTACAACTACTACTGTGTCGTCTAATAGTACCACAATGGCTACTACAACTACTACTGTGTCGTCTAATAGTACCAACCACAAGGGCTTGCTACAACTACTACTGTGTCGTCTAATAGGGTACCACGGTACATACAGAAAGAAAATGACCAACTTGAGGAGATAAATCTATGAGGTGGGAGAGGGAAAGGTTTAATTTGGTGGGTGGGGGCATTGGAGAAGAAGCTTCCGACTGGCTCAGCGGTTAAAGCGGCTTTCCTCTCGTGGCACAGTTTACCGGGTTTCGGGAATCGAAACCTGGTAGCGTCACGTTCCAGCCTACCCAGGTTGTAAATTGGTACCTAATTCTGCTCTTGAATTAGGGAAGGAAAGGGCACCGAGGAAGGGAACTGGTCACAATTATACCAGCATTTACCTAACAAAAAATGCTGACTCTAGTATGGTGAAGCCTTTAACACTTCATTACCCTACGGCAAGTATTTGCTCAAAAGGGCTAACCTTAACTTTTTCAGGTGTTTGACGTACTGAAGGATACACCATCATTTCTTTTATCTTACTTGTCTAGCACCATCACTTTGGTCCTAACAGTTATACCAGTGTAGTTTCTTATCTGCAAGCAGGCCTACTAGTTATGAAATAATTCATAAGATTTAAGATTTATAACATAAAAACTGGGTCATTAAAGAGGTTAGGAAAAGAGAGCTGCAGATTGAAGATCAAGAACAGAGTTAGAATAGATGAATAGTTTCATGTGGCAAAGAAAATCAAGAACAACGGGAACGCTGTACAAGAAGTACCACTTTATGGCCAAGAAAATTAAAAAAAAAACACAGGAAGGCAGTCTTATAGTAATACAAGACGCCCCTCGGCGTGATGGCCACTTATTGCTTTCGTCAGTCCGCGGCTAAGGAGCCAAGAAGAGAAGCCGTATACCAGACCCGTGTTAAAATTTCACTGTACTAAAGTCTGAATTTTATGCT
This sequence comes from Oreohelix idahoensis, assembly GCA_024509875.1. Lineage (NCBI taxonomy): Eukaryota > Metazoa > Mollusca > Gastropoda > Stylommatophora > Oreohelicidae > Oreohelix > Oreohelix idahoensis. The sequence goes on from JAMPIV010004184.1 coordinate 17,707, forward strand.
AAGTCAAGAGCACAATCAGGTACCCTTTTACATCTGGGTAAACTGCAGCGTGACGCTCCATGTTTCGAACCTGATAGCTTTGCATTGAGAAGCAAGCGCTCTATTCACTCTATCACATCTGTTAAAAATTAACATATAGTGAAGGACCTGTACACACATTGGCAAATTTTTCTTTTAAACAATGTGAGCTGCGATTTTTCGCAATCGTTTGCTGTATTCATCATCCCCAAACTACGACTATCTACGCAATTTTTTGTTTTATTGGGAAAAGACATAATGAAAATAAATGCAAGAAATGATAACAAGGCTGGACTTGAGACACGCCACTAATAGAAGGTAGAATCGAACACATATCTTGGCAGCAGTATAGACAAAGTTGGAGGGACAGAAAATAATATCGAAATAAGAATACGAAAAGCAAGAGGAGCTTTCATTGCTTTGGGAAACATGTGCGGATCAATCAAGTCCAACACGCCAATAAGAATCTTCAACTCAAATGCTAAGTCAGTCCTATTGTATGGCTCTGAGACATGGAGAACAAGAGAAATCGGATCCAACACGAAAATAATAATCTTCAACTCAAATGCTAAGTCAGTCCTATTGTATGGCTCTGAAACACATAGAACAACAAAAATAACAACAAAAAAGCTATAGACTTTGATAAATGGATACTTGCGTAAAACAGAAGGATTGAAATGGTATGACAAGGTCACTAATGTGGGAACTGATGACAAGAACCAGACAAGTGTCAGTGGAACAGAGATGAGAGAAGAAAAACGCTGCCGATGGATAGTTCACACATTGAGAAAACCTGTTGACAGTATTACAAGGCATGTCTTTGTTCTGAATCCCCAGGGAAAGAGAGACAGAGGTAGACCAAAAACACACGGAGAAGAGAGCTAGATACAGAAGTTGAAATGATGCGGAAAAACGTGGAAAGAACTTGAGCAGATGGCATGTGACAAGAGGACTTGGCATGTGTTTGTTGAAGGCCTTGGGGAGCTAAAGGTTATTGATTGATTGTTAAACCTATAAATGACCTATCAAACAGCATAAAAAAAATCAGCTTAACAGCAGTAGAACACACAAGCAATCTAATCTGTAATGTAACCAAAATTAGCTATAAATTACGCCACATCTATTTCACACCTTTTCTGCGCATAACACACCTTTTGAACGCTTGAGGATTACACTCTATAACAAGTATCTCTCCAGGTGTGTATTACGCCTTCGGTATGGGTTGTTTGCTGTAATAACAGTCATGAATATTTATTACAGGTAATGTGAGCTGTTGTTAATGTCTTATACACGCGTGATATGCCCAGATGAGTTTGGTATAAAACTGACGCTGTTTCTGATAAATTTTGAACTAAATTTAACATGGCACGTTATGCTAATTCTTTTGTTAACATTATAATAATTAATGACAGTGTTTGTTGCTTTGTTATTCTTATCACTTTAATAGTTTGTTTTGTCTAATGTGTAACATTATTATCATTGTTATGATTATTATTAGTATTAAAACGTTATGTTTATATTCCCCAGCTGTTAGTATTAAGACCCCACAGATACAACTACACGCAAGCTGTGAATGCTACAACCACCGTAGCAGCAATTTAAAAATAAAAGTGAAAATACAGTGGCGTTCATATGAAGAATAAAAGCGATGACCGCGTAAAACGAAACTGTAGTCTATTATAAAACTGATAAATTTCAAGGTGCCCTACTGACATAAAAGAAAAGTATTTTCAGGCTCCGTAGACCCTCATCACAAAATTAAGATACAGGTTGAAGGCCTACATGGACGGCACGTATGTAAGCCTGCATGGACGGTACGTATGTATGCCTACATGGACGGCACGTATGTAAGCCTACATGGACGGCACGTATGTAAGCCTACATGGACGGCACGTATGTATGCCTAAGCTTGTCTTCATCATGATAGAAAACGTGTCTTTACTTTATTTTTCCTATAATATTTCGTGTTATTCGCTTCTTTTTTTTTTTTTTGTATGTGCAGTTTTACGTCACAGCCACTGTTCTCTCAATGTCTGAATATCTTATAATCATACATTCCACAAAGCGTTTTCATAGTAAGTAGATACGTTAACAAAAGCCAAGTATTACTTTTTGTAGGTTAAAGAGGCAAATTACCCTACACATCTACTGTTACATTTCGCGCAAATTAAAAGAAACAAAAATATAAAGGCAGCTACGGTGTTAATTAATAAAAGCATCATATTTCCTCATTACTAATACCACTTAATTCTCGTAACAAACATACTAACCGGAGCACATGATTTTTAAAAAATATTTGGACATGCGCCTTAATATAACTGATGGATACATAGTCTAAGTTGAACGGAGTGTACTTCGTCAAAATGAGGCAACATTTTATTTAAACAAAACAATATTATCAAACGTTATCACTTTTCTTAAAAACCAAACGTTACACCCTTTTTGTGACAAAAATAAAACAGTTTACAATTATTTCTATTTTACTTCCGATATTCCTTTCCTTTTTGGTCGGATTTTTGTTTGTGGTTTTTCTTTTAGAGAGAAGAATATCCACAATATTAATTAGTAAAACCATCACATTTCTTTATTACTAACATCACTTGCTGTTATCACTTTAAAAAACGCAACCATGATTACTTTGAAAAAAAAAACAAACAAGAGACAATCAGTTATATTATCTGCCATTCTTTTTTACTCGTTATTTATTTGCGAGAAAGTGCCTCAATATTAGTTTAAAAAAACCATCAATTTTCATTATTCCTATTAATACATTCTGTTACTTTCGTTAGCGTTGAAAACAGACACTGGAATATTCTAGATATTACGTCTGTCGTCGTGGCTATAAATTAACCGAACCGTCAAAAAACTAATAAAGGCAAATCCAAATATCTAACACCTTTTACCGCCATGTTTTCAACCACAGCGGTGAAGACTATCACAAACACAAACTATCACAATTGTTATCTATATTCTGAATAAAAGAAATGCGTTTTCTTCACCTAGGGGTATACAGCCATACTCACACGAGTCACACGAATCTGTCTTTCTCAGATTGGTTTTTTAAAGAGGAACAGAATCGTATGTCCTACCTAGTAAACAGTTTGATAAATACAGAAAATTAAAACGGTATGGAGTAAAGATACGATTACATTAATACATCTCAGTAACAGCACGATATCTCCCGCACAATCTTCAAAAAGAACTGAGGCGCATGAAACAGTTGTACCCCCTTTAACTATCACATCCCTCCCACCGATAAATTGTGGTTGTAGAGGGCGCCGCAGAATTACAGCTGATTCGTCCATTTTCACGCACAAGAACGCCACCACCTTTGCGACGACAGTCATCAACATCAACACGACGTCTTAGAGAAATCAGTCATTTGCCTGCGACACCTCAGCAGTGTGTCACTCGTTCGTCCAATTGCGCGCCTCCCATTGGTCCAAGCGGCAAAAAATTTGTTACGCCCCCCCCAAAGCCTAATTTAAAAGGCATTTACATTTGCCTGAATGTGCGATTTTTTGACTAGAGATTTCAAATCCATACACAATCCATACGGAGCATAGAGACATCATTGTAGCCGGTCCATTTGTAGGAAGCTTGCATCAAAGATTCACATCTTGCAGCAGTGGTTTCCCAGGTCATTTGTTTTACATGATGAGGTTGCGAGCTTCAAGCACAACTTCATATTAGTTCCTTCATATTAGTTCCTTCATATTAGTCCCTTCATATTAGTTCCTTTATATTAGTCCCTTCATATTAGTTCCTTCATATTAGTCCCTTCATATTAGTCCCTTCATATTAGTCCCTTCATATTAGTTCCTTCATATTAGTCCCTTCATATTAGTCCTTTCATATTAGTCCCTTCATATTAGTTCCTTCATATTAGTTCCTTCATATTAGTCCCTTCATATTAGTTCCTTCATATTAGTTCCTTCATATTAGTTCCTTCATATTAGTTCCCCGTGGGAGCAGTAGGTATATTCTTTATTTGTCTCTTGGGGGGTGGGGGGGGGGGGGGGTCGGAGTGGCTAAGCGGTATGGCGTCCGCCTCGAATTTTATAGGTACCCCCATATTATGTTCAGCCTCCAGTTTGTTTGTTTTTTTTTTTTTTGTTTTGAATGTGATTTGATTGATAACAAAACTCGACATTCTCTCTCCAGTTCACAACTTTTTTTCACTAACACTATATCCGTTTGAATATTTCAATAGAGTAATATAGTAATAAAGAGCACAAAACAAATGTCTATGTTAGAGAGAAAATAAACACGTATGCAGGCCACCAAGAACCACTTTTGTCAGTATTGACACGTCGAAAGCTTGCCTGGTTTGGGTATGTAACTCGTCATGACTCCCTTTCGAAAACGATCCTCCAGGGAACAGTCGAAGGTAAACGGAGAAGAGGAAGGCAAAGAAAATCCTGGGCTGATAACATCAAAGAATGGACAGGGCACGGTTTTTCCACGCTTGTACGCATTGCTGAGGATAGAGAGCAGTGGAGGACCCTGTCTGCTGATGCTTCCACCATGGCTCCCCTACGACCCATGACGGGTTACGGGTTGAGATGAATATAGTTATTTACCAAATATTCCCCGTGGCCTACCTCTTACCCCTTGGGTACCCCTGACCTAAGCGTTGACCCATCCCATGCGCTTCTGCATTCAACAAGAAACCTACCCACCACAAAAATATTTATAGAATGTGATTCCTATATACACACACTGGGATTCTCGTCGCTGCTACGGAGTTCGTGCACTGTGCTGAGATCCTCTTTGTGTGATCTAAGAGGGGAGATCGGAGCACTGATGGAGTAGTCCGTGTGCTGTGAAGATAGTCCTTAAAACCAAACCTCTTTATAAAACCACGGGAACTAACACGTGGACAAACCTATAAAGTTGGCGGGGGGGGTGTAGATAAAAATACCTATGCCAGGTGTTCCAAACTAAAGGTACGCGTGCTCCCAAGGGGTAAGAGGTAGGCCACGGGCAATATTTGGTAAATAACTAAATTACTCTATTGAAATATTCAAACTGATATAGTGTTAGTGAAAAAAAATTGTGAACTGGAGAGAGAATGTCGAGTTTTGTTATCAATCAAATGAAATTCAAAGCAAACAAACAAACTGGAGGCTTTCAAAAACTGAACCAATAATAAAACTGTTGGTTCACAAGAAGCAGAATCAAGGGTCTCGCTAATTTATGTGTCTGTATTCCGATAAATATTTAACAACTTTATGATATTAAGAAATGTTGTTATAAGCCGAAAAAAGTTTTAATTTTGAAAAACTAATCTGCTTATTTATTTTCTTTTTTTTTTTTTTTGGTAGGCGGGGGTACCATATTGAATAGTGGGTACGGGAAGATTTACCAAAAGCCAAGGGAACAGAAAAAATTGGCTGGGTACCCTTGACCTAAGCGTTGACCGATCCCATGCGCTTCTCCATTCGACAGTAGCCAGAATTTATTTCTTGGTCACTGTCCGATTGAGAGCACTGGTCTCTCGCGGCTAAGGTACAGGGTTCAATTCACAGCATCGTCAAGCTCTAGTCTACCCAGCTGAAAATGGGTACCTGCCTTTGCTCTTGAGTTAAGAAAGGAAAAGACAGCGAGGATGGAAACTGGTCACCCCACCTCTCGATGCTTGACCCAGTCCTGCGTAGTCTCTAACACTTCACCACACTATGGCAGTATCTGCTATGAGACTACTGTCACGGGATACCCCCTTCTGCTTTGCAGTAGTGGTCCACTAATGGTCACAACGCAAACGTATCTAAAAGTAGGTCGTCCAAGGTATCTATCTTCGCGCAAGATTACTCTTGGCAAAGATGTAGATAGAAGATGAATGTCGTTTCTACCTTAGGGGAGCCTTCACAAGAAATTCTCAGAAATCAAGAACAAACGCTGCTTAAGGGCTAAGCAAATTTGTTGACATTATCTGGTCCGTCGCCTTTTGTGAAGGGGTTTAAGCAATGATTCTGGCCAGTCAAGCCCCCAGTTGGAGTAATCCAACGAATGCCCTCTTATAATTAATGCCTATATATATATATATATATATATATATATATATATATATATATATATATATATATATATATATATATATATATATATATATATATATATATATATAAAGAAAAACTGGCTCATACGTTTGCTTTCGTACATATAAACTGAATCATCTTTCATTGTTTAGTTTAAAATAACATACAACAAATTTAATAGTCAATTAGTCTTTAACATGGGAAAATAAATATGGAAAATTTGGTGAAAACTGAAATTAAAGTTTCCTCACTGAGGTTTTGGTAGGGCGTTAATAATAATGTCCGTATTTTTGCTGTAGCCTGTTATATAAAACTTAGCTCCAGATGAGTCTTGCAGCTGTGGTTTCCGTCACTTCTTTTTGGTGATACTCTTCTCTCACACTAGTGGCGTAAGCACTTCAGTACTTAAGTCTGATGTCTTGTAACCACGAACCCAAAATTTTGGGAATACACACTTCTCCTGGTGCAGATTAGAATGGACCCGCAACCCTGTATTTAGATGCTGTTCGAATCACTTAAGTCTGAGAAATTCCTCTTATGATGGGTGAAACACGTGATCTGGAAATCTATAATTGCTCTTATGACGGGTGAAACACTTGGTCTGGAAATCTATAATTCCTCTTATGGCGGGTGAGACACTTAGTCTGGAAATCTATAATTCCTCTTATGACGGGTGAAACACTTGGTCTGGAAATCTATAATTCCTCTTATGACTCCTTGTGATAAAATTCCCAAGTTTCCAGTCTTGTATTAAAATTGCGGGTTTACTTGTACTTCCAAAGTTGCCCAATACTCGATCTGGTACTTATAGTTGTAGAATGATAAGTTCCATCCTCTTTCCTCTGGCTTGTAGGAGGTGTTTAGTTGCCGCTGCGATGCAGTCTGTCTGTGTGCTATGACTCCGAGTTTGTTAGATTATATCTCACAATCCTTAGTTTCAAATCCCAGCTGTGTTTCCGCCAAAAGTTCCAAATCATAGTAGATTCTGGAGAACCAATCCAATCTATCTAGCACTGTTTGGGTGGGGAAGCTTATCATTACCCATCCATCGCGTATTTGAAAATATTAAATTTAATATACACGCGTGGCCTCTTACACAGTGATGTCATATCGTTACCTAAGACTTCCGGCGCACCTCTGTTTATCACCTTTATCTGCGTGCGTCCGCTAGACAGATGTCTGGTCAGACCGTATGGTCTTTTTTCATCGTATCACAACACCGCTTGTGTCAACATGATCAACAGCTTTCCGATGGGGTCAAATGTTTGACCGCCCCGTTTCCACAGGCGGTCAGACAGATTAAGCGATAAAATATTATCGCTGGCCGGGTCACTAAACCTGGCGAATCGCGACAACAGTCTGGGAGTGGAATGTGAAACAATAAGATACGCATTATTCCCGTAGCAAATATTGCCATAGGGGAGTGGCGTGATAGAGCATTCACCATGCTATGTCCAGCATAGATTAAAATAGTGAAAATTACGAATGAAAAGGCATGATTTATGCCAAATAAAAGCGATGAGTGAGAAAAATGAAGAAAAGGAAAGGATACTGCTGGAGGGCTGAGGGTGTGAGATATCCCACGAAAGAGCAGGTTCAGACGTTTTGTCACAACTACTGTTATTTTAAGACGGGAATTAAGTTTTATCTTATCGAACATTTATTCTTAAATGATTGTAAAAAGCAACGCATAACGAGGATCACTAACTGCAATTTTACTTATTCAAAAGTATTTTTTTAAAAACCACAGTACACGAACTGTGTAGCAGCAGCGAGGATCACAATGTATGTATACGGGATCACACATTCTATAAATATATTTTTGTGCACACCGTCATTTGTGCATTCTTCTTTGGTAAGTGTTACTATTTTCCAGAGAGTACATATAAGGGAAACAATACAATTAATGTCTAACTTTTAACCAAAGTTGCATCCCTTAGCGTTACGCACTGAGAGAAAAAGCTGGGATTTTATATATAGTATTAAGAGATTAACCAATATTACTTAAAGCAGACCAGTTATAGTAATATCATCATCATTATCATCTACTCTTTTTCTCCTTGTGCAGCATGGAACCAGCACTACAGATGGTCTCCCTTGAGGAAGCCAATGACAAAGTACAAGCTTTTGTAAGTGACGGTTTCTGTAGCAATGTGTTTTACGTGATGAGATGGCCAGCTTCACGCATAACCTCATATTAGTCGCCCTATACGACATGCTTGTAGGAGCAATAGTTCAGTTCTTTCTTTGTCTTGTCAGAGACCGACGGGGACTACACACGGTTTATAGTAACAAAGTTACTGTTAAAACAAAGTTATTGTTAAAACAAAGTTACTGTTAAAACAAAGTAAGTTACAAAAGGGTAATTTTAAAAAAATCCGCTTAATTAGACAGAGTAAGAAACAATAAAATATACCCATAGACAAGTTCATACATGAAAAAAACAAAACGATCGAATTTGAAAACTGTCAAATAAAGCGAAAGCATAATTTAACATGTCTTACCCAATCTGGCAATGCGCTTACAGTGGTGGTGGTGGTGGGGGTGGGGGGGGGGGGGGGGTGGCCGCACCTCCAGTGTTTGAAAAAATAACAATAAGGCACGCAGATTATGTTGAATTAGATATTAGAAATATATCTGTTACACTGTATTAAAAAATAATAAAGCAATATCTATATGTATTAGCTATATGTAGATATAAAACATGTATTAGCTATATGTAGATATAAAACATGTATTAGCTATATGTAGATATCAAATATGTATTAGCTATATGTAGATATAAAATATGTATTAGCTATATGTAGATATAAAACATGTATTAGCTATATGTAGATATAAAACATGTATTAGCTATATTTAGATATAAAACATGTATTAGCTATATTTAGATACAAAACATGTTAGAACAAAATCTTAAGTTGGGGGTGGGGGGGGGAATGGGGGGGGGGGGGGGCACCAGAATGGTTCAAATCGAGCCCCGCAATTACTAAGTCCGACCCTGAGCATAATATCACCTAATGAAAAGCGAGGGTCGAAAATAAAACAATAAAAAAAACAAAAACAAAACTAAGTGGACTTTCTGAGAGCATTCACAAAACAGATGGCCAGAGGAACGTGCCAGCAGGAGAATGGAGCAGCTGTCGTGACCCCTACGACCAATCAAACCGGACCACATCAAATATTAATAAACAAAGAAATAAGCCCGCCGGAGAAGTTGAGCTACCGCTGGCAAAATGCCAGAATAGATTGCCAATGAAACAATTTAAAAAAAACAGGAGAAACTTTGCGGTATATACGAGTAGTAAATTTTATTCATTCATTTATTGCCTTTCAGATCATAATGAAGCATTGGTCTTCAAAGAACTTCTGCCAAGTCCCCCTGACCCCTGCCAACAGTTCACGTTCTATCCACGTCTTTCTTATCTCTTCCATTTGTGTGTTCAGTTTTTTTCTCTTTGTGTTTTTCGGGCTCTCTCTCTCTCTCTCTCTCTCTCTCTCTCTCTCTCTCTCTCTCTCTCTCTCTCTCTCTCTCTCGTTCGTTCGTTCTATCTATCTATCTATCTATCTATCTATCTATCTATCTATCTATCTATCTATCTATCTATCTATCTATCTATCTATCTATCTATCTATCTATCTATCTATCTATCTATCTATCTATCTATCTATCTATCTATCTATCTATCTATCTATGTATTAATGTTTATTTTTATTTTTATTTATTTTTTTTTTTTTACATTCATTATTATTATTATTATTCTTTTTTAATGTTAAAAACGTACTTTAATTATGATGATTATTGCAAATGTAATATTACTTTTATAATGATAAATGCCTTAATTATGCTTATAGTAAATGTGAGGATGAAAGGATATAGTATATATGATGAGAGAGAGAGGAAGGGCAGAATGTCAGACGGGCCTGCGTGCCCAATTCTTAACCCTTTGAAAATAAAGTTCGTTCGTTCGTTCGTTTGTTCGTTCTCTCTGTCTCTCTTAATTAACATGTCGGATGTTAGAACAAGGGACGGCCCTTTAATGCTGCTTACTAGTTTTCTCAATGTGTGTGAATGTATGGATATAAGCGAGAATGTGTTTATGTAACTTTTGTATTGATGACACATTCAAAAATACAGATTACTTGTAGACGTTTTGACCGCATGAGTGAGTGTCGGTATACATAATTTATTTATTTATTGTTTTGTTTATATTATTTTATTTTATTGTTTTATTTATTTATTTATTATTATTATATTTCTTCAGTCACTATCTTGTTTGTTTAAAAAAAAAACCTACTCATTTTTTTATTATGATTGCATACTGTAAATGAATGCTGTTATGTTAACTTTATAATGTTGCATGCCTTTAAAATTAATGCTTAAAGTAACATGTGGGAATAAAAGGATATAGTATGAGAATGAAAGGGCAGAATGTTAGACGGGCCTGCGCGCCCAATTCTTAACCCTTCGAAATTAAAGTTCGTTCGTTCGTTCTCTCCTATCCATTGCCAGCTTTGTAGTCTGTTGTTCCACTGACAAATGTCCAGTTCTTGTCAACAGTTTAACCTGGGTGATTTGGTCGTACTATTTCAATCATTCATTCTACTCAATCACTCATTTATGAAAGTCTGGAAAAAGAAGTGAGGAATTGAACTGGTCACCAAATGCGGGACCTAGTAATAGTGAAGTCTCTAACACTTCACTCCTTACGACAGTATCTCCTATGGGGCTCCCTTAACCTCTGTAGCTTCTTGGTTCTTCATTTTGTTCTTCTCCATGTTACACAACCATAAAATAGCATAAATTTATTAGATATATTGAGTGAAGGGACCTGTTGTTCATACTTGCAATGGAAGAATAAGATGAAATGGACGATAGGGAATCAAGAAAGCTACACTTTCATCAATGAAGTGGTATGACAAATTTACGAACGCGAAACTGATGGCGAGAACCAGACAAGCGTCAGTGGAACAAGGGGGTGAGAATAAATCACTGGAGTTACCAAGCAGTCCTTGTTCTGAAATTCCCAGGAAAAGAGAGGTAGAGCGAGGCCAAGGAGAAGAGAACTAGAGAGAGACATGAAGAGGATGAAGATAACATGGAAAGATCTTGAGCTGATGGCACAGGACAGGAAGACATGTCAAATGTTTGTTGAAAGCCTATGCTCTTTGGGGAGTTAGAAAGTACTGATGGATAGAGGGCAGTTGTGAACGTTACTGTGAGTAAAGACTAAGTCAGTTAGGAAGAAGCTACAAGAAAGTTTTTACTGTGACGAAACAGACAGAACGTCCCAAATTCAATCAATCCTTTTTTTTTTCATCCGGTTTTTATCTTCCTTTAACGTCGTCATCAACCAATAATTATCTTATCCTTGTAAGGACCCTATCCGAGAACACCCACACTTTTAGGCATGACCTCACCAGGCGGTTTATCTTTTAAATTGCAAGAGTCTGCTCGGCCAAGTGATCACAATAAAGTAAGGATAATACACGACTGGTGGCTTTGAACAAAATCGGGAACGTTTGTTCAAATGCACACAAACATTAGCCTGGAGGGTATTGTTATCACGAATTAAATGTCTGGACACCATATATAGATTGCGTAGTTGTTTCCGGTCAGCTTGGTTGACGAAAAGACAACGAGCTGTTGTCGTAAAGGAGAGACATGTAAACTGACATCATTTAAGCCTCTCCGGATAAAAACCATAAAACGTTCTATCCGTTCATCCAATTTTTTCTACACTCCTCTCCATCATTATTCATTCGATTATTTCATTTTTCTCTTCATCCGGGCCTTATCTTTCTTGTACGCCTCCATCTACCGATATTATCTTACACTAGTCAACAAATTTTCTAACGTTATTTGTACCAGAAATTAAATATACCATTTCTGATTGATTTTGACATGCTGATTTCAAATATCATAATGAAATTCACCAATTGGGTCTGGTTTTTTTAAATGATGAATTTACATTACAGTAATACAAATAATGTATGCTTGTTTAATTCTCTGGGGTGAACAGCTAGTCTTTCTACTTTAGCGTTATAAAAATTGTGGTTACATACTCAATTAATTGATATTTCAACATAAAATGATAGAAAAAATAAAAACATTATTTAAAGTTCACATATCATGTTTTAAAAAGGCACATTTGAACCAATTCCGTCATTATACAGTCGCTGCGTAAAGAAATCCAGATGAGAATCCAGAAAATGAATTTTCAAAGACATGTTGCAGCCAAGACTCTTATACTTCAGAAGGAGATTTTCTACAATTTCATTGTAATTATCAGATCTGTTGTTTCCAAGAAAATTGTCCACCACTGACTTAAATGCTAGCCATGCTGCTTTTTCCTTGCCATGCAACACGCAAAGAAACTCGTCATCATGAAGAAGTTTTCGAATTTGCGGACCAACAAATAATCCCTCTCTTATTTTAGCTTCACTCAGTCTTGGAAATTTTCTGATGAGGTATTTGAAAGCCTCATCTGTTTTCTCCATTGCCTTGACAAAGTTTTTCATGAGACCCAGCTTAATGTGCAAGGGTGGCAACAAAATCTTGCTGGTGTCGACAAGTGCTGGGTTCTCAACGTTCTTACTGCCAGGCTGCAATGACTGCCTGATTGGCCAATGTCTTCTGATGTAATGGTCACTTCGTGCACGGCTATCCCACTCACAGAGAAAGCAACAGTACTTGGTGTATCCACCCTGTAGTCAAAGCAAAAGAGTGACCACTTTTAAGTCACCACAAAGTGACCAATGATGATGATCGTAGTTTATACACTTCAAAAGCTGCTTAATGTTTTCATAAGTTTCTTTCATATGAACTGCGTGACCAACTGGAATTGACGATAACACATTACCATTATTCAACAAAACAGCTTTAAGACTCGTCTTGGATGAATCAATGAAAAGTCTCCACTCTTCCGGTATGTAATTGATTTTGAGCGCTGCCATTAAACCAGAAATGTTGTGGCACGCAGAAAGGTCACCCTCTTTGAAAAAGAATGTAATAAGCGGCTTTTGGCGGTTCCTATACACAGAAATTGTAACATCCTCTGCCAGGAGATTCCACTGTTGCAATCTGGAACCCAAAAGCTCCGCCTTGTTCTTCGGTAAATTCAGATCTCTTACAAGATCATTCAGTTCACCTTGGGTTATTAAGTGTGGTTTAGTGGATGTAGTTTGCTCAAAATCTGGGTCGCTTGAGGTTGATGGGTCAGGACCACCAATATCCTCTTCTTCATCAGTGGAAGCAGCTGAAAATGATTCTGGTTCTTTGGAAACTGGTAGGTCATCGCCATGTGGTACCGGACGTCTTGCAGAGGGGATGTTTGGATATTCCAGAGTCCATTTTTTCTTCTTTGATATGCCTTTCCCACTTGGAGGGATCATGCAAAAGTAACAGTTGTTGAGATGGTCAGTGGGCTCTCTCCAAATCATTGGGACTGCAAAAGGCATAGCTTGCCTTTTGCCAGTCAACCACAGTTTAAGATGTGCTGCACATGTATTGCAGCATATGTGTGGCGCCTAGCTCTTATCTTGATCTCCTATTCTGCAGCCAAAATACAAACTACGCCTTCTTAATCACTTTAGTTATATTTCGTTTTTGTGATAGAAATGTCACCTCACCACATATATAACAGAAATTATTAGCACTGTTCACACATGTCCTAGGCATTTCTAACTACGCTACTTTTGATAAGGACAAATGCACTAACTAATGGCAAAATTTTATCAGAGATATGATATTTATACACAAAGGTGGTGTAATCATAGGTAGGATTGCATCATCAACTTCTAGTTACATTTTTATTGGTCATTAGAAAAAATTATGCAATCGCCCACAACAGTTGCGTCATATATATAAATTGACCGTAATTAAATAAACTAGTAGCATATATCTTGAAAACTAGAGCCAATCAACATGTTTAAATGTCATTTTCGTTTTCAGCACACCAAAATTAGTTTAAGATCAGCTATTTTCATTTCTGGTACATTTTGGCTGTTGATTAGTGTTATCATCGGTAGGGCACACCTCGTAAACGCACTCGTTTTAGGTTTAATTACTCAGGCCATGTTTATCTTTCTGATTGTAGACGGTCATCGCTAGCCAAGCGGGACAATAAGATTTAGTCAACATTTGGTCTATCGTCTGTCGCCAGCTTATTGTCTATACAGACGGGCTAGTGATAGATAAGCAAGTACTGATTTCGTAAAGGCTGAGATGTGTGTTAGATAAACTCTAGATGATAGTATGGAAGCATATTTATCAGCAATGAGGCATTAAGACACCACATTTAAATTGCATAAGTATTTCCGGTTAAATATCGACAAAATAAAGAAGGTAGAGAAAGCATTAGAGCGCGAGGAAAGAAGACTAGAGAGAGAAGAAAAAGAGAAAAATGCATTTGAAAAGTAGAAGGCTGAGAAAGAGAGAGAAGAAAAGGACAGACAAAGGACATGCAAAAAGGCAGAAAATGATGCAGAAAGATGGCACGTGCTGAGAGAGTCAAACAGGAGAAAACAGCGGCCTGAGCTCACGAAATCAAACTGAAAGAACTAGAAAATGACGGGAGGAGAACGAACTCTAATTTCAGGACTAGTGAGTCAGGAAGTTTTATGGAGCGATGAGGAATGCATCTCTCATGCGGCGGCGCATAGTGTGGCCTCCTTCCAGTTGGATGTCTATTCAGAGGCTTCAGAAGAAATTTATATTTATTTGAACAGACTTCAGTCCTTAGCTGCTACGTATGGCTTCAATCAATCAATACAAACCCTTTACCTCCCCGAGCATCATAGGACTTCAACAAACACATACCAAGTCTTCCTGTCCTGTGCCATCCGCTCAAGCTCTTTCCATGTTTTCCAGATCATTTTTACCTCTGTATCCAGCTCTCTTCTTCGTGTATTTTTTGGTGTACCTCTGCCCCTCTTTCCCTGTGGATTCCAGAACAAGGACTGCATTGTAATGCTATCAACAGGTTTCCTCAATGTGTGTCCTGTCCATCGCCAGCGTCTTCTTCTCAACTCCTGTTCCACTGGCACTTATCTGGTTCTTGTCAACAATTCAACATCAGTGACTTCTTTATACCATTTCAGTCCATCTATTCTACGCAAGCACCGTTTATAAAAGACTGTAGCTTTTTAGTTGTTGTTTTTGTTGCTCTCCATGTCTCAGAGCCATACAATAGGACTGACTTGACATTTGAGTTGAAGATTCTTATTTTCGTGTTGGACTTGATTTCTCTTGTTCTCCATATGTTTCCCAATGCAATGAAAGCTCCTCTTGCTTTGTTGTATTCTTATTTTGATATCATTGTCTGTCCCTCCAACGTTGTCTATATTATTGCCAAGATATGTGGACGATTCTACATCCTTCAGTAGTGTTTCTTCAAGTTCAACCTTGTTATCATTTCTTGCATTTATTCTCATAATCTTTGTCTTTTCTCTGTGTATATTCAGGCCCACTTGTTGTGACCTTTCATCGAGAAGTATATTTATTTCTTCATTTTGTGCACATAAACCTCTGCCCCGTCAGCCCTCAATCATCGGTTGACCTCTGTTCATACTGCGATAGTGTTAATTCACGGATAATTGACCATCTTTAAGGATTTATTGTAATCGCTGAAGTTGTTAAACCAGATTTGACTTTATAAGATCAAAGGAAAATAACTGTGGTCTGTTCACGTAACTATTTCCATCCTACCCAGACTTAAACACATGCGGTGGTGAATACTATTCATGACAATCCTGAGTCAGAATACAAAGGAAGACCAGATTGTTTGTCTGTAAAAAACGTCTGTGGTCAGCGCTATGTCGCCAGTTTATCTGTCTGGTGATTGAAATCAAGACAGGTGAGAATTAAGTAAGCATTTCCGCCCCGATTTTTGATAATATTAATTATATATTAAAGCCAGTATGGGGACACAGATTAGCGATGGCAAGGTTTGAGGGATAAGTTTTCAGATAGGTTCGCCGGTGTGTATAAGAGTAAACGGAAAGAACATAGCCGTATATGGTTATGTTTCATTGTATGACATGATATTCTTAGAATATCTTACATTACGAGGGTGAAAGTAATATTTACAGCCCCTACCCAATACGCTCTAGCTCAGAGATTGGATCAATTGAGAGCAGGAAATAGACATTCGTTTCGATTGGACGTTTTGTCGGAAAACGTCATGTGGAGGCTTGAAGGAAAAAGAAAATATAACCTAGCAAATTCGGAGGCTAAAACACACTGCATTCCAGAATCGGCAAAGAGACAGCTCGGACTGAAGCCAGGAAAGAATAGAGTTAGGATTCTGACTTTATAGGACCGGAAAAACACGTATTGGAGCACCTTTTTATTAACACAATAAAGAAACTCTACACTTTAATATAGAAACCGGACTCCTACAAGGCATACTCATAAAGTCACAGAGGGACTTTAAAATACCCCAGACAAATGTTCGAGACATCTGCATCAAGTTGCCGAGACTGTTCAAACTGAGCAAGAAGTCTAGAGGTCGCAACTAGTTTGCGGTAAGTTGTTACATATTTTTATGCTTTGAATTTGACATATTTGTACTTGCTAGAGGTTGTAAAAGTTCATACGAGGCTGGCAACCTCAGCATATCAAAAGAGTTTATTCATAAACCACCACAGGAAGCGCTGGTGATTGCTTCATGCAGTTCGTAAAGAGAATCAAAAACAGAGGTAACCCCAGACTCAGAATGGAGCAGTGAATGAATGATGATTACATCACATGTGTGTATATTATCATTTTGTGAGATATATATAACTTAATAATGTTCCTCCAGGCACAAGCCATTGCACTCGCGCCTTCCAGACACGTTTTCCATTAAATTGACCACAAGAATAATGGTGATATCTCATCTTATTCCCTGAGTTATGCTGTATATGCTAAGGGAGAACAACATTTCCGAGAGATAAAAAATGGTGGACGGACAGCGGGAAATGCGCCTGATTAATCTTCCGAACACAATTTACTTAGCATTTGTTCTTCTTATTTCCTCTAAAGTTCGTATTGCGAGACCAGTTAGTGGTTCGAGTCTACAAGACCATTCGTGCTACGAGGCTGTGATACAGAAAAGTGATTGTCGACACTAGACGGCTACATCTGACGGGCCCGTGAAGATACTCAGCACTGACCACAGGAGAGGTGTCCCGTTTCCCCCCCCCCTCCCCCCGCCTTTCGCTCGCGACGTGCCTTTTATCATAGAGAGGCGAATTGACGAACAACAGCAGCAGTGCTCACCGATTTTCAGCGAAGTGCTTATTAAACAGGCTACAGCAAAGAACATTTACTTTCTATCAAGTATCAATGACGATAACTGTTATGTGTGTGGCGTGAGATTTTTATTGGCTCTAAGATCAGTATCCAAAAGATTCAAGTCCAGCATTAATAAAGCCAAGACTAGGACTTTTCCTGGCGCCGACATTGGTAGTGATCACGACATGGTATTGATGACGCTCAAGCTTAAACTCAAAAAGAACTATAATCAAAACAGATGTTCTCAGTTAAGATTCAATTTAGACAAATTGAAAGATCCAGAAATCGCGGGAATCTTTGAGGCAACTGTTGGAGGAAAATTCGCAGCTCTCAACTTTTTGGAGGATGATATCAACTCAATCACAGAGAACATGAAAGACGTGCTCATTGAATCAGCAACAGAAATACTTGGTAAAAGAAAGAAAATAAACAAACCATGGGTTACAGATGAAATTCTGAAGTTATGTGATACACGGCGAGAAATGAAAAAGGTTAAGAAAGAGGTTCCTGAAGCAGCATGGCAATACAGTATGGTGAATAAAAATATTAGAAAGAAAATGAAACAGGCCAAAGAAAAATGGGTATCTGATCAATGTGAGTCCATTAATACGGGGATAATAAAAGGTAACAGCAAGGCAGTTTTTGACACATTAAGAAGACTATCAAAACCCCAACAGCCCAGGGTAACTGTCATAGAAGATAGCAATGGGGCTCTGCTCAATGAAAAAACAGCTGTAATGAGAAGGTGGGCAGAATATTGTAAAGAATTATATAACTGTAAACTTGACACTGACTTAGGCATATTAAACAACATTAAGTGCGAAAACAGAGAACTCGGAAATGCAGCAATACTACGGGAAGAAGTGGAAGAGGCTATATGTTCGATAAAAGGAGGGAAGTCACCGGGTGTGGATAATATACCAGCAGAGCTCTTGAAATATGGAGGACCAGATATAGTAAAAATCATGACAACAATTTGCCAGAAGATATGGAGTACAAAAAAAATGGCCAAAAGAATGGACGCAGTCATTAGTAATACCGCTTCCAAAGAAAGGAAATCTAAAAATGTGCAAGAACTACAGAACCATTAGCCTTATTAGTCATCCAAGTAAGGTGATGTTAAGGATACTTTTGAACAGAATAAAACAGAAATCAGAAGAAATCTTGTCAGAGGAACAGGCTGGCTTTAGACCAAAAAAGAAGTACCTCAGAACAAATCTTCAATATTAGATTACTGATCGAAAAACATCTCCAGCATCAACATGATTTATACCATAACTTCATCGATTTCACAAAAGCCTTCGATCGAGTCTGGCATGAAGGTTTATGGCAAATAATGAGAAAATTCAATTTTGATACCAACATCATAGATATCATTGAAGCACTATACAAGGACGCAAGCAGTGCTGTTTTTGCAAGCAATGACATTGGAGAATTTTTCAAAACAACTGTAGGAGTTCGCCAGGGATGTATCCTGTCACCAGTGCTCTTTAACATTTATCTAGAACATATTATGCAGGAGGCTCTCTACGATTATAAATCAACCATATCGATTGGAGGCCGACCTCTGTGTAATCTACGTTTTGCTGATGATATTGATCTGATAGCTGGAACAGAATCAGAACTTCAAGACCTTACCTCTAGACTGGAGAAAGTAACAAGAACATATGGGATGGAAATTAATATAGAAAAAAGCAAGATATTGGTGAATAGCCATAAGAAACATGTTCCGACCAACATTACGTTAAATGGGCAAACGTTAGAAGAAGTTAACACCTTTAAATATCTCGGGTCCACTATATGTAGTGATGGAAGATCAAATAAAGAAATCAAGACAAGACTTGAGATGGCCTCAGCTGCCATGACAAGGTTGAATGTGATCTGGAAAAGTAACATCAGTTTTCCTGTGAAGATCAAATTATACAAATCACTTGTATTATCTATTCTCTTGTATGGGTGTGAGGGCTGGGCACTCACTGCAGATACGGAGCGAAGGATTCAGGCTTTCGAGCATAAATGTTATAGAAGAATTTTGCGCATTTGCTATAAAGAGTACAAAACAAATGTCTATGTTAGAGAGAAGATAAACACCTATGCAGGCCATCAAGAACCACTTTTGTCAATAGTGAAACGTCGAAAGCTTGCCTGGTTTGGGCATGTAACTCGTCATGACTCCCTTTCGAAAACGATCCTCCAGGGAACAGTCGAAGGTAAACGGAGAAGAGGAAGGCAAAGAAAATCCTGGGCTGATAACATCAAAGAATGGGCAGGACACGGTTTCTCCACACTTGTACGCATTGCTGAGAATAGAGAGCAGTGGAGGACCCTGTCTGCTGATGCTTCCACCATGGCACCCCTACGACCCATGACGGGTTATGGGTTGAGATGAGATGATGAAGATCAGTATAGTACTGACAATTACAGAAATAGAATTTCTGCAGAAAATGGTGAAGTCCCAGTGTCTGAGAGAACTACTGGTATCACAAATTAGTTACGGCTGTGAATGATCTGATCTCGAAAAATTTAGTAGAGAGGAGACAGTCATAAATTGCTACCCCCGCTGTGTAACTAACTGTGATATTACAAAAAACAAGGAAACAGATTTTACTTAACAATTATAAAAAAATTGACAAGTCGTTCAAATACTATTTCCCTATTATTTATTTAGTATATACACTATCTACTCTTGTGCTGAAAGATGGATGTTGGAAGATGGAATGTAATGGATTTGTAAGTTTACAAATGATGTACAAATATTATATATATATATATATATATATATATATATATATATATATATATATATATCTATATATATAGATATATATATATATATATATATATATATATATATATATATATATATAAATATATATACACATATATATACATATATTTATATATATTTATATATTTATATATTTTTATATATTTATATATATTTATATATTTATATATTACAACAAGTTTTCCAATTATAGGAAACAAATTTATATCAGCTGTGCTGTTAATTAAGTATAGTAAATGTATCAGCTGTGCTGTTAATTAAATACAGTAAATGTATCAGCTGTGCTGTTAATTAAATATAGTAAATGTATCAGCTGTGCTGTTAATTAAATACATAAACTTTATCAGCTATGCTGTTTGTCTCTTACTATGCTAATTCACGTTTTCTTCACAATTGCCGACGGAAATGGTACTAATGTGTACTCATCTCTCAAACGTTCTGTCCGTAATTTCTTGCACACAACACCCGCTGATGATCGTTTCGTTAGCCCACCCAAGACTGAGGGGGACTAAAGATGTAGCTCAGGTACAATCTCTGTGCTCCTGTGAAGTTCGAGGCAGCTGGATTGACTGGACATACGACCTCAGGTTTGATGACACGAATAAAACCTGTAACAAGGAAAAAACGGGGCTAATTTCTGTCATCATGCCCACCTATTTCTAGTGTGTATGAAATGAGCGTGTGTCTCAGGTGTCTGCATGTAGGATGAATGACAACATGGTTCAGTATGAGTTAGCAATAGCGAGACATGACAGGTGTCTACTTGCAAAACGTTCTTGCTGATAAATTAATACATGGATACATTCAATAATATAAATTCAATACATGAATACATCCAATAATATAAATTCAATACACGAATACATCCAAAAATATAAATTCAATACATAAATACATCCAATAATATGCACACCTAGGTGTGATACAACCACTTCCTTCCCCCTATAATATACCAGGCCCTCTCTGACAAGTGCTATCCTGGATGGTAACATATATCCTAACAATATTGTTGTGTTGTGATTTTTTTTTTTCGTACGCCCGCTAATACTCGAGGCGAAATCTCAGGTTATTGTTAATGTCTAACCTGACATTGATTTTACGTGAGTATCCCTTTTCTTGTACAGAGACAGGTGTCCCTCGCCATTCAGGCAGATACTCGCCGATTTAGGAGGTACCCATTAGAGCTGGATCGGCTCAGGAGCCGCCAGTCCCTGGTCGACGACACTCCTTCAAATGTACTCGCCAGGTCTCGAGTTAATCCAGTCCAATTCCCGGTCGACGAAAAATCCTCAAATGCCGTCGCTCGGGTTTGATCCTGAATCACCCGGTCGCCAGAGCGGTGTTGTAACCACTACGCTAGCGCGGTTCCATTCTGATGATAGGAGTATATGAAACGAGGACTGTTTGGTTAAATTACAGGTTGGAGTTATAGGAGACAATATATTGTAGTTTGAGTCCTAACAAGGACTGTTTTGGTTATATTTCAGGTTGGAGTTATCTGAGACAATAGATTGAAGTTACAGGAGACAATAGATTGAAGTATGAGTCCTATTAGTCTTCGTCTTCATCAATCATATCAGGAAATACAATCAATATGCCTAATTCCCCAAGATACAATCAGTAACCTGATACGTTCATATTGAAACAATTTATATTAAATATATACAAGTGTAGGTAGTATAAATGACACACAACAAATACAAACATTATATATCTGCTGTAGGCCTATTTTCCTACAAGTTATAGTAAATATATATTTACCCTCTAAGATTTAAACAGGCCAGTGACTCTACTAGTGAAGCAGTCTGCCAGGTCAATGCACGCAGGTAAGCAATAAATCAAGGTTGACAGCTCCTCTTCTTCAGTCGGTCGTCTATCTGGCTTCGTGTTGGTGTGTGCGTGTTTTGAATAAAATCTCTCCCGTATATATAGGTAAATGAGGTAACTTCTACTGCTTAAGGAAAGCTTTTAGTTGGTTCTCGGCGTGGCAAGCTGATTGGCTGTATGCGGTTTTGTACACTCCGTCGTACCATCCTTCATACCATCCTTGACCTAGACGAGTTCCGAAAACCAGGGCTTATGCCTAATTTTATTCTGTTTTTCCGCCATATTGGGTGACAAGATGGCCGCAACCGACATCCGAAAAACAGGGCTTAAGTCTTTCCTGGCGTAACTTCGTGTAATTTATTCTGGCTCAGCGACTGTGCGTTGATTGGCTGGGGCAAATTTGTATCCCGACATAATGATTAAACTAAGAAGTGTGTTTACACACACTCGTTTCACGACAATGTGTAAAATCATAACATGTTTTATCGCACTCGACATGGTTTGTATACATACTTCCTTGCTGACATGCGTTGCCCGGACTACTCCGGAAGTACGTCACATAGTCTGCTAATATTTGGTAGACGATTCTTTGCCGCGTTGCGCGGCAGATTTGAGCTGGTATTCGTGCTCTTTCGCTGTGTATTACTGTGTGTGAGAAGACGTGTTTTTGACGAGCTCCAGAAAGTGTACTCTTGTGATAGAGTCTTTGTGAATTTATATCAGCTAGGTCGTCCTACAGGATGGAGTCTATGCTTGATTATAATTAAATGGACAAGCGAATACTGAATAGAAAGAAGTGAGTGTGGAACTATTTCATTAAAGATTTCAGCAGTATGCATAAGACATTTTGTCCTTAGTCTACGTAACGATAGACTGGTTTCATGGACTGGCAAGTGAATGCCATTGATTAATATATATATTGGATGCAAATATATAAGGAGCTTTGTCCTATATTAAAAGTGAATATGTGTTCTTCAACGTCAAACTGGCCTTATCAAGGTTCTGACTGTCGAAGACTGATTACACGTTCTAATTCTGCTTTAAAAGTTGGACTTAGAGGCCTGTTACAAAATATACCCTAGACAAGCTGGAAGCCAAGAACCAGCTACTTAATGATTTAGAGAAGAACTCGGCGGGGAGAAGATATACTACTAATTCTACCCCAACAATAAATGGGGGCAGCAAGCCGATGATCGTTTGATCGAAAGAAGTTTTTTCATAATTTTTTGCTACAGACGTTCTCATGCAATCGTGCTTCGTTCCAGTTCTGCAAAATGGCGCACGTGTCGTCTGCTAGCTTCTGAAAAGGCCATAATACAAGTTCTCTTTGCATTCCTTTATCTGTTCGAGTATTGAAAGAGCAGTTAATCAAGAATATTATATCTGCTGCATCCTGATGTATGAAAGCATCAAATTTTCTGCCGAAGATGGCGTATTTTTATGACAACGGTGAATCAAGTGGATTCCGAAACGTGTCAGCTGTTGCAGCGTTGCTAGACCTAGTGAGCGGTCTTTTGTGTCCAGTTCGCATCGGGGCTGGGAGGAACGGACATTGAAACTGGGAGGATTTTGAGGCCTGGCAATCAGATAAGTCACGTTTATGTTTCATACAGCGTGTGACTGAATTATCTTTGTTTGCCTGCGCTATTTTTTCAAATTTATGTTGCATGTTTTAATGTTGTGGTGTATTTAATCTGTGGGAGGTAGGAGGGACTTGTGAATCTGTCAATACCGTTTCGACTGGTCGATAGATTCATGAGCGTACTTTAAGGTTTGGAGTGTGATTGTTTCAAATAGTGGGGCCGACATTACAAAGCTGTGTGAATCTGCTACTATTGAAATAATCATGAACTATGAGTGTTAGCTGTGAAGTACAGTTAAGTGTACAATTTGTGATTGTGGTCCAGTCCTATACATATTTTTCCTCTTTAGTTGGCTACATTAATGTTTGTGAAACTGTGCTTCTAACCTGGCTATCTTTCATTAAATAGATGTGATATATGTTGTAAAAAAATTGTGATGTATTTTCATAAGTGTGAATAGAGCTATATTTTGTTTTTGATTGTTCAATTTATATATTCATGCCTAAGTTTCCTATTTGCATTTGCTTCTTTTGGCTCTGATATCTGTATTCTGTCTTCTTGTTTGTACTTTTCTTTTATGCTCCTTCATAAACATCTATATATTTTGCTACTAGTTGGTTGAATTTGAAGTGGTGATATAATTATTGAAAATATTATTCAAAGTGATAATATTAGAAATTTACTTTATTTGTTGCTATTGAAAGGCACAATACGAGTAAAGCATGGCAACCTTGAAAGATTTAGTAAAGGTTGGAAAAGATTTTGGTTTGGAGGGGGAAGCCTTGCAAACCTATGTAGACAATTAAATCAGAAGACAAGAAGAAGAAAAAAGAAGACAAGAGAAAGAAAACAGAAGACAAGAAGCATTGTCTGAAACAAGAAGAGCAGAAGAGTTAGCTTTTAAAAAGGAAAAATTAGCCTATGCTCAAGCTGAGTTAAAACATGCTCAAGAAATTAGATTTGCTGAGATTGAACTTGAGAGATTAAGGTTGCAACAACCTCATGTGAATGTCATGAATGTTGATACTGATAGAAGAAATCATAACAAATATGTCAAGGTAAATTTGCCTAAATTGAACTCTTCCATTGACGATATCTCATGCTTCCTTAGTAGATATGAGACTTATTGTCATGAGTTTAATATCGATAGAACTACATGGTCTAGTAAGCTCATGAACTTATTGGTCGGAGAAGCATTTATGGCTGTGTGTACAATGGATGATCAATCTAGAAATGACTATGATGCTGTTAAAGTATTACTACTTAAGAGATTTCAATTGGATGAGGATGGCTATAGGCTGAAATTTAAATCACTTGTGCCAGATTCTGCAAAGGACTTTACAGAATTTATTGCCTCAATAAAAATGTACTTGTCTAAATGGATTGATCTTGCTAAAATTGAAAAGACATTTGAAGGTTTGTCTGACTTAATTCTCAGAAATAACGTGTTGTCGTCCATTAGTGGTGATTTTTTTATCCTTTTTGCAGGACAGAAAACCAGATAAGTTGTCTGTTTGTGACACCTTGGGTAGACAATACCAGGTCGCACACCCAAAAAAGAATTTAAGCAAAGATAACATTAAGAATTCTCTTCCAGCAGCTTCAGCCAGAGTGATGAATTATAACACTTCTAGGCAAAGATCCAATAGCATTGACAAGAATTATATATTGAATCAAAACGTTCAATATGGCAACAATAGAGGCAGATATAACTTTAGTAATACATCTCAACAGCCTCAGAGATATGATAACTATAAAAATAATAATGATTATTATGGACCTCAATCATCAAACAGATATAATGATTACCAAAAATAGAGGAGATTATAATACCAGTTCAAACAGATGTAATAGGTTATTCCACAGGAATAATGACAATTACTCAAACAATAGAGGTTCTTTTCAGAACAATAATTATCGACAGGCAAGAAACACAGAACGTGTTAATGCTGTCGGGGATGTCAGTAACAATAATGCAAACCAAAACAATGTGGCTATTGCTCATGCAAATGCTTGCAGTGTTGACTTAGCTAATAGTACTAACTGTACTCAATGCAGTTCTTTGTTTCAGCCACAGAGAGTACCAAGACGTTTGTGTGGACAGCCTTTGCCTGTTATGTCATCTGTTGAAAACACAGGTTCCTTGGTACTGGATAAGGGTTTTGTAAACAATAAATTAGTTTCACTGTTGCGAGATACAGGGGCAACAACGATTGGAATACGGAGATCGATGGTGGACCCGTCAGATTACACAGGAAAAGAAGTTAAATGTATTACTTTTGGTGGAACGGTAGAATACTATCCTACAGCGGAGGTATTTCTGGATACACCTTATTTTACTGGTAGAGTGCTGGCATGTTTATTAAATAAACCTGTCGCTGAGATTATCCTTGGAAACATCCCAGGGATCCATGAATGTTCCAGACAAGACAATGAGAAGTGGGACAAAAAGCACTTAATAATGGCTAACGCTGTTACTACCAGAGCAAAAGCTCGTGAGGAAATGTTAAATCATGATAGTGATGATATTATGTTAGAGGAAGTTATTAATGATGATGAGCACACCAATGATATCATGAGTGATGATAATGATGACATTGATAATGATGAGGGTGATGAAAATGATAATACTACTCTTGTTGAAGAAGATGATTATTTACAAATTGAATTGATTGGAAAGGAATCTTTCATTCAAAGACAAAGAGAAGATGACTCTTTAAGAAAATTTTTCAGTTGGTAACATCAAGGAAGGTAATTACTGATGATATGGCAAAACATTGGTATACCTTAAATAATGATATTTTGGTGAGGAATTTTCAAGATGTTGATTCTGTTAAAAAAGAAATAATGGTACCTATTTGTTACAGACCAGTGGTGCTACGACATGCACATGATATAAATGCTGCGGGTCATTTGGGTATCGCAAGGACTAAACAGAGAGTTTTGTCTCATTTTTTTATGGCCTGGTGTGACCAAAGAGGTAAAGGTTTTGTGTCGCACTTGTTTAGTTGCCAGAGTTTTGCAACTAAAAGGCCTGGTCATAACGCACCCATTCAAGCAGCAGACATATCCTTGCGTCCATTCGCAAAGATGGCTATTGACCTTATTGGTCCTATCAAAGTCACTTCAGCTAGGGGTCATAAATTTGTATTAACGTGTATCGATATGTGTACTCGTTGGCCCGAGGCTATTCCATTGGAAAAAAATTCCAGTGACGATATAGCACATGCTCTATTTTTAATATTCAGCAGACTGGGTTTTCCCGAAAACATACAGTATGATAATGGATCACAATTTTTATCGGATGCCATGAAAAAAGTAATGAACATGTTTGGAATTGAAAGATCACTCAGTTCATTATACTCGTACCACGCTCAAGCTAGTGGAAAAATAGAAAGATTTAATAGGACCTTAAAGCAAATGCTCGATAGATTCACAGCGAAATATCCGCAAGATTAAGATCGAATCTTGCCAGCTGTTCTCTTTGCCTACCGAGAAATTCCCAATTCAAGTACGGGATTTTCACCTTTGAGTTGGTGTATGGTGCAAAGCCACGAGGTCCCATGGCTATATTAAAACAACTACTTATTGGTACTAATATGGACTAGGAAGTTCAATTCTCCTATCAACATGTAGTAAATTTAAGGCAAAAGATTATTGACGCATGCCAAATAGCAGTGCAGTCGTCGGAAAGGGCAACATCAAAGGCTCGACTGTTTTTTAATAAAAACAGGAAACTGCGCCAATTATGGCCAGGAGAAGAAGCTTTTGTGTTGCTTCCGAACAAGGAAAATAGATTGCTGATTTCTTGGAAAGGTCCTTACAAAATCATAAACAAATTATCAGATGTCGACTATGTTCTAGATGTGAAAGGAAAAGAAAAAATTTTCACATTAATATGTTACAACTGTTTCATACTAGACCACCACATCTACGTCCTATCTTTGAAGCTATTGACGAATCTATTGATCGTCGTTCTTCCTTGGCAGTAATTCAGGAAGAAACTTCGGACTTTGCTGATGATGGTGAACCTATTCTATCGTTACCTGATATTCATCTGTTGGCAACAGAATCTTGGAAAGATGTTTCAATTGATCCTACTTCGAATACTAATCAGAAGGATCAGATTTCTAGCTTACTACAATCTTTTTCTGATGTGCTCACGGATTTTCCTTGGCACACCGATGTTATTCAACATGATATCATGTTAACGGATTTCAGACCTATCAAACTGAAACCGTATCCTATCCCAATTCATTTGCAATCTCAGGTACAAGATGAGATAAAACAGATGATTAAATTAAACATAATATAATGTCCAATTCACCAAATAGCTTTTCTATGGTGTTAATAAGGAAAAAGGACAAATCTATAAGAATTTGTATTGATTTTAGACGGTTAAACGCAGTGTCCATTCGAGACGCGGAACCTTTTCCCGTTCTTGAATCAACTCTTGACAGACTATCTACTGCCACTTTCTTCACTAAGTTTGACTTATCAAAGGGAAATTGGCAGGTTCCTTTATCTGACAAATCTAAACCGTACACAGCTTTCGCTACACCTTTAGGTTTGTTTCAATTTAACTATATGTCTTTTGGTCTTGTTAACGCTCCTGCTACGTTTGTACGCATGATGCGTAGAATATTTTCTGATCGTGAAGATTTGATTACCTACATAGATGATATTTGTTTGTTCCATCATTCTTGGAATGATCAAATCAACGGTATTCATTCTTTATTAGATACCTTACGATGTCATAATATTACTGCTCGACCTTCTAAGACTTAAAATAGGTTGTTCTGAAATTACCTTTCTCTGTCACAAGGTTGGAGGTGGAGTCTTAAAACCTGAAGATTCTACAGTTTCCCAAAATTCTTAATCTAGATATTCCTCGAACAAAAAAACAAGTTCGAAGTCTTTTGGGTTTGATCAATTTTTACAGGCGATTTCTACCAAATGTTTCTGATTTAACCTCAGTTTTGTCTGCGTTGCTGAAGAAAGACGCAGCAAAGAAAGTAATTTGGACACATGCGTGTCATGATGCATTAAATGTGATAAAATATGCGTCCTCGAAATCGCAAATATTACGATTGCCTAATATTCGATTTGCTTTCATTCTCAGAGTCGATGCCAGCAATGTCGCAATAGAGGGAACACTAATGCAAGAGCTTGAAGGCCACATGCACCCTGCAATGTATGTGAGCAGGAAGTTAACCCCCACAGAACAAAAGTACCCAATCGTAGAACGAGAGCTGCTAGCTATCGTTTTCGCCTTCAATAAACTTCAAAGACACCTCTTGGGAGCTCACTTCACTCTTGAGACTGATCAACGAGCTTTGGGCTATTTACAGACAGCTCGTTTTACTAATCCAAAGGCAGCTAGAGCCAGCCTGGCTTTACAGCCGTACGATTACAGCATTAGATCAATAAAGGGAAATCTCAATGTCGTCGCCGATGTGCTGTCCAGATGCATCAAGGAAGCTCCATCATCCATCGCGTCCACAAGTTCAGATGATCAACGTAATGCAATGTAGTCAGAATATCTACATTCACAGATCCAGTGCTCAAAACATTTCGCATCAAGAACCACGTACTTTGATTAAATCACCAGATTGTACTTTTGTCACGGTGATATTACAGCAATGCCACCCGCACAGCCACATGATGATGCTTAATTATGGATCACTTCATAGCGTGTGACATATCGTTTTACTTCCGACATTGCATAGACACAACATACAGTCATCTTCAGAATCACATTTCAACTACCAGTTATCAAGAAAAAAATTTGTACAAATGTTTCGATTGATTCAGTTCGGAACAGTTTTGAAATACACACATTAACAGTCATGAGACTTTATGCTGGACTGTCAAAGGAGATAACTATTAAATGAAGCTCATACCAGGATCTCAAGGGAGTTAACCATGAGATTGATTCGCAACTTTTCTTCGTGATTTCACTTCATAGTTCGCGGACTTATTGATTTTTTGTCTTATACTATTAAAGAGACAACAATCATGGACACATTCAAGATGGAATTTCTACATGAAACTTCAAGCAACATATGATTGTGTGCACGGAATGGACTTGACTTTATTGGAAATAATAGCTTTTTCCCATACAGGAGTGGAAAAGACATTGACTTACTATATTAATTAACTTTTCAACACAAAAGAATATTACTTTGACACTTATGAGTTAGATATTAAGGCGCTGTGTACGCTATTATAAAATTAATTTATGATTCATTGATACAATTTTCATACCACACAAAATTATGTATTTTACAATGTAACATCAAACAATTTTTGTGTGTCAAGTGTCTGTCTTACGTCTTCTGTGATTGAATAAGATTATTATATACAATAATGACAACTTCATTGCCATTATTGGCCGGAAAGGGGGGGGGGGGGGGGGGGGGTAGTTGTTATGTGTAAAATCATAACAGGTTTTATCGCACTCAACATGGTTTGTATACATACCTCCTTGTTGATATGCGTTGCCCGGAATACTCCGGAAGTACGTCACATAGTCTGCTGATATTTGGCAGACGATTCTTTGCCGGCGTTGCGCGGCAGATTTGAGCTGGTATTCGTGCTCTTTCGCTGTGTATTACTGTGTGTGAGAAGACGTGTTTTTGACGAGCTCCAGAAAGTGTACTCTTGTGATAGAGTCTTTGTGAATTTATATCAGCTAGGTCGTCCTACAGTATGGAGTCTATGCTTGATTATAATTAGATGGACAAGCGAATGCCGAATAGAAAGAAGTGAGTGTGGAACTATTTCATTAAAGATTTCAGCAGTATGCATAAGACATCTTGTCATTAGTCTACGTGACGATAGACTGGTTTCATGGACTGGCTAGTGAATGCCATTGATTAATATATATATTGGATGCAAATATATAAGGAGCTTCGTCCTATATTAAAAGTGAATATGTGTTCTTCAACGTCAAACTGGCCTTATCAAGTTTCTGACTGTTGAAGACTGATTACACGTTCTAAGGCTGCTTAAAAAGTTGGACTTAGAGGCCTGTTACAAAATATACCCTAGACAAGCTGGAAGCCAAGAACGAGCTACTTGATGATTTAGAGAAGAACTCGGCGGGGAGAAGATATACTACTAATTCTACCCCAACAATAACATAATCTTTTTGCACCCCATCGAAACATAACCTTATTTATTTTTAAATGTTACATAATAATTGATTATTAAATTTGTTATATGTTGTTTTACAAATTCCTAGTTTATTCAGTTATTATAGATAGGAATATATATATATATATATATATATATAT
The DNA here is from genome assembly GCA_024509875.1 of Oreohelix idahoensis. Classification (NCBI taxonomy): domain Eukaryota; kingdom Metazoa; phylum Mollusca; class Gastropoda; order Stylommatophora; family Oreohelicidae; genus Oreohelix; species Oreohelix idahoensis. The sequence goes on from JAMPIV010004184.1 coordinate 48,540, forward strand.
ATATATATATATATATATATATATATATATATATATATATATGTATATATATATATATATATATATATATATATATATATATATATATATATATATATATATATATATATATATATATATATATATATATATATATAAACTCCGCCTATGCCGGTCCCAAGCCCGGATGAAAAAGGAGGAGGGCGGCCTGCATGGAGGCCGTAAGGAGGCAGCCCCTCCACCATGCAAAGGCACAACAGGCCAATCACCTGTTTGCTTTAAATCATGATTACGCGAACTACAAGAGAGAAAACCGGACTGATTCTAAAGGCGACGAACTGGAACGGACTACGGACTACGACTTATGGAACTTGGAACACAAGAAGTATAAATGGGAAGGAAGAGGAGCTGGTGGAAGAGATGAGGAAAGCAAAACTAGAAATCCTGGCTATAACGGAAACGAAGAAAAAAGGACAAGGAGTCATGGATCTCGATGGCAACACGTTGCTCTACAGTGGTGTACCCATATCTGAAAGAGCTAAAGGGGCGTGGGTTGCATTGTGGCCCAAAATCAAAAAGATAGTATCAAGGGATGGAACTTTGTCTCGGAGCGCATTATGGTTGTAAAACTAAAAGAAGGAGAAACCATAGTCAACCTGGTCATAGTGTATGGGCCAAATGAGGATGAGAGAGCAGAGGTCAAGGAGGAATTCTTCGAGCTGCTTCAAAGGACAGTGGATGACTGCCTAGATGAAGTTATTATGCTCGGAGATTTTAATGCCAGAGTTGGAAATGACCATGCTAGATGGGATGGAGTTATCGGAAGATATGGAGAAGATACTCTCAATGACAATGGAAAGCGACTCCTTAGATTCTGCAGTGAGCAGAATCTGATCATTACAAACACAAAGTTCCCCCATAAGCGCATACATGCATACACTAGATGTGAACCAACCAAGAATGAGAAGTCAGTGATCGACTATGCCATTGTTCGGAGAAGCTCATTCAGATATGTCCGAGATGCAAGAGTCTGGAGGGGGCCAGAGATTGGAAGTGATCACTACCTGCTAACAATCAAACGAACAACTGAAAGAGTTGCTCAGCCTAGGAACTGCCCAACATCACGCAAGAAACCAAGTAAACGAGCAGGAGAAATGAGCATTAGGACCTACAAGCTGAGAGAGCCAGAAATTAAGACCATATATCAGGGGCTTATTGCTACAGCAGTGAGCAACACAGAAGAACGACCTGATGACTTGGAAACCCTCTGGAATAAATTCAAGGATATCATAAAGACAGCTGCTGCAGAAGCATGCGGTGAAGTCCGACTTGGGAACCAGAGAAAGAGGACACCTTGGTGGACAGAGGAAGTCAAAGAGAAAATAAGAGAGAAGAAAATGGCATAAACAATACTTAGGAGCTAAAAACACAACAGGACAAATGGAAAAATATAGAGAATATGTGACACTCAGAACAGAAGCAAAGAACAAAGTGCTAGCAGCAAAACAGAAGTCCTTGGAAGAATTTGGAGAAAAGCTAGAAAAAGATGCACAAGAAAACCAGAAATTGTTCTATAAGACCCTAAAGAACATGAGGAAAGAAAAACAATGCCCTCTCAAATTTATAAAGGACAAGCAAGGCAAATTGCTTACTGCCCCGAAGGAAGTAATGGAAAGATGGAAAGAATATTTCTCAGAACTCCTGGATGGTGAGCATGGTGAAGCATCAGAAATGATAACCACTAGCACAGAAGAGAAAACCAATGATGGTGAAGATGACATAAAGATGGAAGAACTGAGGGCAGCACTAGAGAAAATCAAGATGGGCAAAGCAGCAGGGCATGATGGTATAACACCAGAAATGGTTAAGTACATGGGAGCATCAGGCGACCTATTACTCTTAAAGGTCCTACAGGCAGCATGGTGCAACAAGACCATACCAAAGGATTGGGAGATTGCCATCATAACACCAATTTTCAAAAAGGGTGACAATCGACAGTGTGGAAACCATAGAGGCATATCCATTCTCAGTGTCCCTGGTAAAATCTACTCTAGAATCCTAGAGCAGAGACTCCGACGCCTAGCTGAGCCACAATTGGATGAGGTCCAGTGCGGATTCCGAGCAAACCGAAGTACTCAAGACCTAATCTTCACACTCAGACAGCTGAGTGAAAAGGCCCTTGAGTATAAGAGTGAGATCCATCTTTGTTTCATAGATCTGGAAAAGGCGTTTGACAGGGTCCCCTGGAGCAAACTTTGGGACTGTTTGGCAAGGAAGAATATTCCAGCAGCTCTGATTCATGCTATACAGAGCTTCTACAAGTCTTGCAGAAATTATGTGAGAACAGCAAACCATAAGTCAGAAGAGTTCAGGACCACCACTGGTGTAAGACAAGGTGATATCCTATCACCTTACCTCTTCATACTCCTTATGGACGATGTCATCAAGGCATGTAAGGAGAGAACAAGAAAGTATTCAGTGGGGTACTGGAAGATGAGACAGGTCTATATTTCGGAGATGGCATTTGCTGATGATGTTGCCCTGATTGCTAAATCAGAGGCACATCTCCAATCCAACCTGCAAGTCTGGAAGGAAGAGCTGGAGAAGAGAGGGATGGTCATAAGCAGCTCTAAAACAAAATCCATGGTGATATCACGAGAAGAAAGAAATCAGATTAAGTTGGGAGAACAGGTCCTGGAGCAGGTCGACCACTTTAAATATCTCGGAGCTATTATAGACCGAAAGGGAGGCATCAAAGAAGAGTTGGCCACTCGAAAAGCAGCGGCTGGGAGACTTTTTCAGGCCATAAATCGTGGATTCCTCAGCAAGAAAGAGGTTGGTAAGAAAACGAAGATGGCTGTATACCGCTCCACCTATGTCCCAGTCTTGACATATGGATGCGAGTCGTGGGCAATGACTACAACCCACAAAAGCCAGATCCAAACCTCAGAAATGAGGTATCTGAGGAAAGTGGTTGAAGTAACAAGAAGAGACATGGTCCGCAACCAGACGATCCGTCAAGGCCTAAAATCCCATCCGCTGCAGACCCAAATAGAACAGTCCCAACTAAGATGGTTTGGCCATGTCTGCAGAATGGGAGAAGATCGGCTACCACGACAAGCATGGGAAACAAAGAGCCAGGGATCCAGACCTCCAGGACGACCCAGAGTCCGCTGGGAGGACAAAATTAGACAATCTTTGAAGGACCGAGGACTAGAATGGAACCAGGCCAGGAAGAAGACAGCTGATAGAATGGTCTGGCGCTCTCTCTTCCAAACCTCTACACCTCACGGTAGAAGGGGAACGACTAAGTAAGTAAGTATATATATATATATATATATATATATATATATATATATATATATATATATAGATATATATATAGATATAGATATAATATATATATATATATATATATATATATATATATATATATATATATATATATATATATATATATATATATATATATATATATATATATATATATATATATATATATATATATATATATATATATATATATATATATATATATATATATATATATATATATATATATATATAGATCCTTAGTTGGAGTTGATAACTTGGTTGAGTGAATTTGATATCTTTACCCCTATGAATCATTTTTAAAAAATGTTTATAAACAGAGCTAATAATACAATTAATACTTTTCTGAATCACCTTCGGCTGGAAGCTCATTAAATACCAGTCAAGTGTTATTTCATGTTACATACTTTTTTCTCACAGAAGTGGGTGGGGAATATAAAGTTTATAACAAACTTAGAAGACCCAGTTATTGTACTTGCCATTATAAATTCTTGGTGAGTCTCCATAAAATAGGAGCACCATTCTCCTATTCACATCACTGCTAAGAGTAATCTTGAGGGAAGGGTACTACCTATGTAAAACTCATCCCTTTACTCTACTGTTGGGCTATTCATAGACCACTACGGCTGATCAAGTGAGACAAACCGCGACATCTACACACGATATTCGAAAGGGTAACCCCAGATGAACATTAAGTGTCTTGCAAGCATAATATACAAGCACCATCGAGCAGTTTTCTACTGAAACCTGCAATCGTTTTATCCACAACTTCGGGTCCGTAGATGGCTCTATATTTCCCTTGATGGCTCTCTCCCCTGTCATAATCTTTGGTTGTAAAGATTATTTCAGTCGTTATATTTCCCTGTTCCTGCCATTAATGTTGCCTTTTGGCCATTTCATTGTTTCTATGAATGTCATCTGCCCACTTATATCGCTGTCGTCTTCTCGTTGCCTTCAACTTTACTTCAATAATGTTTTTCAACAACGGGGCACTTTACATTTCTCAAATAATTTTTTTTTGGGTATAATTTAGATCTCTTTCATTAAGTCTCTTTTCATTCCTAGTTTTTCTAAGACTTCTTTGTTTGTTTTCCTCTTTTTCAGTGATATTCCCGCCATTCTTCTATAAATTCACATTATAAGGGCCGCAATTTTTTTCTAGCCCGTGAAGATTTAGTGTGTGTGTGTGTGTTTTTTTTTATGTGTGTGTGTGTGTGTGTGTGTGTGTGTGTGTGTTTTGGGGGGGGGTCTTTGATTAGCCAAAAGAAGAACAGGACTACTGTTCCCTCAGGCTTGTCGTAAGATGCGAATAATATGAATTTATAAATAGTGCTGGCAAAATCATCTTGTAAAACACATTGCTACAGACACTATTACTACAAGAGAACATGAATTCTTTAATGCAGGCTTCTTGCATGAGGACCAGCTGTAGTTCTAATCCCAAGCTCCGCAAGGAGAGAAAAGGGAAATGATGATAATGATGGATTCTGTATTCAAGATCATAATCCATGATTCTCCACCATACTATAATAAAGAAAATATCACTTTATGATTCTCCACCATACTATAATAAAGAAAATATCACTCCATGATTCTCCACCATACTATAATAAAGAAAATATCACTCCATGATTCTCCACCATACTATAATAAAGAAAATATCACCCATGATTCTCCACCATACTATAATAAAGAAAATATCACTCCATGATTCTCCAACATACTATAATAAAGAAAATACGAGTATGATTCTCCACCATACTATAGTAAAGAAAATATCACTCCATGATTCTCATTTTGAAAAACTTATATCTGTCTCATGTTGTTGAAAGTAGCTTGGCCATTCCTATTTCCGTCTCGACTACCGTTGCTTTCTCAAGCTTGCTGCTAATTATCACTTTTTGCTTTCTCGGTGTTTAATGCCCATTCCATATTCATGGCTTGTATTGTTCACTTCAGTGTTATACAGAACATATCCGGACATACGGGAGTGAGTCATTGACAATTAGTAAACAAGTACGGAAGGCGCTAGAGGCCACAGAGATGTGGTTTTACAGAAGAAAACACCATAGACAGTCAAAGCAAATAATGAGGATGCCATGAAAGAGGCCAATGCACGAAGGAAACTTACCTCACAAGTTAGAAAGAAGCAATTCCCTTTTTTGAGGGAATGGTATGACAAGAGGACAGCTGGAATATATTGTAACAACAGGTAAGATTGAAGGAAAAAGATACAGGGGAAGACAAACAGAGCAAATACTGGACAGTTTGACATCGTGGCATGGGAAGAAGTTGTGACAGATGAAAATGGGCAACCCTTATCGATTCTCTTTAATATCATCGGGGGCCCTCACTATTTGGACTCAAGCAAGATCAACACGTTGGATTTCCCTCGCTGGCTAGTTAAGTATGCACAGTCAAACACGTGGAAGCCAAGCGTCTCTATTGCCAGTCTCCGATTCTTAGTCTAGCCCCGCCTCCTGTCTTTGTTTCAAGCAGTAATAATCCAACTATACATAATTTAATGTCTTCTCTTTAAAAAGTGGGACGTTTTACCTGAGTTGGATCATGCCATCACGTCAGCTTGCAGTTCTAGAAAAAGAGAACGGTTCGTTAATGGCAGATCGATGGGCGTGACCGCGCATACCGACTGCTAAAGCCTTTGATCGCGCTCCAGAGACGCGAATCGGCGCACCTAAGGGGACACAAACTTTGATCGCGCTCGTAGAGAAACGAATCTACGTAGGTTCTGTAGGGGGATTATTTTACTTTGATATCAGGAATTGAACGAAGGATCTACAGAGGTGTTAAACTCCGCGCAGGAGATGAAAGAATGGCCATTTTAAATATATAGTCGGGAGCATTTAACTCAGTTGTCAGTCTGCTAATCAAGATTTCTGGAATGGTCTAGCGCGCATTTTCGGAGTCAAAATTTATCAGACTTCCTACAGAAATACGTGGAGAATTAAATTCTATTTTCTTGTGTTTTGCGGTAAAAATATAGTTATTAGAATCTAAGTAATTTAATCGTTTAAAGTTTCATTTTATTTCACTGGGATTTTTGTGTAAATTGAAAACGTATCAAATAAACATATAGTAAAATTCTCCAGCTATAACGTAAATTTAATTACCCGTTTGTTCCCCAGTGAGAGATGCTTAAAATAATGTATAAGCCGCTAGGCGATTGATAATTGATTAATGCAGCTTAGTTCTATATATACGTGTGTATTTTCTAAAGACTAGACACTCGCGGGGAGTTTTTAAATATATATAATTAAATACCGGAGTGGTTAAAATAGTCTTACCTGTAAAATTAACGCGCGTCAGAATATGATTTGTATTTTTTGATTACATGTTTTCTATTTTTTTTCATATAGGCTAGACAATACCTTTGCGTTCTAGCATTTCATAGGGTCCTACTGACTTTGGTTCTTACACCATCCAGTGATTATTGAACAATAAAAAATCTTCGTGTTGTGACCCATATGCGGTCCACCTCTCCATTCATGAGAGTAGTCAAACCAAGAACTTTAATCATAATCAATTCTTTTAAAGTATAACTGGAGAAGAACATTGCCAGAAGTGATTCTATAATTATTACTGCTCTGCTGTGGCAGAATTTATATCATTATTTTACAACTGACAGTAAACGTTTTTTTCTACTGGATTAACCCCCGAAAGGAAAAACTCACTGGTCAGCATTTGCCATCACTCTGTGTTCATCACGCCATAGAAGTCTCTTAGCCACCAGCGGCGAGACCCCACGGGACCAATATATTCTTATATATAAATAAATATATAAATAAATATAAATATATATATATATATATATATATATATATATATATATATATATATATATATATATATATATATATATATATATATATATATATATATATCTGATAAATCCCGAGGACAGTGCCACCCCATAGAACCATTAGGAAAAAAACGACACTAAGGCTTCGATTTTCAGCGACTACGGGAAATAGCTGAACGCAAAACCCGCTAGTCTGGGGCTGAAAAAGGAAGAAAAAGACTCAGTATTTTGAGTACTTGATAGATTTTTTTAAATTCCCTGGAATGCCGGCTTCAACGATCGGTAAGTGTGAATGGTAGTGGCCACTGTGAGTGTGTATTGAATGAATGAAAAATTAGATAACCTTAAGTTATCTTTTTTCTTGGTAAACATCAGTATACCTGATTTCTTGTTTTTTTTTTCTCTGTGGGGTTGTTAATTTTCATTTCCCCCCTCCCTTAATCTGCTTAGTCAAGGGATAACATTGAGACAAATAGGAATCTATTCCTATACCCCATACTGATTATTGTATACCCCATCAGTTAAAAATTCATCTCTCTTTGGGTTAATTACCTCTCTGATAGAAATTGTCTTTGGATTGGGTTTTCCTATACCAGAAGGGAGGACCTATTGAGATACTATTTTCCTTCTCTCCCCCCCCCCCCCCCCCCTTTTAGTCTGTAACTATGATTTTTTTTAATGTAACATGATTGATGTTGTGATTTTGGTTTAATGGTAATAAACTCCATAAACCTTTAATTACTGTGTTGGTCGACCCATTACCCCATATCTGTTATACGTAGTTTGTATTCACGTCTGTGCGTTTGTGTCACCAAATTGGTGTGTGTACATGAGTGTAGGGTAACTGGCAAAAATTGTTTAGCCAGGAGAGTAAGGAGTCTGCAGGTAAATAAATGTCGTAAGATAGGCACAATTGGAGCAATTACACGATTCAGAGACTGTCCTTCCTCTTACCCCAGCACCCTTGTGAATCAACTATCTATTTCTTACCCCTTACTATCACAGAGTCTTCACTATCATCCTCCACTCGGACGGGACCACTATTTCTAAGACCTGTCTCAGTAAAAATTACGACAGAAGTCAACAGCATAATTGATAAATTGTACTGAAGGCAGGAAGTTGTGGAGAGACATGATCTTCTACGCAACTAGACATGGTACTTGAAGAAGAAGATTGTTTACTTGCTCCACTGTGAACTAAGAAAACCATATCACCTTCATATCTAAGGTTATTTATTGTTCTTCCATAGATGTGAAGCTCTCAAATTTCTTCTAAATGTTTGAACAAAAACAAAATTAGTGAATGTTAAATAGGCAACATTCATTATATATATATATATATATATATATATATATATATATATATATATATATATATATATATATATATATATATATATATATATATATATATATATATATATATATGCCTAGCTCATCATTTTCATTTCCACCTCAGTTCTCTTCTCCACGTGTTTATCTGTTCTCTCTTACCCTGGGGATTAAAGAACAAAGACTACCTAGTATTGCTACTGCGATTATTACATATATGTAATCCAGCCGACTAATTTTTAAAAATATGGATTTTGCCTTGATTTCGCAAAGCCAAATTTTCACCCAAGACATAAGGTTCGTCGTTTATATTAGGACAAATGTCAGAATATGAAAGACATTGTGGTCTGGTCTAACGTTATAGTTGCATTGACATAGAATAGCTAATGAAGACAAGCAATAAAGTTACGAACGTAATAGATAACAATGGTTTTCCGGGACCCATATGAGGAACACAGCAGATGTTATTTTTGAACAGCTAGAATGAATGTAACAAGACACATACACCGCTTGTCATTATAGAGAGAAATCGCAGCGGAGATTACTGATGTGTAGATACGCGATTTCCCTGTGTATTACGCGGATCTGTCAGTCAGAATTAGGCTCAGCATGGGTTAACAACTCGGATATGAGAAATAGACTTAACAAATAAAGAAAAGATTGTAACATTGTAATAATCCACGTGCATAGATATAGCAGGATAGTGACAATAATAAAAATGTCACATGAAAAGAACAAGGTTATTCACTTAAATAAACTGTAATTAAACTGTATCAGACTGCAGTTTGGAAAACGATGTAGAAAGACAACGTAAACTTCATTCGCACAAATGCTAATGAAGAGATCCACGTAGGATTCTAAAATGCCGAATATAACGGAAGAGTTTCAAAGTGAGGATAGTAATTCCTGCATAGTTGTAACCGAGTAGCCGATTGATCTCGGGTCTATGGTGCTCTTGTTTGGTTTCCCCGAAAGCGATAAGTGATGACCTTAATCTACTGTTAATTGCTGAATGAGCTGTTAAGCCGTCTTGTTCCAGTAAAACCATCATCCACAACATGTACAAATGCCAGTGGAAGAAGGAAGGTGATACATACAACAGATCTGACGCAATCCACCAGGTTAATAGATACCAGCAGGCCATCATTTTCTACTGGAGAACTGGCCACTGCAGATTACTAGGCCATCCCTATTGCTTCAGGATATCTCATACAATGTAATGTCCATGTGGAACAGGAACCCATGATGACCTATGACGCCTGACCTGGCCAGTGAGTGCTGAGCAAGCAGAAGCTATATGGCTGCCGTGCTCATCTGGAAAAGACTGTACTTTGTCCTGGCGATAGGTATGCAGATTTAGCATGACTATAAACTGAACACAGAAGAAGAATAAAATGAAGAAGTTGAGCTGAGCTCTTGTCCAGATTGCCATAATGTCAGTCCTAAAGTTTGGCATGAATTTACTGAGTCCAGAATTAGAACGTTGACATTTTTAGCAAACCTTGACTCGCCAAGTTCCAACTATATCATTGTGAGAACATTTTATTCATGAGATTGATTAATTTATATACGGAAAGATATTGAGTTATAACAGCATTAAATAACTACTTTTCATAATATCTTAAATAATTAAAAAGCTACACGAAATACGTGCAAGGTATGCATTGTTATTTTGTGGGGGAAAAGGATTTGCCATAACTTTTGCATTAATTTTTGCATGAATGGAAATATTTCGTACACAATTTTTATAGTATTATTTTTATAGAACACAGGATATACGACATGTGCACATATTGTTAACAAACAAAGCTTTAATTCGGTTTTTATTTTAACACAGATCAAATTCAGGTCATTCCTTCAAACGGAGTGAAGTTGAAATGAGATTCGTTTAGTCCAGGGATCCCCAAAGTGCCTAGATAAAGTGTCTTTCGGGGTCGATTAAACTTTTGGGGTCGACAGTTGACAATCATATTAGTAAAAAAACATGCCTGCTGTGATTTAATTTTAACATCTAGATATACTGCTACAAAATACCCCAAACTTTGTGCATCAGTTGACCCGTTCCTACTTACATTTCCAAGTTCGTGCATGGTTAAAGCTGTTTTAGCCATGTTGAACATTTAAAGAGCGTGGTGACATGATTAAAACTCCAAAAATCAAACAAATATCACTGTCCTTGTTAAGGACCATGAGCCACATCTTTCCTAGCAATGAATGTATCCAGTTTAATTAAAACGTAATGTTAATTTACTTTCCGTCTATAATCAAAAATATAATCTACAATCGGAACTAAAAAAATGTTTGAGGTCTCCTGCTCTAGTTTAAGTATACACAATTACAGCTACGACAAGAAAGTGAGATAATGCCTGTCACAAGTGCAAACAAAAAACAAGAAAAAAAACAAGGCTCATTGAACAAACCACAAGGTGCATAGAGAAAACGAATATCTAATTTTAATTAGACAAAGCACACAGATGAGACGTTGGAATAGTCATTGGAGAAAGGAATCCAACAGTATGAACAGACAATAGGTATGAATTGCTTGTATATAAATTAAAAAATAATATGGTATGAAATCAGTTTTACAAGTAAACGGTACACATGAGACAAGGGACGTTTCGGGTTGCTTGCAGGGAAGACTGGTACTAGAAAACGAATTTTCTTTCAGCTGCTGTCAATGTATGGAACTAGTAATTGGAGGAATCATCTTTCCACACAAGAAAGGGCATACCCAGCTCACCAGATTGGCATCGAAAAAAACCAAAAACAATCGACCATGTCAATGCAGTAACAGTATTCCAGTTTGTAAATGACAGCGGAGCAAATCCTGCTTCTGGAATCTCAGAGTAAGAGAGGCAGACGGAGACCGAACGGAGAAGAAAACTGGGGACATAAATGAAAGAAAGACATGGAAAGACCTTGCGCTGATGGCATGTGACATGGGGACTTGCCATGAGTTAGTTTGCTGAAGGCTCATGCAGCTTGGGGAGCTAAAATGCACTGATGATTGTGACGAAGTCGTTCGTCCTCTTGTCTTGTCTTCAATTCTCTCCGTCAGGTTATTCAACCATCCCATCTTATGTTCTTTCTTTCATCATTTTGTGTACGCTTTCATTGGTCGAGGTTATCGTGTCACGTCCAACCGGTTTAACTGATCGCTTACTTGTTTTTTTTGTGTTTTTTTTTTTGTTTTTTTGGTAGAAACGTAGACCTGTTTATTTGATTAATCGTCAAAACTAGATGGAGTAAACGTCTACCTATAGCTCATCCATATTGTTCAGCCAGACGCACGATTTAGAGATAACCGTGCATTCTTTTTTACATCAGACGGCATAGAGAGAAAACTAAGACTTGTGTCGGGGAATTTAGATAACGTTCGTTTTATTCATGGACATGACTTGCAGAAATTACTACAAAACATGTTGCCTTGGGTTTTCCAAACTGGGAAACAGATGGGATTCGGAGATAATGTGTTAACTTTGCAGACATGACCTGATAGAAAGGAGTGGATTTCGAGAAATTATTTAACACTTACAGCAGATGACTTTTTTGTAACAAACAACTATGGGAAAGTAACATCTTCGAAGAGATTATCAGTGATAGATCGGGAATGTAATATTTCTGTAAACATGACAAGTAACACGGAAGTGGCAAGACCTTATATGGGCATGTGGTACGTGCAGATGAGTTTGAAAATAATTTGTGAGAGGAATATCTTATGTGTCATGTAGCAATGTTCAACATGCGGGTAGAGGGAAACACCTATTAAAATCAGACGCTTAATTGTGGTTGGCTTGGATTGAAATGCTAGACTAAACTACTTCTGATTGGATCTTTCCCCAGCGGAGAAACATGTGCGTGAGAGTAGAAATTTTGCTTATAACCTAAGTATTGTAAGAGTCATCATCATGTGACGTATTCTTTCCAGAACGTTGTCTCCATTACAGCTGCTCTTAACGCATCACGATTCTGGGCAAGTCGACCTGCATCAGCAAAAGACAAGTTCAGACTCTCTGTGATGTCCTGGGTCCACCGTCGACTAGGTCGACCCCTTCCCCTTTTTCCAGGGACCATGCCTTCCATCACTGTTTTTTCCAGACTATTATGTCTTTTTATATGACTGTGATAATTTTACCATGATACAACGTTAAAATATCTCCAAATTTAACGATAAAATGTAGGGTTAAAAATAATGCGTCAGATACTAGGAGACATGCTCGCCCATGCCAGCCTTTCTCACCGCCATTTAAAACTAACAAGTTAGAAGTTCAGACGAAACGTTTACCCTTTGAAGACGGGAGAGAACGGAGGACACCAAAAGGAAAAATATGACTGAACACGTGTTTGAAGTTCGAACGGCAAAAAGACGCAATTGGGGGTGAAAGGAAAAAAATTCACGTCCCTAGTTGACATAAGTAAGGAAATGGACAAGAAAAGGACCTTAGCTCTTGTTCGAGACAGTCATTTCTTGGACGTTTTTCGATACTCGGTCTTTATTTGAATGCCGCGGCAAAACACATGAGAGAAGGTTCTCGAACAAATTTCAAAAACTAAACTTGAGAAAAAAATATGTTTTTTCTTAATAATAGAGTTATGAAAATAAAACCTAGCTAGTTTGATAGCCCATCTTGAGCAGAGAAATAATATGATTTCAATTATACAGATGGATAGATAATAAGGAAGATATTGACAAAAGATTGTATTGTTCATATCAGACGAGCGACTGCACTGTTAAACAATGTCACTAAAGTTTCAAAAATTTTGGCCTTGAGCATGCAAACGTAAAAATCGAGCTGTAATTAAAGAGAGGGGAAATGGTGGAGAATTGTAGCTAAAAATAACTTAGGAGGCAGATTCGTGTAGGAAATGCATGTAAAACCAAGCGTGTTTTTTATGAAAAAACAAGTAGAGACAGACGGACTAACAGACCGTAATACATACTTGACTGAGATTTGACTGAAGTGACTTTTGGTTGTAGATTTGAAAGTTAGGGGGAAGTCGGCGATTGGTCAACGTATTTTATAGTAGCGGGACAGAGATGTGAAATTTTGCCATTTGACATAAGTCTGTTCAGAGACACAGTTTTAAATTAATAGTGGTGTTGATTCCAGAAGAATACAAAAATAGTGGGACGCCATCATACAGCCAGCAGCTCAGCTGAGTTTTGCTAGCAAATTTAACTGTGTTCTCAATTCTGAATTCTGGTAAGAATGAACAGTATTTATTTGGTATATTTTAATAATTCGAGTGATTGATACTGCCATATTATAAAAATGATTACGACAAGTAAGTGTTCGCTCTAGGTCCCCAGCCCAAGTTCAGGGTCTAGAGACATACATACAAAGAAAATATATAGGAACGCCTAAATAAAACTATGAAAAAGGATCTAGTGTTGAGATCAGTGGAACATATCACCTATCTTATTCAATAGCAGGAAGCTATTGAACATATCTCAGATACAATGTAGTCTTGGGGAACTAGTACTATGTGAAACCAACTGGGTAAGATGTGCTGTGTGGTCAGAGAGATCTGACCCAGTCTGTGTGGTGTTGTTGTGTAGTGTTGTGTGCAGAAGTGGCTCAGGAGGTAGAGTTCTGACACATGACCCAATACTTTTGTTTCAGAATTGTGAGTTTCTGTTTGGCACCAAAGCGGTGCCAAATGCTGTAGTGATATACACAAGTGTGGACCAGTGCAGTCTAACATTGTGTCAGAGCAGCCGTATATTGTCCCCCAGCACGGAGAGGAGGGGCCACCAGACTCTTGTACAAGATCGACGCAGGCGAGATAAGTGATATCTGGCCTGCTGGACGTTCACCAACTGATTTACCAAACGAATTATCAACTAACTTATCAACTAATCCACCAACTAATTCACCATCTAATAAAGACATACCATTGTGGGAAATTAAACCATGTATTCATCCCCTAAGTCAATGGACAATGTTTGATAATCATAGACTGGGAGTGATGACACCACCCCAACAGCATATCTAGTAATAAGTTCTCCTGGGACTATCTTAATATAAGTACTATTAACCAGTCATTTGAAATAATTAGGTACACATTTTCCATTTTATTATGTCATACAATTATGCATTTCATTTATAACTCCATAATATTTCTTATGTTCTGACCAACTAAACATTTGGTTCAGAACAAATAAATTTATCAAAAGATTTAAATTTTAAAACTAAAACAGCCTGAGTTAGTTCAGTGTGTTATAAAGTTTATTAATATTATTAGACTTATTAAATATCTGTGAGTGTGTGTGTGTGTGTAATCTACCACAACACATTACATATCAGTACCCTAGACTTTTAACGTAGCTACATTCATTAGTAAAAAAGATATGTGTGAGGTCGTAAGTGGTAGTAAGAAGGGCCTTCTGTAATTCACATCTACATTTATCTCAGGAGCCTTCACAGCTGACCTCATACATCACACTAGGTAACATCAACCATACAATACCATCAAAATCCACTACAATGACCGAAAAATTTCAGCTTCCGTATTGCAATGGTATTTAAAAGCCAATGTTCCTGTATGCTTAGTGAGTGCAGTACTTCTCTGTTTGTCTTTTTTTCTGTCCAGGGTATTCTCAACATCCTTCTGTAGCATTTCATTTCGAAAGATGTAATCTGGTTTGCAACTGTTTTATTGAGTGTCCAAGTCTCGCAGCCGTTTTGCTACTGGGAATATACATGCTCTGATCAGTTGTAACTTTGTTTCTTTGCTTGTGCCTTGCCATAGGTTTTTCATCTGTATTAGTTTATGTGAAGCAATTGCAAGTCTTCTTTTAATTTCTACTGCACAGTCGCCAGAGCTGTTGATGATTGATCCTAAGTATTCGAATTCATTAACACTTTCCAGTTCTTCGTTATCAATTTCAATTTCTGGTTTGGTCTTTACTTTGTCTGTTGTCAATACTTTGGTCTTCTTGGTGTTTAGGTATATATTCTGGGCCTCGCTGTGTTTTTTGGTGGACAGAATTAATTGTTCAAGTCCTTCTGGGTTGGTCGATAGGAGGACTGTGTCGTCAGCATATCTGATTTCTGGGATCTGGTACACGCCGATGTTAAATGAGTCAAACTCTGTGTGTTCTTGGTCATCTCTTACGTTTCTCATGATATTCTCGGCATAAATGTTAAACAGGTAAGGGGAAAGGGTACAGCCTTGTCTTACTCCTTTCTGTACTTCAAACCATTCTGATGTTTCCCCCTCTAATCTTACGGCTGCCTGTTGTTCTTGGTACAGAGTGCGATGAGTTGTGTAAGGTGGTTTATTGTAAGAGTACTGCACTGCATATTCAATCTTCGGCAAGGAGAGATCACAGACAACCAAAACAAGAGGTCGTAACCAGAATTCCCTATAAGACTGGCCACAGGATTAAGAGTAACTGCTAAAATTATAGAGTGTAAAACTTCCATATTAATACTGAACGCCCAAGCCTTAGAATCCTCCTCAAGTGGAAATAGCATAAAGATTCAGTACGCTGTAACTTTATATATCTGAAGGATAACAGCATCTTAAACTAGTTGCAGTTGATTACGGCCAATGTGTGCATCAAGCCTGTGTATTAATTCGCCTGTTATAGTAATAAGTTGTAATATGTACTTTTTATCATTTTATATTTTGCATTTTGACATGTATAGATTGCTTGTGGATATACAGTAGCATATAGGGCTGGCAACCTCATCACTTCAAATAACTGGGCACATGAACCACAACTGCAAAAGCTAATGGCTGCTTTGTGCTGGTTTCTTCAAAGAAACGAACAGCAGAGGTGGCCCCAGGCTCCATCGGGAGCAAGGAGAGGATAATGATATAACGATGTATATATTCATTATACCAAAATTTTAGTAAGTTTATATGTATAAATATGTATGCATAGAATGTTGCAACAGTCGTCTTCCGCTGCCCATATGAATTTTTTATCCGACTCTATGTGTCCAGATTTAATGCTCAAGGATCAGGGCAAAAATTCTGAGGAAGATGAAATGGTGGATGGAAGCGGAGGTCGCCTAATGATGTTATCTGCAGACCCGATACCTAGCATAAACATTTGTCTCCTTTCAGTTTTTGGTTAAAGTTACCAGAAGTCAACGTTATAACCACCGACAACAGACAGGACTTGAGAACACGTGACGAAGCAACATAATTAGTAACCCCGTTCGTGTTGCAAGGGACGTGCTACTGCCAAAAAAACCTCAACTCCTGAAGAGACAGAACAGTCCAACAACCTGTGGGAACCAACAGCGACTGAAGTAGACGCCAACTGACCCCGCACCGTCAGATAAGTAACATACCTGATAAGCCAATGAAAATTTCAATTTTTTTTCTCTTATCCGCCAAAATTTATTTGTCCGATGATGACAAATATCAACGCTTCATTTTTATAAACCACTTAATGTTTTCACCTTGTTAGCCAATAAGTGATTATTAAAGCTGTTCATCTGTAAATGTAAATATACCATTGGATTAATCACTATTGCGTGAATAGCATGTCCGCACCTGTATGACTCCTATTGTTTTAAATACATAACCATATACAGCTATTACATTAATATTTGTGTAATCTCCTCAGCTGGGGGCTCAGCAAATATGAGTCAATAATTTTCCTTACAGAAGAGGTGGAGAATAATAATGAACGGCTTAGATGATCTCAGTTAATATGCTTTCCGCTCTGTAAAACTCCTGTGAAGCTCCCTTGAATATAAGCATCATTCTTCTAGTTACACCTGTGCTGTCACATAATTTGGTTCGCTTTTTTCCCTCTCCGGCAGTATTGAGCTACCTTTATTGTGCGTACTAATTATGTGCACTATTCGATTGTCGGTACATTCTATTTTCCTTCCTTCGAACAGTGTTTGGTATTTTCGAATCAATATTTCTTCTTCTTCTTTGATCCATAGCCACCAACCGTAAAAGCAGTCAGCGGCCATCACGCCTCGTGGCGTCCTGTAGGGCAGGAACAAATTGATTCCACCTTGCTCGGTCGGCGGCACTCCTTCGTACAGTGCGCAAACTCTAGTTCGTTCTTTGCATCTCGGCTTCCACAGTTCTTCGCCAAGTTGTTTTTGGTCTGCCTCTCCTTTGCTTTCCCACGGGGGTCCATAGCGTAGCTGTTCTTCTGATGGTATCAGGGTCCCTTCTGAGGACGTGGCCAACCCAACTCCAGCGTCTGCCAGCTATGATGGTGTGCATGTCATCCTGGTTACTACGAATAAGCAGTTCTTGGTTGCTGATGGTGTTTGGCCAAAAGATTCGGAGAATTTTCCTTAGGCAGATTGTGTGGAAGGAGGACAGTTTCGACATTTCCTTCTTTGTTACTCTCCAACATTCCGCACCATAGAGAAGCACAGAAAGTACACAGCTCTCATACAGTCTTAATTTGGTGTTTGTGCTGTACTGGGAAGACTTCCAAATGTTGTTGAGAATAGCAAAGGCTGTTCTCGCTTTATTCATTCCTTTGTTAATGTCTTTGCTTGTTCCGCCGTCAGGTGTTACTATGCATCGTAGGTAAGTAAATGTGTCTGTCTGTTCTAACTTCTGGTTCCTTACTGTTATTGGCTCAGGATTGCCCACATTTAGTGTCATGGCCTCTATCTTCTTCAGATTGATGTTCAGGCCAACCTGCTGGCCATACTTATTCACTCTATCGGTTTTGTCTTGAATGTGTTGATGTGAATGCGCGAGTAGTGCAATGTCATCTGCATATTCCAGGTCTTCCAGTGTAGAAAATGTTGTCCATCTAATTCCTCTTGGACTGCCCTCTGTTGTCTGGCGCATCACCGAATCTATTACTGTCAAAAATAATGTTGTTGATAAGGGGCATCCCTGTCGTACTCCCGTTTTCACTTAGAAAGTTACATTACTCATTCCGACACTGCACGTAAAGTTAGAATATAGGCTTTTTATGATGGAAACAATGCGGCTGGGAATTCCATAAGCCCTCAGTATTTTCCATAGGTTGTCCCTGTGTATGCTGTCGAAAGCCTTTTCAAAATCAACAAAGTTAATGTACAGCTGTCTCTGCCATTCTGAGCACTGCTCTATAATGTTCCCGAGGGTGAATATATGATCTGCACATCTTCTGTTCTTTCTAAAGCCCGCTTGTTCTTTCCTCAGTTTATGGTCAACTGCTTTTGAAATTCTCTGGATAATTATCCTGCCTAGTATTTTGCTGGGAACTGAGAGGAGAGTAATTCCTCTCCAGTTGTTGCAGTCTGCAAGGTCGCCATTCTTGGGCAATTTGACAATTATTCCTTTACTCCACTCTGTTGGTGTTGTCTCAGTGTCCCAGACTGGTGCAAATAGCAGTTCAGCTGCTAGTTTACGGTCTGCCTTGAATAACTCAGCATTTAGATTGTCGTGACCTGGCGCTTTTCCATGTTTTTAACCCTTTGATAGCTGTGATGATTTCTTCTTTTCGTGGGATGTCTGTGTTTACGTCTAAGTCACTTTCAGCCTCAGAAACATTCAGCTGAGTCTCTGGTGGTTCCTTATTCAGTGTTTCTCTGAAGTGCTCTGCCCATCTTGTTTCCTGCCCCTGTGCTGTGGTGATGAGATTTCCTTGCTTGTCTCTTACTAACGTTATGTTGATTGCACCTCGTTTTCCACTGATAGTTTTAGTTATTTTATAAACTGTGCTTTGTTCATTTCTCAGTGCTGCCTCTTCTGCCTGTCTTGCAAGGTCATCCAGAAATGTCCTTTTGTTAGCACGGGTTTGACGTTTTACTTCCTTGTCCAGCTGACTGTACTGTTCACCATATTATTGCCTTTAACCTGGGAGACTTAGCTTCTGTTTTCTTTCTTTTCGTTTCCTTTCTCTTCGCTATGGTGTTTAGCTTTTCTGGTGTTATCCAGTCTTGGCTCTTTCTTTCCTGGAATCCTAAGCATGACTGTTACGGTATATGATATTAACGCCGTCTGCTAAAGGTTATCAGACGTGCAATTGTAAAAGGTTAAGGCATTTAATATATTGCGATAGATGTTTCAATTACTGAACGCTCCATACACGATCGATCATGACGTGTATAGCGTTGTTTAGGACACAGTCGGTAACTAAGAAACGCTACCCTTTGTTACTTGACCGCCAAGCTGAATAGCTGCGTTTTTCTAACCTTCCAATTCAACGGCATGATATAGCCATTTATATATGCATTTTTTGATGGACCAGGGTCAGTCCTAGAACTCTATATGAGAGGGAAATTTATGGAGGTTAGTATTTAACTAGAATTCTCAGAAGGAGAAGAATAATCGTCAAATTCATATGAAATATTCAGACTCGCAGTCTCACTGTCGGCAGGTAGCCATGTCTAGCTGCGCGTGCATATAGCTGTGATGTTCTGACGACAATACTGCATTGTATCCTTAAACGAACATTGACACATAAACCAGCAGTCTACGTTATTGATTAATTTATGCATGACTTATATGGACTTATGCTCTACTACTATTGAAATGATCATCCTGTGTGTACAACTGTGAATTAAATGTACGGACTCAATGAAATGACTTATCAAATCAATCGTATTCCAAGGTTCAATTATTGTTCGGAATCTTCCACCCCCGCATTCGCTTAATCTTCCATCGAAGGCACGATGCACTATCTCTGAACAAACAAAACTAACATATCAATGAAAAAACAATGGCCAGAAATTTATAATTGTTTATTCATATCACATGGAACATTGTTCAGAGCAAAAAAGCCACCCATGTAACAGTGGTGCCCGGTGTATGGGGACGAAAAACAACCAAAAACCAAAAAATTTTTCATGACTTTCGAATGAAATATTTACGATCAAGTTTCGATCACATGACCATTACGAAGCTGACGTGACGCACGTGATCATGAATGGCAACATGACGTCACTGTTACATTGTCGCAGTGAAGAAGACATCTTTTCAACGCCTCTCTAGTTCGCTTCAAATTTATCAAGATGCACAAGATGGACTACCGTTGCCTGCCCATCAGGAGCAGACAGTCAAAGGCACAGGCCTAGCCGTCGACGACAACTAGCATCAAGTGAAGCAACGGAAAAGATAAGTCTAGGTGTTTAACTGTTGTTATTGCAAACAGTGCTACTAAGTCCATGCCCTCTGCCTACATCGGCATGTTTTTACCTATGTTTAATGTACTTTTTGTTGTCTTAATGTGTTGTTAATTCGTGGGCCGGTTGGAGGGAACTGAAATCTCTGGGGAATGTCGCGAACAGCTGACCACCTAGATTTCAGTCATTCTTAGGGAACTTAAACGATTGCATTTTTGGAAGCCCCATTGAGGTTTGCCATTGGACGACCTGTCCAAATCTGCTACCGTTTGACGATTTGTGTTAGCTGTACCGTTCCGTAGATAACTGGCGTATTTTATTCGTACTCAGTTAACAATTTTTTTTTAGTTTTGTATCATGTTTGTTAACTATTTCGTCCAGTCTCCTCTTACTATCATTTATTTGATGATTGTTAAATTTTCGTCCGTTATGAGTCCTGTGATGTCATCATTTTTTGCAGTCATTTTTTTTTTGTGTACTTTGAATATTAAGTTGACCTCGGGTCAGACCTTGACCCTTCATTTGGCTTGTGACATTTCCGCTTGTTTTATTTAGTTCATAAATTCATTTTTAATTGTGAAAATGTCTTGTTTGCGTCTCGACATTGTTTGTACCCTTTAGTTGCATCATTGTTTTGTTTGTCCTCATGATATATATTAATACTACATTAATAATATGATATTATATGCAATAATACCCTTGTAATTTAATTTAATTAATTTTTTCTGATATTTAAGGTTAATATGGGACATTGCATAATTATGCAGTGATAGTCCAAGAAAGTAGCACTACAATTTATAATAGATGCCTAGGGCATAATAATATAATATATATATTGACAAAATAAAATAATCTTATAGCTACCTTTGAGGTAATAGACCCATTGTATATTATTTAATATACTTTTCTGGTACTAAGAGAGTGACTTAGTACATTGAACAATATAATTACTAGGAATCATACCCAACATTACTGGATATTGAGATTAATTGTGTGAAGTAATTACATTATATTTAACAGATATCATAACTATTTATGATATAGTTATTATTTAGATACAATATTGTTACAAAATATTGTCTATTAGTTGAACTTAGACATTAGAGTTCAGTACTATTGTGATTATTTATATTGAATATTTCTAAGTTGAGTAAGTATAATAATTACTCTGAAGCTACTATTGACTATTTTAATCAGTAATTAGCAATAATTACTTACAGATAAAAGTCAAAATGCTTACTATAGACCATTTCGTTAAAATTGGTCGGGAATATGGTTATAAATCTCAAGAACTTCGTCAGTTTGCTGAGGCAGAACTGGAAAAACATGAAAGAAAAGAAGCAGAGAAAAAAGCTGCATTAAAGAAAGAGGAAGAGGAACAAAAGGCTGCATTAAAGAAAGAGGAAGCAGAACGTGAGATGAAGCAAATTGACAAGGAAAATAGATTGAGAGAGATTGCTCAACGTGAAAGAGAAGAGCAAAGAGCAATCGCCAGACAGGAAGAAGAGAATAAATTGAAACGAGAGGAAATTATTTTACAACAAGAAATGGAATTGGCGCGTATTAAATTGGAGACAGCAAGATTACAAGCACAAAATGCTGATGCAAACCAGAATAATAACGCACAAAATGGATCATCATCCAGCCAAACTAAACATTTCTACAACTTTAAATTACCCACTCTCAACTTGAACGTGGACGACCTTTCATCGTTCCTGTCACGTTTTGAACAGACTTGCAAAACAAACCATTTGCCTGAAGAGTCATGGGTACTCAAGTTAAATGAATTCTTGGTTGGAGAACCATTGACGGCTTCTCAAAATGCTGACCCATCAATAGCAAATAACTACGGTGCTATTAAGTCCTTGCTTTTACGAAGGTTTCACCTGGACGAGGAACACTGTAGGTTGAAATTTAAGGGAATTTTACCTGAATCTCCAAAAGATTTTGCAGGATTCATTGCGAATATACGCAATACATTTAATAGATGGGTTGAACTGGCAGAAGTCAACAAATCATACGACAAATTAGTTGATTTACTACTGCGGGATAAGGTATTATCTTCGGTTAGCCAGCCATTTTTTGCATATTTGCAGGAGCGTAAACCAGGTACTATGGACGAGTTAGAAAAAATTTCTTTAAACTACTGTTCGGCACATCCGAATGCAACCATTTCTAACTCCTCATTAAGAGAACCTCTACCTGTGGCGTCTAATATGGCCTACAATCATAATAACAAACAAAGACATCACAGTGTAGACAGAAGCAGGTTCCAAAGAAATCACAATGTTCACTTTCAGAAGGGATATATTAATGATTTCAACAATAAAAATGAGTTCAACAGAGGTAGATCACGAGATAGAAATTATTCACCTCAAACAAACTACCACAATGGTCAACATAACACTCATTATAATCGATCACATACTCCCAATAATAATAATAACTG
This sequence comes from Oreohelix idahoensis, assembly GCA_024509875.1. Classification (NCBI taxonomy): domain Eukaryota; kingdom Metazoa; phylum Mollusca; class Gastropoda; order Stylommatophora; family Oreohelicidae; genus Oreohelix; species Oreohelix idahoensis. Next base: position 71,508 of record JAMPIV010004184.1, read on the forward strand.
GAATGGTAATAATCATGGCTCGAGACATCGAGATAATAGTTACTATAGAGGACGACGAGATAATTCTAACAATTATACTCGGAATCGATCTCATTCTCGGGGATCATCTCATTACAACCATAATACAGGGGCGGCAGTTACAAATAATACTACCCCTATAGCTCAGGTCCCACTTGACAGTAATACAACACAGTCTTCTGCTGCATGTTTTGCTATTAATTATAATGTGGCAAATAGCTGCCAACAATGCAATCTTATTTTTCAGAAGGCGAAAGAAACAGTGCTTAACTGCGGACATATTACACCAGAGGTAGGTCTTGCAGTCAACGATGGAACAGGCCTACTAATTTTTAACAGGGGATTAGTTAATGGATCCGTCGTCTCAGTGCTGAGGGATTCAGGATCCACAACGATTGGTGTACGACAGTCGCTGGTACATCCTAGCTGTGCAACGGGGGAATATGTCCGTTGCATGACTTTTGGGGGAACTATTGAGTTTTACCCCACAGCTATTATTCATGTTAACACACCTTTTTTCACAGGGAACGTAAAAGTATGTATGCTAAAAAAGCCTATAGCTGATCTGATGGTTGGTCGTATACACGGCAGTAAAGATTGTACTCCAGATGAGATTATAGAATGGGAGAAACATAACCTATGCACTGGAAACGCCGTGACGACTAGAGCGCAGACTCAACTCATGGAGAAAGTTGATGATAATAAAATGGATGCAGACAACCAAGAGGAATTGGTAGTCAATTCACCTATTGACAGGGAAACATTTGCAACCAAACAAAAAGAGGATAAATCTTTAAAAAAATTTTTTTAAGCTGGTTGATAAAGTTGACAATCTATCCTCAGGTAATAATAACAAACATTGTTTTGTTATTAAAAATGACATATTGATTAGATGTTTTAATGACAAATCACAAATGAAACAACAAGTTATGGTCCCATATACTTTTAGACGGTACATTCTTCAACATGCACATGACTCACATTGTGCTGGACATATGGGATATACTCGAACACGATCTCGAGTACTGTCTTCATTCTTTTGGCCAGGAGTGTCAAGAGATATTTCGCAGTATGTACGTTCCTGTACTACATGCCAAGAAGTGAAAGCACGTGGAGCTTTTCACACGGCGCCTATTCAGGCTTGCGATATCTCAGTAAGACCGTTCGACAAGATGGCAATAGATATTATTGGTCCATTGCTACCATCGGCCAGAGGACATAGATTCGTCCTTACGTGCATTGATTTGTGCACACGATGGCCAGAAGCCATCCCATTAAAGACCACCACTACCACAGATGTAGCTGATGCACTACATCTCATCTTTTCTAGAATAGGGTTTCCTAGAAAACTTTTATCAGACCATGGGTCACAGTTTATATCTGACACCATGAAGGAAGTTATGAAAACTTGGAACATTGATAGGAATTTAAGTAGTATTTATCATCCGATGAGTAATGGTGCGGTTGAAAGACTTAACCGTACACTTAAACAACTACTACATAAGGTTACTGCTAAGCACCCTCATGACTGGGACAGAGCACTCCCAGCTGTTCTATTTGCTTATCGGGAGGTACCGCATGAACAAACTGGCTTCTCTCCCTTTGAATTAGTTTTTGGTGCTCCCCCAAGAGGTCCTATGGGACTAATAAAAGACTTATTAATTGACGCGGAGATGACTCAGGACACTCAGTCATCTTACGAGTACGTGATTAATCTTCGAAAGAACATTATTGAGTCTTGCCAGTTGGCAACAGCTTCTTCTGAGGCTGCAAAAGCTAAGGCTCGATCTCTACAAAATAGGTCTCGACGATTACGCCAATTATTCCCAGGCGACGAGGCTTATGTGTTACTTCCTCACAATAACAATAAATTATTGATATCTTGGAATGGTCCTTACAAAGTCATTGATAAAATTTCCGACGTTGATTACGTCTTAGATATCAAGGGACACAAAAAGATATTTCATATTAACATGCTCAAGCAATTTCATACACGTCCTGAACACTTACAGTCAATTTTTCATGAACTAGATGACAACACAGTATCTACTTGTTATTATTCTAACTTATCTGTCATCCAGGAAGAAGAATCTTCTTTTCCTGAGGTACAGTTACCGTTACCGGTACCAATAGTTCAACCTACTGAATCTTGGCGGGATGTAACCATCTCTTCAACGGTTACACCGCAACAGCGTCTACAGATTGCTAATCTATTACAATCTTATCCAGATGTATTGACCGACGTCCCGGGTCGCACATCGGCTATCAGTCATGACATTACTCTCAATGATGATACACCTATTCGTGTACATCCCTATTCTGTTCCTTTACATTTCCTTGCTAAAACTACTAAGGAACTTGAACAGATGTTGTCTCTGGGAATCATTGAGACTAGTAATTCGCCATTCTCTTCTCCATTAGTGATTGTCCGGAAGAAGGACAATAACATCAGACTATGTGTTGATTATAGAAAATTAAATGCTAAGACTATAGTTGACAGCGAACCACATCCACTTATCGACGACTTACTGCCACGTCTATCCAACGCAACTATATTTAGTAAGATAGACTTAACTAAAGGTTATTGGCAGATACCACTGACCGAAAAGGCTAAGTACTACACCGCATTTTCCACTCCACAAGGTCTATACCAGTGGAATGTGATGCCTTTTGGGCTTGTTAATGCGCCAGCTACCTTCATTCGCCTGATGCGACAAATTTTATCAGGTAGACCAGACGTTATTACATATATTGACGACATATGCTTGTTTAGTTCGTCGTTTGAGGAACATGTTTCGGGACTTAGATATGTTTTCGACACTCTAAGGAATTATAATCTAACTGCTAAACCTACAAAGGTGCAAATCGCGTGTAATGAGATAACCTTTTTGGGACATATCATTGGATCGGGATATATCCGAACGTTACCTAGTACAGTCTCCAAAATTCTAAACATAGCAGTTCCTCAGACGAAGAAACAGGTCAGGAGTTTGTTAGGACTTGTTCAATATTACAGTAGATTCATACCAAACTTGTCATCCATCACGGCTGTATTGTCTTCATTGTTAAAGAAAGACATGCCGGTGAAGGTGACATGGACTGGTACATGCAATGAAACTTTCAACAAAAATATAAATTTGTTCTCGCATGAACCAATTTTAAGACTTCCCGATGCTTCCAAAAGATTTTTCTTACGAACAGATGCTAGTAACTACGGCATTGGTGCATGCCTGCTCCAGAACCATGATGGCATTCTACATCCTACCTTATACATTTCAAGAAAGCTAAAGCCTGCAGAAACAAAGTATTCAACAGTCGACAAGGAACTTTTATCTGTGATATGGGCAATAACTAAACTCGAAAAATTCCTGCTTGGTGCTCCCTTCACCATACAGACGGACCAACGTGCTGTAGCATCCTTGCGTCGATGTAATCATAAAAGCCAGAAACTCGCCAGATATTCAATCATCCTACAGCCATTTGAGTTTTCCATTGAACATATTCCTGGCACTGAAAACATTGTGGCTGATGCGTTGTCACGTAATCCTATTGACGACGAATAATCAACATTAACTTTCCTAAAACATATCAACTATAAAGGAACTAACCTTGCCTTCAATTTAAACTTTATAAACACTATATGCATCACAGAATTGAACTAAAAGACAATCAAGGTATACATATTGTTATTGGAACTTCGTCTAACGTCCATACACGATATATGAATATTCGTTGAACAATCATGGAACAATATCCGACGACAAGTCGAACTTATTATCCTATGTGCACTTAATTCTTAGATGCTGGGATAAATGACATTTCTTTCCAACGTAAACGTTTGAACATTTTTGCCTAAAAGAATTCATCAGGATCAAGACTACGGATGGATCATCATATCCTATACTAATTAATTAGTTAACTTAACTTCTTAATTGAATTATTATCAATAAAATGAAATGTGAGAAAAAAATGAAATGAAAGAACAAAAAAAGAGAACGAAATATAAAAAGAAGAAATTATGAAAAGAGAAAATAAATCTCACACAAGTATTAGATTAATAATTTTTTTTTAATGTACCTATACATTATTTAGTTAGTTAAATTAGATAGTTATTATTCACTAACACTTAACACACACAATTAAGTTAAACTTATATTCGAATTTCTTTCTATTTCTTCTCACTTATTTTGTTTTTTTTTCTTCTCTCATAACATCGCGTTACATTAGAATCTTAATAATTTATCTCTTAGTTTAATTCATTAATTTAATTTTAATTAGTCAAATTAATTCCTATATGACATACTAATACGACAGACCTTACTTTCATTTAATTCTATCATTCACTATTAACATTGGGGAGCCGCGGTAGCGTAGTGGTTAGTGCACTGGCTTCCTAGCGCAGTGGTCTATGGTTCGATCCCCAGATGAGGCGGAAAATTTTTAGGCCACAAACGGCTCCTGGGTCGACCCAGCCCCAAATGGGTACCAGAGCTACTCTGGGAAGGTTAAGGCGGCCGGCGTGATGCCGACCACATCACCCCTAGTGTGCCGACGGTCAAGATAATATGGGCCTAACACCATATTCCCAATATGCCTCAATGGGCGTGTAACGGGTTCCTTTACCTTTTTTTTTTTACTATTAACATTGGACATTTTATTTAGTTGATATAATAATATGTATAATTGATATATCATGTGATTAATGTTAGATGACTATGACAAATAGTTGGTTGACATGACCGCGACACGGTTCTACTCAGAACATCGTCGGCCATATGTCACAATTGTGTTAAATTTTTTTTTGAAAAATTGTTAAGTCGGATAGATCTTGAAAAAAAATCTATCGATTTTTTTTTCCCGGGTGTACAGGGAATTGTTACGGTATATGATATTAACGCCGTCTGCTAAAGGTTATCAGACGTGCAATTGTAAAAGGTTAAGGCATTTAATATATTGCGATAGATGTTTCAATTACTGAACGCTCCATACACGATCGATCATGACGTGTATAGCGTTGTTTAGGACACAGTCGGTAACTAAGAAACGCTACCCTTTGTTACTTGACCGCCAAGCTGAATAGCTGCGTTTTTTCTAACCTTCCAATTCAACGGCATGATATAGCCATTTATATATGCATTTTTTGATGGACCAGGGTCAGTCCTAGAACTCTATATGAGAGGGAAATTTATGGAGGTTAGTATTTAACTAGAATTCTCAGAAGGAGAAGAATAATCGTCAAATTCATATGAAATATTCAGACTCGCAGTCTCACTGTCGGCAGGTAGCCATGTCTAGCTGCGCGTGCATATAGCTGTGATGTTCTGACGACAATACTGCATTGTATCCTTAAACGGACATTGACACATAAACCAGCAGTCTACGTTATTGATTAATTTATGCATGACTTATATGGACTTATGCTCTACTACTATTGAAATGATCATCCTGTGTGTACAACTGTGAATTAAATGTACGGACTCAATGAAATGACTTATCAAATCAATCGTATTCCAAGGTTCAATTATTGTTCGGAATCTTCCACCCCCGCATTCGCTTAATCTTCCATCGAAGGCACGATGCACTATCTCTGAACAAACAAAACTAACATATCAATGAAAAAACAATGGCCAGAAATTTATAATTGTTTATTCATATCACATGGAACATTGTTCAGAGCAAAAAAGCCACCCATGTAACAATGACTTGCTGCTTTCCTTGTATATTGTTGAGATGGTGTTGAACTTCTGGTCGACATCATCGGTCTCTGTTCTTTCCTGGCTTTTGGTAATCTGATATCTTCTATTTACGTCGACCACGGAAGCTTTTCTTGTGAGGGGGTCCTTAAGTTTCGAGATGTTATATCTTTTCTGTTTGACTGCAACTGGTCGAGCAGCTCTGAGTTTCACCTTCAGTCTTGCGACTACTAGGTGATGATGACTTCCCACATCTGCGCATCTTCTTACTTTCACGTCTTGTAGTGCATGTCTCCATCTGCCATTGATCATTATGTGATCTATCTGGTTTCTGTTTCGTCCGTTTGGTGATTCCCATGTTAACTTCTGCACTTCTTTGTGTGGAAAAAGTGTTCCTCCAATGACCAGGTTGTTAATACTGCAGAAGCTTATTAACTTGTCCCCATTCTCATTTACTGTTCCACTGTCGCATTTCCCCATTACTCTTTCGTTATAATTATTGTGTGTTCCAACTTTCGCATTTAGGTCTCCCATTACTATAATAAGATCGTAGCTGGGTGCAGTTTGTATCTCCTTTTGTACCTGTTCATTGAACTCGTCCTTGATCTCTTCATCGCTGTCGTTTGTTGGTGCATAGCAATGTATAATTGTCTTCTTCTTCTTTGATACTTAGCCGCGGACCGTCAAAGCAGTCAGTGGCCATCACGCCTAGTGGCGTCTTGTAGGGCAACAACAAATTGATTCCACTTTGCTCGGTCGGTGGCCATCCTTCGTACAGTGCCCCAACTCTGGTTCATTATTTGCATCTCAGCCTCCACAGTCCTCCGCCAGGTTGTTTTTGGTCGGCCTCTCTTTCGTTTTCCTTCAGGGGTCCAAAGCATAGCTGTTCTTGTGATGGCATCGGGGTCTCTTCTGAGGACATGACCAAACCAGTTAGGGGGGGGGAGGGGGTATAATTGTGGTGTTGGTGAATCTCCCTCTCAGTCTTGCTTTTATCAGTCTGTTGTTGATGGGTTTCCATTCCAGTAAAGACCTTTCCATTCCTTTCTTCAGGATAATGGCTACACCTTCGTCGTGCTGACCATCCTCTCTACCAGAGTAAAGTACTGGTCCCCTGTAGCTGCTTTTATTCTCCCCATCCCTGTCCATCTGCTCTCGCTTATTTCCAGGATATGTAATTAGTAGTTTCTCATCTCTGCTGTGATTTGTCTCAGCTTTCCTGCCTCATTCATAGTTCTGACGTTCCAAAAACCAATTGTGGTTTCGTGTTTTGTGGTCAGGGCATCCATTTTCATGCCAATGGCTTCCTTTCGGCTTTCACCACTGTCAGTCATACGAGCCTGAGACTCCGGATGTCCGTCCCGCGTCAAAGTGTTTTCATCTGTTGCTGTTTCCGTAACATGTGCGATTTTTTACATAGACAGGGGTGTCGGCCCTGTGCTAAAACCCCCATTCTGGAGGACCAGGGTACCAGCTTTTGTCTGACCTCTACCCACGCAGACTAGTCCAGCTTGGTTGAACCTACCAGGAGTAAATCTCCCACTGGCATAGCTCTGGGGATTGTCAGGGTACACAAGCTGCCACACCGCTACAAGGTATAGGTACCATTGATGACAGGAGACAATGTTTACCCTCCTTCTATTCATTTGTATCATGTTTGTTTACCTGAGAGTTAGATAAAAATCAAACCCACATGGGCGACAAGCCATTTTCGAGTAATGACGCCCAGTGGTTGTTTGCATAGGGAGTGCCGGTCAATTATCGATCTGGTGGCAAATTACAGACACACCTAAATAAACACACGGACACGCTTGTTATAGGCAAGATGAATGTAAGATATTGCGATTGTAAACATTATCAAGAATAGACGGATATAGCAACTCCTTAAACGGATAATTGACTGTGTGAATTTTACAAACGCATGAGTCATGCAGAAAATTCCATAAGGAAAGTCACCATAACACGAACATTTGAATGTATTGGCAAGCATTTGAGACGCGAGTAGACATTCACTGTGATTGAAAGTTTTGTCGGAAACGCCACATGTAAGCGTGGGCCGAGAACTACGATGTAACGTAGACAATTTTAGATATACGACACTGCATTCCAGAATCTTCAATCAGACAGCTCGGACTGAAGCCAGAAAAGAGTAGAAGTTAGGATTCTGAACTGATAGGACCGGACACAAAAACGTATTAGAGCATGTTTTGAACACTGGAAAAGAAAACTCGCCAGATTAATGCGGAACCCAGAATTCTACAGGACCTACTCATAGGTCACAGAGGGATTCTATAATATAAAAAAATACCCCGCACGTCTGTTCGAGGCATCTGCACCAAGTTGCTGAGGCTATACAAACTGAGCAACAAGTCTATAGTTCCCAACCAGTATTTGGGTAAGTTGTAACATATATGTAATACTTTGAATTTGACATGTTTGTACTTGCTAGTGGTTGTAAAAATCCATACGAGGCTGGCAACACCAGCATGTGAAAAGAGAATATTCATAAACCACTGCAGTAATCGTTGGTGGTTGCTTCATGCTAGTTCGTACAGAGAATCAAATGCAGAGGTAACCCCAGACTTCGAATGGAGCAATGAGTGGGTGATGACTACATCACATGTGCATAGTGTGTATATTATCATTTTGTGAGATATATGTAACTTAATTATGTTCCTCCCGGCACAAGCCATTGCACTCGCGCTGTCCAGACACATTTCCCCCATTAAATTAACCAAAAGAATAATGGTGATTTCTCACCCTATTCCCTTAGTTATGCGGTATATACTCAGGGAGAATAAAATTTCCGAGAGACAAAAACTGATGGACGGAAAGCGGGAAAGGCGCATGATTGATCCTCCGACCAGAAAATACTAAGCAGAGGCATTTGTTCTTTTTATTTCCTCTAAAGTTCGTGGCACGAGACCAGTTCAGGGTTGAGTCTACGAGACAATTCCTGATACGAGTCTGTGATTCAGAAACTGATTGTCGACACTAGACAATAGCAGCAGTGCTCGCCGATTTTCAGCTAAGTGCTTATTAAACAGGCCACAGCAACGAACATTTAATTTCCATCAAGTATCGATGACGATAACAGAATCTTTTTGGACATCTCATCGAAACATAACCGTGTTTATTTTTAATGTTACATAATAATTGATTATTGTCAAGTGCTTAGCTGTGAGTGCACATTGACAAATATGTATATATTACGTTATACATGGAGCGACAAACATTGCTCGTTATACACAGCTAATGTTAATTCACTGAACTCCAACACATAGGCACGATATCCGACGACTTTATGTCACAAACTTTATCATAAACACAATGACACAAGCAGACTGCCGCTTTGGCCAAGAATCATAAGAAATGCACAATGTATGAGGTGCATAATTGGAACATCATCCAATGGAACAAATTTCACTATACTCAATATACTTTCTGCTGTTTACTTTCCTACATCCCAACTCGCCTTCATTCCCCACATAATCTCTCTTCGCTCCAATCTCTCTCTCGAATGCCTTCCCACACATGACCCTTTTTACATCTGACCAGTCTTCACCACCACTTCGATCACAACAACTCAGTCATGCCCGTGAATACTAATAATAACAAGAAGAAGAATTTTACTGTTAATTCAGTTGGGGGCTCGAACGAGCTAAAATCATGCAATATATGTCTTCACAAAAGTTGTCGGGCAGATATAAGTTAACATTACTAAGACACATTCAGCATTGTTCTTTACTTCTGAAATATCTTATGAATACGTCCTCGAGATAGAAGCATCATCATCCTTCTATCTGTATCTCTGTCAAGAGTAATCTTGTGCGAAGGTAGACATTTTTGAAGACCCACATTAGATACTCTAGGTTTTAGCCATTGTTGGACCATCACTGTAGAGAAAAGGGGAAGCAACCTAAGAGTAATCTTGAGCGAAGGTTGATACCTTTTAAAACCCTCATCCTTTTACTTGGAGTTTGGCCATTAGTAGACCACTACTGCATAGCAGGGGGAGACAATCCCGCCACAATGATAATGATGTGAGTGTGGACCACGCAAGACAAGACACAAAAAGATTGGCATTATTTTTTAAGCAAATACCATTTCTTTATATATATATATATATATATATATATATATATATATATATATATATATATATATATATATATATATATATATATATATATATATATATATATATATATATATATATATATTCATTAACATTTCTATTAATTTATCTTGGATATGTTTGTTAAAGGAGCATCGGGATCAGGTCATAATAATTAATTGAAGCAGCGAAAGAGAATGTTTTAAGTTATTTTTTCTGTCCCAAGTGAACCCTTTTTGTCTCTGTTATCCTTGTCCAATTTCTTACAGAAATTGAATGTAAAAGCATCACGACTACTAATGCATTGCTTTTTGAATTTGTAGCGAAAATGAACAGATCGAGCGAAAGAACGGGATGCAGAGGGGAGAAAATGAAAACTGAATAAAATCATGATGAAAGACGAATGTTTATTGAAGATTTGCAATAACAAGCACTTACATTGAACTCAGTGTTCGCCAAATGTCCGCTGGGTGAAAGGGGGTCATATTGAATATTTTTTTTTTTTTAGGTCCGGTTCAATGTATCCCCAACAGAATATAAAAATAGGACCCATTTTCGGAACCATTGAAGCAGATCTAAAATAACAAATTCTTTCGGGATATTCATATCGAATTTTCCTTTCCGGAAATAACAAATCGTCCCATCATTCTCGTTGGTGCCTTTAACATTGAAACTGTGAAATGGGTAAGAACCATACTACACCTGACACTACATAAGACAATCATAAAGACAGAACCTGCAATAGACTCAGAAAAAAAGACAGAAGATAACATACATTACCAGACAGTCCTTGTTCTGAAATCTCCATGGTAGGGGAGAAAGAGATCGACTTAAAAACATATGGAGATCAGAACTGGGGATTCAGAAATGAAAATGATGAAGGAAACATAGAAATACCTTGAGATGATGATAAGCCACAGCGATAAGTGCATAATTTTGTTAAAGGCTAGCGGGAGTGTAATGAATGAATGAACGAATGAATGAACATACAGAAAGGGAAGATGCGTGCGTGTGACGGGTTTAACCCCCTGCTTTGCAGTAGTGGTCCACAAATGGCCAAACTCCGAGTAGAAGGATGAGGGTTTTAAAAGGTATCAACCTTCGCTCAAGATTACTCTTAGCACAGATGCAAATAGAAGAATGATGCTTCTATTTAAGGGTGCCTCACATGAATTTTACAGAAGGGCAAGCATAACAAACGAAATCATCTGAGCTTTAATGAAACTATTATTCTCCGCCCCTGTGAAGAAAATTATTGATTCGTAATATCTGAGCTCCCAGCTGAAGGTGATTCAGCGGAATATTAATTTACTAGCTCTATATTGTTATGTATTTTTTTAAACCCGAGTCATGTAGATGCAAATTCACTCAATAATGATTACTTCAACTACAGAATTATATTTACATATAACAAGTTTAATAATAAGTTATTTGTTAACAAGATAAAAATAAATAAAGTTAATTTAACAAGGAAAATAAGCAATTAATTTTGACCATAATGGGATGATTTTGATGGATATTTTACAGAGTCTATGTACCATGCCAGTATTTCTGGACTTATCTGGCCAGGTGACAATGATTCGTCCATGATCTCGGGTTCAGTCACTCCTGGTTCCCAGGGGTGTTTTGGATTGTTTATTCTCTTCGGGAGTCAGATACTGTGGCAGCAGCACATCCTTTGCAACAAGGCAGAGATAACTACTTAGATTGTCCAGACAAACGTTATCAAGACCTCTCTGATGTAGGCGTCTAGAGTCGACTGCTGCCAACTTGTACCACAAACTACGAGGAAACAAATGCCTCTTTTTAAGTATCGGGCGACCTGATATGAACATTAGGCGACCGCCGCCTACATTCACTCTTTCATCTTCCTCAGAATGTTACACCTCCCAGAGCATTGCATTTGGACCCATTGAGTCGAATGAAAGTGCTTTTGGACAGCGGATATCGACAATTGAAATATTCTATACATACAAGGTATATGCATATAAAACGTACTAAAATATTAGTATAATAAATATATACACAATGATATCATCATCCACTCCCTGATCTCTACATAGCCTGTGGCTATCTCTGCCGTTTGTTCCTTGTGAGGAAACCCGCAAGAAGAATTCACCAGCTCGTGTAGTGGTGGTTTATGAGACAATCCATTTTAAGTGATGAGGTTGCCAGCCCAGTGTGCAACTGTACATCCACAAACAATGTATACTAGTCAAATGCAAAATATAAAAATAGACATATTACAACTTACACCGATTATCGGGTTAATTGCAAATTTGATGCAAGGAAAGGTCCAAATATTGTCAACTGTTTCAGTAAGATTGTATGTTTGCATCCAATTATGTGTTGGTACATGAGGGGTTCTGTGGCTTGTACTCTTCGGTGCAAAACTTCGTTTTCCATCTGGAGAGGGGGGTGGATGTCACAGAACAGTTTCATGAGTGTGAATGATGGTAGTGATTGGTGTTAAGGGTCACTGAACTGATGTTGTAAACACTTGTTTAAGTGTAACTCAGCTACTGAGTTAATGTCTGATTTTATGACAGCATTGTTGTGACTTGTGCGTGCGCTGGGAGAAAGCATGTACTGAATACAAGTCTGGGTGACTGAGACATTCTGTGTTTGACAGCCGAGCTGGGCGCTCGAGTCTGTGTTTGGAAGCCGAGCTGTAAGCTCGTAGTTGTGACTGAGAAAATCCATAGTTGTGATTATGATATTTATGCTGTGATAGATTCTATCCACTTATTTCTTAATGGCGACGATTTTCTCGCCTGGTGGCGCTCCTGTTGCAGCCATATAAATATGTTCATAGAGAACATTATAAGGTGACGATTTTTCCACCTTGGAGCTACGGAGGAGTAAGGCGACGCGTTTCCCGCCTTGTAGCTATAATAGATAAAGTACAGACGAAGTGTATTGTCCAGCCTGAAGAGGATTCTGTGAATCTATATGGCGATGTTCATGCCGCCTATCACTAATAATAAGTGATATACACCTGGATGGTGATGTATTAGTGCGATGGTGTTTTTCCGCACGTAGAGTTGTTTCAGGGATTATTGTGTGCGAAGAGTGTATACCGCACCAAGGACATTCTGTACATTCTTATTGTCTGTTCGGAGAGACAGTGTATGAATACTGTAGTTTATTATGTCCTACAGGCAGCGTTAGCCTAAGTATGAGGTCAGTGTTGTTGACGAGGTAGTTGATATCCAGGACACGTATGTGAATGTTCAATAAATGTTATGGAACTGTAACCAGTGGCGTTTGTGTTACTGCATACCCCTAGCGTTGTTGATCATCTACACACGCCACCCCATCATCATCCTTACAACGGGGGACACCGTATAAACAGATTTCTGACATACTGGCTGCAACTGTTTTAAGATTCGGTCTCTCAAGTGATTATGGTTACTCCGTTATATTTTCTTCTTCTTCTTTGATTCTTAGCCACAGACTGTCAAAGCAGTCAGTGGCCATCACGCCTGGTGGCGTCGTGTAGGGCAGCAACACATTGCTTCCACTTTATTCGGTCGGCGGCCATCCTTCGTACAGTGCCCCAACTCTGGTTCATTCTTTGCATCTCAGCCTCCACAGTTCTCCGCCAAGTTGTTTTTGGTCGGCCTCTCTTTCACTTTCCTTCGGTGGGTCCATAGCATAGCTGTTCTTATAATGGCATCAGGGTCCCTTCTGAGGATGTGGCCAACTCAACTCTGCGTCTGCCAGCTATGATGGTGAGCATGTCTTCTTGGTTACTGTCGTAAATTTTGATAAGATAGGACTGAGGTAATTATGGTCCCTTTCTAGTAGAGGTGAAAGTAAGAACTAGTGAGAGGAAGGTGAAAAAATAGTTCCTGTTTCACGAGGAGAACTGGTGTACGAGAAAGAACAGTCTTGTATTGAGTAATTGCTCTAATCCATCCTATCTTTTACGACTCTATTTAAAGTAGAAGCGCTTTCTCACTTGATACAGATTCAATTTACACTATCCTCACGTACCCACAATTTTGTGACAGAAATACGTACAGACGTGAAAACATACATAAACTATGGATCACATATATGGCACGGGTTTTTGACCAACACTAGGGCTTAAGGCTTATTAAGTTTATTTTTCACTAGAAATATCACAGCATCAAGAAAAGCATTAATCAATAAATTTTAGTTACATAAGAGAAATGAAAATAAAATCTAATAGTCCCTCTCTCTTGTATAGGGAAACTAGGAAAGATCGCGACAGAGGTAATTTACCCAAAAGATCAAAATAATTAACAATGGGGTAGGGGTATTTCAGGACGGGTAAAGAATAAGTCCTTAATGTAACCTATCCTGGGGACACTCAGATTAGTGAGAGAAAAATACAAGAAGAATGGTAAATTAGTGGTAACTTAAGAAAATAAATTCTTCCGTTCCGTTCACGCATTACACACATACAGTGAGCTCACTATCAGATTTGCTTACCTCTCTGTCGACGCTGCATACATTCCATGGAATTAATCAAACAGGTATTTAAGACTAATTTGAGTCCTAGTATTTGTCCAGTTCAGCCCCAGACTCTCCGTTTATGCAACTGCTATTGTTCGGGAGTCGCTGAATTGGTACGTTGATTTTTTTCTATGTAGTGGCACTGTCATGGAAATTTATAAGTTAATATAATTCTCTGGGGTGGGTCTAGCCTCCAGTGGCTGTGACTCTCTCTGCGTAATGAAATGTGTACTAAACAGAATGTTACTCCTGGGCTGTTCTCGGAGGGAAATAACCGGGTATGACCCGTGAATTCTCTCCGTATAATTCCGTGGTAGGAAAACTTTACTGTTATATGGTTTTAAAATAATAGTGCTGTAAGTTCTGCCACATCAGGACAGCAGTATTTATATATGTATCTAGATGGAAAAATCTTCTGGTATAGTCCCGTTACCGTTAACATTTAAAATTTAAATTGTAGTGTCTGTTTATTTAACCACTCTCATGGAGGGAGAAGGTGGACCGCACAGGGTCCCAAACATCAGATTTCACCAACAATTGTCTTGATGTTTAGTAACAATGGACCGTAATGCCATAAGACATAAGACCAAAAAAACTCTAAAACCGCTGGATCGCAATGGTATGACCAGCCTATTGAAAAGGGAGATAAACATGAAATCATACTATAATCATATCCTAACATACGCGTTTAGGTAAGACCTGTCAATCACTCCGGTATTTAATTATATAAAAAACACCACGAGTGTCTAGCTAATATACCGTTTTAACACTAGCTATGAACCCTAGTCACTTCAAATTTACACATAGTGAAAATAGAAATAAATGGTATCTCGACAATATTAATCGTCTAGCGTCTTATGATTATTTAAGTCTCTCTTACAGGGGAATAACTTACTTACTTACTTAGTCGTTCCCCTTCTACCGTGAGGTGTAGAGGTTTGGAAGAGAGAGCGCCAGACCATCCTATCGGCTGTTTTCCTCCTGGCCTGGTTCCATTCTAGTCCTCGGTCCTTCAAAGATTGTCTAATGTTGTCCTCCCAGCGGACTCTGGGTCGTCCTGGGGGTCTGGATCCCTGGCTCTTTGTTTCCCATGCTTGTCGTGGTAGCCGATCTTCTCTCATTCTGCAGACATGGCCAAACCATCTTAGTTGGGACTGTTCTACTTGGGTCTGCAGGGGGTGGGATTTAAGGCCCTGACGTATCGTCTGGTTGCGTACCATGTCTCTTCTTGTTACTTCAACCACCTTCCTCAGATACCTCATTTCTGAGGTTTGGATCTGGCTTTTGTGGGTTGTAGACATTGCCCATGACTCGCATCCATATGTCAAGACTGGGACATAGGTGGAGCGGTATACAGCCATCTTCGTTTTCTTACCAACCTCTCTCTTGCTGAGGAATCATGGGGAATAACAAGAAATTAAATTACGTTACGGCTGGAGAAATTTAGTTATAAGTTTATTTAATACGTTATTCAACTTAACACAAAATCCAGTTTAATATAATGGAGAACTTTAACAATTAAATCACTCAAAACTCTAATATATTATTACCGCAGCACACACCCAAAAAATGAATTAATCTCCACGTATATAAGTAAACCTCTACACCTCACGGTAGAAGGGGGACGACTAAGTAAGTATATAAGTAATCCAAAAATTGTAGTTTGGCTCTCATATGCGAGCTAGGTACTTTCTTGAAAATCTCTGGCGCCACTCATAACTGAATTTTTAAGAGGTCTCTATATATATTAAATGGATAGAAATCGCTAGCTACATGCTAGATTTCTCCCTTCTGCCCGATTCTTGAGAATTTCTGCGGTCGAATCGTGAATGAAGGCTAATTGTCGCGCCTTCGCCGACCGCAGACGCATTTCGCTAGCGCTCGGCGCCTTTAAAGTCCCGTCTTCTCGGTGAGCAAATTTTGTCTACTGGACGTAAACAAAGAGATAGAAGTCGGCAAAATGGTTACTGCCCCTTTTGCATTCGCTTACCTCCCCCTTCGTTCTGCACTACCGTCCCTTCTCTCTGTGAGCACTAAAAACCCGTTGCCCCCCCCCCCCCCTTGTGTTTCAGGGCAAGGCGCTGACGTAATTGACAGCTGGCCTGCCCCCCCCCCCCCCCACCCTCTTGAAGGAATGACATAGACTCGGGATAGCTGTATTTGATAGCGGTTAAAACAAAAGACAGGTAGGCGTGGCCAAACTAGGAACAAGAAAGATGGTGAAAGGCGTAGATTTTTTTTTGTGTGTGCGATAACCCGTGCATTGCTAATTAGGAAGTCTGGGAGAAAACCACGTTGAGCGATTACCTTGTATATTCAAAAAGAATGAGAATAAAGTGGATCGATCAAGGTGCTAAGTTTTCATCTGTCACAATTACCCCGAATAAGTAGTTCTTGGTTGGTGATGGTATTCGGCCAAAAAATTCGGTGCATTTTCCTTAGGCACACAGTGTGGAAAGAGGACAGTTTCAACATTTCCTTCTCTGTTACTCTCCAGCATTCCGCACCATAAAGTACAAAGCTCTCATATAATCTTAATTTGGTGTTTGTGCGGTACTGGGAAGACTTCCAGATGTTGTTGAGACTAGCAAAGGCTGTTCTCTCTTTATTCATTTTGTTGTTGATGTCCTTGCTTGTTCCGCCGTTTGGTGTTACTATGCATCCTAATTATGTAAATGTGCTTGTCTGTTCTAACTTCTGGTTCCTCATTGGTATTGGCTCAGGATTGCCCACATTGAGTGTCATGACCTCTGTCTTCTTCAGATTGATGTTCAGACTCACCTGCTGGCTATACTTATTCAGTCTATCGGTGTTTTCTTGCATGTGTTAATGTGAATGTCCGAGTAGTGCAGTGTCATATGCATATTCCAGGTCTTTCAGTGTAGAAAATATTGTCCATCTAATTCCTCTTGGACTGCCCTCTGTGTCTGGTGCATCACCCAGTCTATGACTGTCAAAAAAAAGTTCTTGATAAGGGCCATCCCTGTCGTACTCCTGTCTTCACCTCGAAAGTTAGCTTGCTCAACCCAACACTGCATGTAAAGTTAGAATAGAGGCTTTGCATAATGGAAACAATGCAGCTAGGAATTCCATAAGCCCTCAGTATTTTCAATAGGCTGTCCCTATGTATGCTATCAAAAGTCTTTTTGGGAGCCGCGCTGGTGTAATGGTTAACACACTGCACTGGCGATCGGGTGATGCAGGTTCAAACCCGAGCGAGGACATCTGAAGTAGTGTTGTCGACCGGGACTTGGACTGGATTAATTCGAGCCCTGGAGAAGACATTTGAAGAAGTGTCGTCGACCATGGACTGGAATAACCTGAACGGCTCCTGAGCCGACGCAGCTGTAATGGGTACCCACCGAAGACAGCGAGTATCTGCCTGAATGGCGAGTGGACACCTGTCATTGTACAGGGAAAAAGGGATACTCACGTAAAAATCAGTCTCAGGCTAGATATACTAACCGGAGATTCTCGCCTCGAGTAATAGCGGGCGTACGTTAAAAAAAAAAAAGCCTTTTCAAAATCAACAAAGTTAATGTATAGCTGTCTCTGCTATTCTGAGCATAGCTCTATAATGTTCCTGAGGGTGAATATATGACAAGCACATCTTCTGTTCTTTCTGAATCCCGCTTGTTCTTTCCTCAGTTTATGGTCTACTGCTTTTGAAAATCTCTGGATTGTTATCGTGCCTAGTATTTTACTGGGAACTGAGAGGAGAGTAATTCCTCTCCAGTTGTTGCAGTCTGTAAAGTCGCCATTGTTGGCCAATTTGACAATTATTCCTTTACTCCACTCCGTTGGTGCTTTCTCTGTTTTCCAGACTTGTGCAAATAGTGGTTCTAATAGTTCTGCTGCTAGTTCAGGGTCGGCCTGGAATAACGCAGCATTTAAATTGTCGTGACCAGGCGCTTTTCCATTCTTTAACCCTTTGATAACTGTGATGATTTCTTCTCTTCGTGCAATGTCTGTATTTACGTCTAGGTCTCTTTCAGCCGCAAGAACATTCAGCTGCGTCTCTGGTGGTTCCTTATTCAGTGTTTCTCTGCAGTGCTCTGCCCATCTTGTTTCCTGCCCCTGTGCTGTGGTGGTGAGATGTCCTTGCTTGTCTCTTACTAACGTTAGATTGTTTGCACCTCGTTTTCCGCTGATAGTTTTAGTTATTTTATAAACTGTGCTTTATTCATTTCTCAGTGCTGCCTCTTCTGCCTGCCTTGCAAGGTCATCCAGAATTTTTCTTTTCTTGGCACGGATTTGACGGATTACTTCTTTTTCCAGCTGACTGTACTGTTCGCTATATATTTCCTTTAACCTGGAAGACTGCTTCTGCCTTCTTTCTTTTCATTTCTTTTCTCTTCGCTATGGTGTTTAACGTTTCTGGTGTTATCCAATCTTGTCTCTTTCTTTCCTAGAATCCCAAGCAAGAGTCGCTGCTTTCCTTGTATATTGTTGAAATGATGTTGAATTTCTGGTCAACATCATCAGTCGCTGTACTTTCCTCGCTTTTGGTAATTTGATATCGTCTCTTTACATCAACCACAACAGCTTTTCTGTTGAGGGAGTCCTTGAGTTTCATGATGTTATATCTTTTCTGTTTGATTGCAGTTGGTCCAGCAGCTCTGAGTTTCACCGTTAGTCTTGCTACTACAAGGTGATGATCACTTCCCACATCTGCACCTCTTCTTACTTTCACGTCTTGTAACGCTTGCCTCCATCTACCATTGATCATAGTGTGGTCTATCTGGTTTCTGTCCCGTCCGTTTGGTAATTTCCACGTTAACTTGTGCACTTCTTTGTGTGGAAAAGTGTTCCTCCAATGACCATGTTGTTAATGCTGCAGAAGCTTATTAGTTTGTCCCCATTCTCGTTTACTGTTCCTCTGCCACATTTCCCCATTACTCTTTCATTATAAGTATTGTGTGTACCAACTTTCGCATTGAGGTCTCTGTTACAGGTGGGGTTATCTTCTTGCAGAAATTAGTTGAACATTGAATGAAGATCATATAAAGTACATGCATCGTACTAATAACACGAATGGAGACGGGTGTGTTTATACATGACATCAATGGTTGAAGAACTCAAGTCGTCAGGTGGAGGGTCCCCAAAATATCCTTACGTTTAATGTACATCAGAGATAACAACTTCGAAGGAATGGCATGGCATATTGTACATACATATCGTCGAATCCTTCAACAGTCTCGTCTCAATAATACATTTCTGGCCGCTGTACTAGAGGTGAAATCCACCCAAGTAATGTGGGCCAGACAACGTGGACGTAAAATTATACTTGAATACTTCTTTAGTTTATCACGAACTTCTCGCTAAGTTCTGATTCATCTTAGTTAATATAGTGGCGGCCTTCGAAGAATATAATATGTCACTTGGAGCTCTTCCTCCGCAATATTAGGAGCTTGAATAAAATACGTCTTACCATGAAGACCACAGATAACGAAAGGCCAAGAATCATAGCCGTTAGCATAAATTAGTGCAGAACGCTCTACGCCATTAACAACTGGGGACGTATTAAATATGTAGCGTTCAAGATAAGTTAAAACCCGTGCAAAAACATGATTTACCACAGAGAGACATATTACCGCAAAATTAACTGGTAATAGCCTATGTGTGGTTATGATACAAAATACATTAATATTCTTTTTTTAACAGTCTCCCATTACTATAATGAGATCGTACCTAGGTGCAGTTTCGATTTCCTTTTGTAGCTGTTGATAGAAGTTGTCCTTCACCTCTTCATCGCTGTCATTTATTGATGGCATAGCATTATATTATTGTGGTGTTGGTAAATCTCCCTCTCAGTCTTGTTCTTTTCAGTCTGTTGTTGATGGGTTTCCATTCCAGTAATGACCTTTCTATTCCTTTCTTCAGGATAATGGTTACGCCTTCATTGTGCTGACCATCCTATCTACCAGAGTAAAGTACTGTTGTATAAAATATAAATTAGCTGTTTTTATTCTCCCCGTCCCGGTCCATCTGCTCTCACTTATTCCCAGGATATGTAATCTATAGTTCCTCATCTCTGCTGTGATCTGCCTCAGCTTTCCTGCCTCTTTCATGGTTCTGACGTTCCAGAATCCAATTCTAGTTTCACATTTTGCGGTCGGGGCATCCATTTTCATACCAATAGCTTCCTTTCGGCTTTCACTACTGACAGTCATACGAGCCTGAGACTCTGGACGTCCGTCCCGTATCAAAGTTTTTCCATTTGTTGCTGTTTCCGTAACTGTTCAGGTTTTTTACATAGGCAGGTGTGTCGGCCCTGCGCTAAAACCTTCAACCTGTAGGACCAGGGTTCAAGCTTTTGTCTGACCCCTACCTGCACAGACCTGTCCAGCTTGGTTGAACCTACAAGGAGTAAAACTCCCGCTGGCATAGCTCTGGGGGTTGTCAGGGTACGCAAGCTGCCACACCGCTACAAAGTATAGGTACCATTGATGGCAGCCGTTATATATAATCCCAACTATTTAAGCTGTTGGCAGGCTCAGAGGACTTGTCACTTCCAGTACTATAACTGAGGTTTAATTCTTTCTAAGTTTAGAAGATCCCTAGAACTATGTCATGTCCTATAATGGAATCCTGATTCTATTTTTTATCTTGGCTGTCTGAGATGGAAATGCAGTGCGTAAGTCTTAAAATGGTCTAGGTTAAAAGCGAAATTTTCGCTTCCACGCACATGTTTCTCCGTTAGGGAAAGATCCAATCAGAAACAGTTCAGTCCAGCAATCCAATACCAAACCAACCGCCGGTAAACGTCTGATTTTGGTAGGTATTTCTCCCACCCTCATTTGGAACATTTCTACATGACAACATAAGATATTCCCCTTACATGTTATTTTCAAACTCATCTGAATGTACTCTATGACCATTTTAGGTCTTATCATTTCTGTGTCACCTGCCATGTCTACCCAAAATCACTTCATCACTGATTTATCCCTGATTATCACTGATAATCTCTTCGAAGACGTTACTTTCTCATGGTTGGTTACTACAACAAGGTCATCTACCGGAAATGTTATCATTTCTGGTATTCTACTCCTTTCGATCTGGTCACATCTGCAGAATCAACACATTATCTTAAAATTCCATCTGTTGTCCAGGTTGGAAAACCTGTGTCAACATGGTTTTGTGGCAATTATCTGCAAGCCATGTCCCCGAATCAAACATTGGTTATCTACATTCCCTGACACAAGTGACACAAGTCTGGGTTTGTCACCAGATGCCATCTGGAGTGAAGAAGATTGCACTGTTATCTCTCAATCGTGAGTCTGGCCTAACAATAAGGGTCGCTACCTGTAAACTTTTAATCCGTCTGTTGTTGACGATTAATAAAACAAATATGTCCACGTTGCTACAGAAAAAAAAACAATCAAACGGTCAGGTGGGTGTGGCAAGATAACTCAATGAAAGCGTACACAAAATAATGAAAAAAGAGGCCGAAAAAGAAATAGGCGAGTCACATGACGGAAGGATTGAAGAAAAGAAAAAGAGGACGAACTAATTTCACCACAGGGCGCAATGAATTACGAGGGAAGTATCATAATTTATTCCTGCAGTATAAATATTTTTTATCAAATAGTCATCAACACACATTATACAGACCTTTAAGTATCAGGTGGTGGTGTGCATGTTAGAGTAATTCAGCTGTCGATGTGAGAATCGGCTTTCAGGTGCACACGAATTCTTTTTTCATGCTCCTTAAGTGACATGGAACCACTGCTGCTATTGTCTCCCTCGCAGGACGTCTCCGCAACATAATGTCATGTGCTTTTGAAGTGCAATTTATGTAGCAATTTTTTTTTTACGTGATAAGGTTACCAGCCTGCATGCATACCTCAGATCTGACGTCTCTCATAATGTTTAAGTACAAATGGTTCTATTCATTCTTCGTTTTCTCAGAGAACAACAGAAACCATTCAGGGTAAAATCCTTCTTTGGGAAAGAAGCATTGAACGCGATAGTCTGTGAAATGAAAGTTTTCAAGAAAAGCAATGTTTTGTTGAAAACCAGATCAGGCTCTCACACACATATACACAAAAAGAAAAGAAAAAGATATAAATAAAATGATAGAAAGTCTTACTAGGGGACAAAATGAGTACACAAGGGGACAAAATCCAAGAAAAGTAAGCTATTAACAAAGCTAAAGAAGAGCTCGAAGAAAAAAATTATTTTATATAATTATGTTGCCAGCCCCACGAAAGCCCTCATAGTAGCCACATCTTACGACATGCCTGAGAATCGTCTATATGCTCCATTCTTTTCCACGTCTCTTCCATTGTCCCCTCTCATTTCCCAGACGTGCTATATACAAGATTAGCTAAAGTAAACACATTCTGTTACACGAAAATAATCTCTTTCTGACATCTCTAACCACTTTTCCCACATTACTAACCAGACCTTCCTATAAAAAACAGACACATTCTTATTTATCTACCGTTTAAACAAAGCTTTTCAATTACGCAGAAGTAATGCCATTGTCTTACGTTCTGACATACCTAATAATTTGAAAACATTAACATGCTGGTTAGACCATTAAAAGTGGCTCGTCTCTCTTCACGGAAGTTGATAGAATTATGACATTAGACGTGTCGTAAATCTGGCCCCCTCCCACCTATCTCAAGTTACTTGATCTAACGGTCGCCGGGCAAACGAGTTGCCAGACTGTACATACGAGCGTTCCGGTTTAACGTTGACCGTTCGTTACTTCATCGCGAGGTTGTAAATCAAGTAACCGCTAATGTATAACCGGGACGGAGTAACTTCTTTTTGGTATATTAATCTGGGCCCGGTCAGTCACCAGTCCTTTTTCAAAGTCAGAGCTATATGCAAATATTGTGTATTGTTACGAGCGTAGATTTATAAGGAGCGAAGAGGTATGTGAAAATAGCTGGCATTACTAATGCGTCAGATATTGTGGCAATTTTTTTCAAAGTTGCTAGTGACGAAAACTTTTGTTTTCCTTTTTTTTTTTTTTTTTGTATTAAATAAATAAAGTAAAAAACAAAACAGTTTACATTTGTAAAAAGTCGATCTGTTTTTAATTCAATGTGGACAATCAATCAGGGGAAGTAAGTACATAATTACCTGAAACAGTAGAAATATTTAATAAAAGTTATTCCCCCTTGTAATATTGAAAAGCCGAATTATAATAAAAAAAGGAAATATGAGTTATGTCTTGTGTTGGGGAGGAAAAAACAGGAAAAAGGGGGGTAGAACACCCACACGCCTTTCAGTCTTTTCATGATGCGTTATTCAGTGGTTAGAAACAAGCGTACTAGCTTTTCGGGAAAATACAGAAACGGGGCGCATGGCACTGTGCTGGGAGCGAACGCTATCTTGAACATCCTATTACAATCATTCAATATAGAGCCAAATATTCTATTTTATTCTGTAATAAGCATTCTGTCTTAACAATGAACAAAGTATAACATTTAGTGTGTAATTTTAAAAGCTCTCTAGCCTTACTGACACAACATTAGAAAGACAATATTAACTGGTGTATTTTTGTGTAGCAAGAAATCGGCGGACCCGGCAGCTGATTCGCTGTGCTGTCAACTCTATTGACACAGAACGAACGAACGAACGAACGAACTTTATTTTCAAAGGGTTAAGAATTGGGCACGCAGGCCCGTCTGACATTCTGCCCTTCCTCTCTCTCTCATCATGTATACTAATATCCTTTCATCCTCACATTTACTTTAAGCATTATTAAGGCATTTATCATTATAAAAGTAATATTACATTTGCAATAATCATCATAATTAAAGTGTTTTAAAAATAAAATAATTTAAAAAATAAATAAATAAATAAATAAAAAGAATCGAATTCTTCGTACTGTAAATTAGTGATTTGAGACATATTCAGAGGTATGTTATGAGAACTTGTAAAATGTTCATACGGTGTTCAACTGAATGACTCAGGGACTTTTTTTTTTTTATTTTTTTTTTTTTTTTAGGTTCATCAAGATGCGGTGGGTAGACAGTTACTTTCCATTTTCCTTTCCATTTCCTTTGCGTCCCAAACTCAAGATCAGAATCAGACTAGGTAGATAGTTAGACAGACATATACGAAAGCAATTAATTTGCCAAGGGTTGAAAATCGGACAGAGTCCCCTCTTGCATTCTTCCATCCTCTTGCTCATCTTTTATTACTGTTACTCAACATTCTCCATCGTACTGAAAGTATTAATTTAAGGACAGTGCAACATTACAAGGAAGTATAACAGCATACATTAACAGCACCTGATCATAAAATTAAGAATATAAGTTATTAAGAATATAATATTAAGAATAAGTATATTGTAATGAAAACTAGATCATCAGAGCCTCCATACAGTATATTAGATAAAAGTACAACACAATCAGTTAGGGTGGCATATAATCAGCACTCATAAAGTATTACGAAGTGTTACGAAGAGTTTATGGTGGCGATTGGAAAAAGCAGACGCAATAGGTGCAGAGGCACACAGAAAAGAAAGATCTCTGGCAATGTGAGATATGGTTGAACAAACTGGATATAAAAAATCATGTAATATTTTAAATATCGACAATTAAAGAGTTAAAAGATTGTCACTAGGCCTCTACTCCAGGATGATAAAAAAGCTGTACCACAGGTATTTATGAACGAAATAAAGGTAATAAAAATGAGAAATGATACAGCAGAAGTAATTGCAGTACTTCATATAGACAGCTGATAGCATCATAAGTCAGTCTTTGCTCGTAAATCCCTAAGGTAAAAGGAATCGTGGAACACAAAGTGACCAATGGAGAACAGCACTGGAATCAGGCCATGAACTGGATAAAGGGGATGTTGAGGTATGCCTGCTAGTACATAAATGGAGATTTTTTTTCCCTTAACATTTAGTTGTGTGTACCGAAATGCATCAAGGTTAAGTGAGACACATGGTGGTAGTAAGATGGCGTGTATTTGTTATGAGTGGTCACGAGGAGTGGTGTTCATACGTGTACATGAGCGGACGTACAGAGATTGTGAGGTCTTAGATCCCGTGTGGGCAACGGGTCGACCTTGATCTACCGGTAAACCCCTGGGGGTAATTCGGTAGATCTCTAGGTTGCGGACGGGGGAAAGGGGGGGGGGGGGGGGGGCGGGGGGGGGGGGGGGGGGTAAGAGAATAGAGAGTTTTCACGTAGGCAAATTGCAGATATAAAAGTTACAATAAGGTTGCACTTATTACAAATTCTAAACACTCTGAAACCCAAAAACAAACACGAATTTTTTTTTATTTTTTAGAGTAGATCTTCAGAGAGCTCAATGTTTCTAATGTTTTTTTTTTTTTTTTTTTTTTTTTTTTTTTTGCGTTCGCCCGCTAATACTCGAGGCGAAATCTCAGGTTATTATTTTTTATGTCTAACCTGACATTGATTTTACGTGAGTATCCCTTTATTTCTTGTACAGAGACAGGTGTCCCTCGCCATTCAGGCAAATACTCGCCGATTTCGGAGGTACCCATTGCAGCTGGTCGGCTCAGGAGCCGCCAGTCCCTGGTCGACGACACTCCTTCAAATGTCCTCGCCAGGTCTCGAGTTAATCCAGTCCAAATCCCGGTCGACGAAAAATCCTCAAATGCCGTCGCCCGGGTTTGATCCTGTATCACCCGGTCGCCAGAGCGGTGTTGTAACCACTACGCTAGCGCGGCTCCCGTTTCTAATGTAAATCTTCAGAGAGTTCAATGTTTTAAACGTACATTTTCAGAGAGCTCAATGTTTCTAAAGTAGATCTTCAGAGAGCTCGATGTTTCAAACGTACATTTTCAGAGAGCTCATTGTTTCTAAAGTAGATCTCCGCAGCCCGTGGGTTGGCGACGGCTGTCCTAGATGATGCTGATATTTGTAAACGGACCGAGATTTATGCAACTGAAGGGAGCCGCGCTGCTGTAATGGTTACCACGCTGCGCTGGCGATCGGGTGATCCAGGTTCAAGCCCGGGCGAGTACATTTGAAACAGTGTCGTCGACCGAGACTTGGATAATTCGAGCCCCTGGCGAAGACATTTGAAGAAGTATCATCGACCAGAGACTGGAATAACCTGAACGGCTCCTGAGCCGACCCAGTGTTAAGTCCTTTTTGCGCGTGTAATTTAAATGTTGAGCACATCTAAGAAAATATATATATGATTAATTATTTACGCGCTGTCATATACGATGTTGAACACAAAAGCGCAACGCGGTGCGCTCTGGTTTGTTGCCAAAGAACAATTACGTTATGATAGGAGATGCCTAATGTCTATGGCCTGAGACGGTCGTCTTTGGACGGAGCTGATTGTACATCTTGCCCAAATTGTGGGAAGCATCCATAAACCTCCTTGTATGGAGTATCTACGTTAGCCAGTACAGGGCTCGTTTGCATATTATATATTATGCTATTTTCGTCATTGCCAAAATCTGGCTGAACTTCGACACATAAGCCATGTTGTGTCGCTAGTGGGTTCTAGATCCTTACCGAAGATTATCGGGATTATTATTCAATATATCTAGAGGGTTAATCAATAAAACCCCTGTCGTTTTATACAAGCTCCGCAATGAAAGCCATGGTAGAACTACTTGTCGTAAAGTTCATCGCCGTTCTTGAAGGGTCGGCCGTTATAGAATGTCGATCAAGTCCATGATCAAAGTTAGATGAAAATGCAATGAACTATTATGTCTTGATGTTATAACCTAATCTATTGATATGATGCCTACTACTACAATTATTGATCTACCGTATTGCGTCCACCAAATAAACGTGTGTCTGATGTCAAGCCATGACTCTACTCGACATTGATTACCAGTTGGTGAAATTATGTATTAACCTTGGCCCATCTTTCGGCCCACGATGTTTAATGATTCGCGTTCTATATTAGTCGGCAATCCTTGTAAGCCCGACCAAGACTGACAACATTTTAAAGTGGACATGAGGTCCAGTGCGGATTCCGAGCAAACCGAAGTACTCAAGACCTAATCTTCACACTCAGACCGCTGAGTGAAAAGGCCCTTGAGTATAAGAGTGCGATCCATCTTTGTTTCATAGATCTGGAAAAGGCATTTGACAGGGTCCCCTGGAGCAAACTTTGGGACTGTTTGGCAAGGAAGAACATTCCAGCACCTCTGATTCATGCTATACAGAGCTTCTACAAATCTTGCAGAAATTATGTGAGGACAGCAAACCATAAGTCAGATGAGTTCAGGACCACCAATGGTGTAAGACAAGGTGATATCCTGTCACCTTATCTTTTCATACTCCTCATGGACGATGTTATCAAGTCATGTAAGGAGAGAACAAGAAAGTATTCAGTGGGGTACTGGAAGATGAGACAGGTATGTATTTCAGAGCTGGTATTTGCTGATGATGTGTCCCTGATTGCTAAATCAGAGGCACATCTCCAATCCAACCTGCAAGTCTGGAAGGAAGAGCTGGAGAAGAGAGGGATGGTCATAAGCAGCTCTAAAACAAAATCCATGGTGATATCACGAGAAGAAAGAAGACATCAGATTAAGCTGGGAGAACAGGTCCTGGAGCAGGTCGACCACTTTAAATATCTCGAAACTATTATAGACCGAAAGGGAGGCATCAAAGAAGAGTTGGCCACTCGAAAAGCAGCAGCTGGGAGACTTTTTCAGGCCATAAATCGAGGATTCCTCAGCAAGAGAGAGGTTGGTAAGAAAACGAAGATGGCTGTATACCGCTCCACCTATGTCCCAGTCTTGACATATGGATGCGAGTCATGGGCAATGACTACAACCCATAAAAGCCACATCCAAACCTCAGAAATGAGGTATCTGAGGAAGGTGGTTGAAGTAACAAGAAGAGACATGGTACGCAACCAGACGATACGCCAAGGCTTAAAATCCCACCCCCTGTAGACCCAAGTAGAACAGTCCCAACTAAGATGGTTTCGCCATGTCTGCAGAATGGGAGAAGATCGGCTACCACGACAAGCATGGGAAACAAAGAGCCAGGGATCCAGATCCCCAGGACGACCCAGAGTCCGCTGGGAGGACAACAGTAGACAATCTTTGAAGGACCGAGGACTAGAATGGAACCAGGCCAGGAGGAAGACAGCCGATAGGATAGTCTGGCGCTCTCTCTTCTAAATCTCTACACCTCACGGTAAAAGGGGAACGACTAAGTAAGTAAGTAAGTAAGACATATTGGCAGTCTCGTATAAAGACACGCCGTGTTAACCAAAACATACACATATAAAAGCAAC
Organism: Oreohelix idahoensis; assembly: GCA_024509875.1. Taxonomy (NCBI): domain Eukaryota; kingdom Metazoa; phylum Mollusca; class Gastropoda; order Stylommatophora; family Oreohelicidae; genus Oreohelix; species Oreohelix idahoensis. The sequence goes on from JAMPIV010004184.1 coordinate 100,038, forward strand.
GGGCGTATCACCCAGCTCTACTGGGTACCCTCCGGAGACGGCGAGTATCTGCCTGAATGGCGAGAGGACACCTGTCAGCGTGCAGGGGAAGTAGGATACTCACGTAAAATCAGTCTCAGGTTAGATGTACTAACCGGAGATTTCGCCTCGAGTAATAGCGGGCGTACGTTAAAAAAAAAAAATTAAATCCAACTGAGAAGCAAAGTACTACTCTATATCCTAAATTTTCTGAATGAAGCATCCTGAAGCGAACTATAAAAATTTCCAGCTAGCTTTCTCGGAAAATAGGCTGTGAAAGCTAAATCGCACACCTATCGAAAGATAACGCACGCACCAAATTTGCGGGAAAATTTCTAAATTTGTTTCACTATCTGTTAAACAGATTTCCTCGCAAAATCATTACAGGTACGTACGAAAATATGTAATCAGACGGATCTGTCCAGTAGAGTATACATTGCAGTAGGTAAGAAATAATAACAATTAATAGTTTAGGACAGCGGTCGGCCACCCAGGAGTTTTTGGATCTACTTTAGTAACACCGAGTCCTCTAAAGATCTATCATGTATATACATGGTTGTGTGTATGTGTGTGAAATTATGTATGTGTGCGTGTAATTTTAAGCACGCCTCGGTGGTGGTGTAAAAAAGGGGGGGAAGAGGGGAATGATGAACTTTACAAATGAAAGATCATGTTTCTATCTTATGCAGTTCACGAAAACATTTTTGTAGCCAGGTCGATAATTTTCATTGCGAATACGGAAAAAAAAGTATCTTTGATCCCGGGGACACCATGACTATAAATGCCGGCTGGGGAAGTCTAGTCCGAATTTTCCCTAGTTTAAAATCCCCCCTCCCCCGCCCCCGACACCCCTCTTCGGCAGCCACCTAAAGATCTACCAAATCATCCACTGGTATCTACCAGCAGATCGTGATCGGCTGTTTGCCGACTTCTGGTTTAGGAGGTTGAAAGAAATATGAAGGAGACGTATGTCCCATTTCGCCCAAATGTATGCTTCGGCCGATTTAGTCGCCCAAGACAATACACATTTAAATAATGATCCGTGGACAGAGTTAAAAAAAAAAGGCGTATTTGAAATGTTGTTGCGTGTATGTGTTTCTTTCTTTTTTGTTTTTTTTTAAATATCCTTTTTTTTTTTACCACAAAGATTCAATGAAAGTGAAGTAGAACAGAAAGTAATGAAATGTCCACAGGAGAAAAAGTGTCGTCGTCGAGACATGCAGCAGAGATAGTACAACAAAATTATTTCTCCGCTATGTTTTGGCGGGTTACTGTAAAAATGCGGCTAGTTTGCTTTTTCGTAATTTTCTCTCATCGCCTTTATTATCTATTATTTCGGCATATTAAGCGCACATAATTTCGTGCCTATCCTCTACTCAGAATTGTTACCCCTTTTTCCAACTGTCATTGTTTACGTTTCACGCTTCGATGCATGACAGGGCCAGACAATCGCCCATCTCTGAGAGATTAATTGAATCACTAAACGTGATAATACCACATTGACTCCAGGTAGATGCGAGCATGAAGTGTTTGCTTAAGATTGCATAATCACTTCCGACTCGACATGAGAATGGACTTGCAATACGGGTTTAATTGCATAAACCACGATGTGTCTAGACAGGCAGTCGGATTTGCAACTATAATACAAGAGGTCGGCAGAGTCTGATAAGTTATGTAATCAGACTTCCGAATTACTTTGGATAAGTGATTATAGATAATCGCAATCTTGGAAGACACTTGGAAGAGTGAGGAGGAGGTGTGATATAAGTAACTTTGACAACATTTTACGGATATCACAACTCCATATACGGAGGAGGACAGTTTGAATTCTCACTCGTATGAGTCACAAAGGAAATCCCATAAGCACTGCTCTATCATAACATGTACTTTGAATGCCATTTGTTTGGAAATTCGATTGTCATATGCAATCGCTATGATTGGGAGTTTGTTGAAAACGCCATGTGGAAGCGCGGGCCGGGAACCTACGATATAACGTAGAAGAAGTTTGACATACGGCACTGCATTCCACACATCGTCAACGTAGACAGCTCGGACCGTGCCACAGAAAAGAATAGAGTTGGATTCTGAATTTATAGGACCGGACAAAACATAATAAGAGCATCTATGTACATCAGTTGAAAACTTGCCAATATTAATACGGAACCAGGAATTCTACAGGACTACTCACAAGTCACAGAGGGATTCTGAAATAGAAATAATACCCCAGACGTGTGTTCGAGGCACCTGTGTTAAGTTGCCAAGACTATTCTACCGAGCACGAAATATATTTTCCCTATTGGGGTAAGTTGTAAACATGATTTTTATACTGTGAATTTGACATGTTTATACTTGCTAGTGGTGTTAAAGATTAATACTAGGCTGTCAACCTCAGCATGTGAAAAGGATACATTCATTGACCAACACATCAAGCGCTGGTGATTGCTTCATGCTAGTTCTCACGGAATAACTAAAAGCATAGGTAACCCAGACTCCGAATGGAGCAGGGAGTGAGTGATGATTCCATCAACCGGTGCATAGTTGTATATTATCATTTTGTGAATGTATGTAAACTTAATAAGTTCGTTCAGGCACAAGCCACTGCCGCTGTCCAGTCATAAATTTTTCCATAAATTAACTGACATACTGGTGATTTTTCTTCACATGCCCTGAGTGATATGATGTACGCCCAGGGAGAGTAAAAATTCTGAGAAAAACAACGGCTGATGGAAAGCGGGAAAAGGCGCCTGATTAATATCAGGTAAACAAACATTTAGCAGCGGAATTTGTTCCTTCATTCCCTATAAAGTTTGTGGTACCAGTACGAGGGGACACGACTATTTGCGGTACAACCAGGAGAGACCATTTCTTGTACTATGCGTCTGCGGTTCGAAGCGTGAGATCGAAACCTGAAGATTCTTGCATTGACCATGACCGGTTACTTCCTGAACTGATCTGCAAACGTGCCCCTCACCACAGAGACGAATCTACGGAAAAGCAGCATCGGCACTTCAGCATTTTGGCAATTCCCATTTTTAACAGGCCAAACACAACCGAACTTGATTTTTCTAGATTCATCAAGCATAAAGACTTTTCGGTGAAGAAGCCTAATTATTTTTCATAATTACCAGACATATGTATTTACAAGTGTTAAAGTAATTTGGCCATTAAATTTGTATGTGTTGGTTTTGAAAAATTCATAGTCGAATTAATCATTACATATAGAAAGGCATACGTATGACTCAGAACCTCTAGTGTATATTCATATATATATATATATATATATATATATATATATATATACATATATATATATATATATATATATATATATATATATATATATGGGTGTGTGTGTGTGTGTGTGTGTGTGTGATGGGGCCGTAAAGACGCCCCCTTCATGTTCAAGGCATATTTATCGCCCATATATTTTCGATGTGCGCGCAGCACGCTGGGATGTGAAGAGTCTGACTCAGTAGAAGATTTATTACTTGGCCATAATAAAGCCTAAAAATTAGTTATATTTAATAGTTGTGTGTTAAATTTGTGTTTCCGTTTTTTCTAGAGCGATAATCACGTGTGTTATTTGCGTGGCGCAATTAATTCGCGCAGCGCACTAAAGTTGAGTGATTAGCCTAGAGCCTATATAAAGAGATAGCGGACGGCGAACGGGCCTATTTTGCAAAAGCCGCCCATAGAGAACAAACGAAGTTAGACACCAGAGCCAAGCTGTAAATGCCTTGAGCTCATTAGCAATCGAGCACAGACTGGGTGTTTGTTTGGTGTTTGGTTTGTTGGTTTATTTGTTTAATGGTTGCTTCGTGTGTTTAAATGTCACTGATAGGGTTGTAGAAATAAATACAGCCCCTGCCTCAAGAATCAGAGTTTTATTGTTGAATCGGGTCGGTTGCGAGTGTGAAAAGAGATTGATCACATATCACAACATCATCATCATCTTCTCGCCCACCCTATCACAATTGGCGTCGTCGACAGGATAGGCAGACAGTGACACCGAGCAAACAGCAAACGAACAAATATAACAAATATTGTAAACACAGAGCGGTGCGGTATTGCAGCAAGATGGCTTCGATCAATGCGCCTGTGAAGGTAGTATACGTGAAGGTGCCGGAGGTAAGGCTATTTGGGGGAAAGGCAAGTCCCACTTGGCAAGAGTTTGTGGAAGATGTAGAGGCCGTGTGGAAGATGGCGCCCTTTTGCGCAGAAGACAAGGTAGACGTGATCTGGAACAACGTTACACCAGTGGTCTCTAGGGAATTACGGATACGTGGCGGAGCCAAGGCCAGCCCTGAGCAGTTACTCAAGATAGTAGAAGAAGCCTACAGCGAGCAACCACCAGTCAGTGAGATGACCAGGAATTTCCAGGCCGTGAGTCAGGGACCTTGGGAATATGCTGTTTTATGTGAAGGTAAATAGCCTGATACACTGGTGCAGGTAGCCAGTGTAGAAGCTCACAATGAAGAGGAGGCACTCAGAGCAGAATTATCCCTCCTAAAGTCCCAGATAGCACAGATGTCAGAGACCAGTTTGCAAGTACAAGAGGAGGTGCAAAGAGAGAAAGAACCAGGCCAACCGCGAGAACAGCCAACGCAAGACGAGGAGGTGTGTCCGCAGAAACCGCAACTAGCCCTTCTTGTATGTGAGAGTCAGGCTGTTGCCAAGGAAAGCTGTGACCTGACAGCACCAACAAACGCAGCTGCACCGACAAGGCGAAAAGGGGTTTGCAAGTGGTATAGTGTCCACAGGGGATGGGGGTTCATCACGCCAGATGATGGAGGTATTGATGTATTCGTACATCAGACCAAGATCTTCAGAAAGGGATTCCGGAGTCTGGCGAGGAATGAACGAGTAGAATTTGACAGCAAACCATCGGTCCAGAGCATGGAAGCAGTCATTGTGTGCGGCATTGGCGGTCAAGAATGCAAAGGAAGTAGGAGGCGACCCATGACACAGAGAAAGCCTACCAGGTTGAGGTGCTATAATTGTGGTGAGTTTTCAGGCCACATGGCAGCCAAATGCTCTCAAGGTCCTCTTCCAAAACGATGTTTTAGATGCAAGTCTACGGAACACTTAATATCCGCCTGTCCCTCAAGGAGCTCTTTCCATAGGCGACGACAATATCTGTTTCTCACAGACTATTCCTATCTTGTTTGTCAGTTCCAGTCGCTCAGACGCACTCACCGATTTGGTGATTCTGTCGCTCAAC
>JAMPIV010004185.1:0-250624 GCA_024509875.1 Oreohelix idahoensis
CCCCCTCCCCTCACCACCAACATCCCAACACGTTCATACCCCCCCCCTCTGTTTATCCCATCAACCCCACACACACTCCAACTACCCACAAACTTCCCTCACCCCACCCCACTTCCCACCCCTACCACCCCCCCCCCCCCCCACCCCCCCCCCGCCCCCCACCCCCCATATGGCCCGGAGAGATGCACAGTATCGCTAGCCCTTCTTTCATCTCGCTAGCTTATAATATACTATGACTAGGGGGATGCCATGCCTTTGCAAAGGATAGATATCAGGGAAAGAAACAAAATTTGTGGACTGCCCAAATTCACAATGATGTAAATATTATAAAAATTCAGTATAAGAGGCGCGAAAAAGTCGCAGGAGTCTCGAATACCTTTGATGCTTTCTTCGACTTTAATTCTTTATACTATCGAGACTGTCTGATTGAATATTGTCTAATAGATAGCAGTGGCGTCAGCTTGGGGCTAGATTTCTATCTCATAGAGCTGTTCCATGAATATATGCTTTCTCTGTTCCTGATGTCGTTGGGCATCTTTGAAGCAGTATAACCATTTATGGTTTAAGAACCCTAAAATTTATTAGTTTCTCTTTTTAATTGTCTGGGATTACTCGTCATTTTTTTGGACCGGTTCATGATCAACCTTAGGCTCAATGAATATTATCTTTGGACTGCTATTTGTGTTGCCTATATGTTAGTAGATGTAGTGTTCTGTCCAACTTTCTTGTTTAAATCTGGCCTTTAGCCATGTTCCAACAGAATTGTTTGTATTTTGATTTCGTGATTCGTGTGTGCTGTCATTTTGAGCTCCTAATGTGTCTACATCACTGATCTGTAAAGAACTCTCAAACTTGGATATAACGAACACTAAATGATTGAATCTGACATTTTATATAGATTTCTTCCAATGATTATTGTTGTGCTAACTGGAACGACTTTCTTTCTTTTATTGCTCACACTCTATAACTGTGTCATTGTGAATCGATCAACATGATGCCTCCAATGAAACTTTACTAATGGGTACTCATTGAATACGAATAGTAACTTCCTTAAATGTTATATATCGGTCCTTTCTATCTACACAAATTTCATGCTTTCGATAACTTTTTACGATACTTATAAACAACATTGTTCCTGTGCATTTCTTTATATACATAATTTCTTTGTGTCCATCTAATCTCTTCCATTGATTCTCAATACTATGGTCATTCTCTAAACCCATTAACAAAAACTGTTCTTGTATTTCATGATACATGCATAATAATTATCTATTAATCATGTGCCTTTGTTGCACATATATTTCTGTATGTGGATTAATTTAATTTCTTCTCGATTTGGTCATTATCAACATATTATACTGTTTCCCACATCACTTCGTTAACATATTCGCTGCACATACTTATTCATATAGGTTGCTACTGAGACCTTGGAAACATCCTCGAATTCTGTGAGAGAAATGTCATACTCTCTTTTGAATATTCATAGCCATTTCGGCAAAGTTTAAACACAGCGAGATGGAGTAAATATACTTACATTCCGAGTCAAATCCAGGGACTTCATGAAATACACATAGAAGTGGCCTTGGCCACATGAAGTCGTCTGACACGTTCTGTAAAACGCTCTAAGGCTTGAAGTATAACGCGTGTAGGACGCAATAATCTCCTCTAACGTCATCAGCCCTTGTGATACCACCCTTAGTCATAGCTACCGATTTCTAAGTTTATGCCGTTTTAAGTGAGGGACATCTCATGGTGCACAGCAATCCCTCTAAATATAACTTTAATCAGTGGAGTATTGCCAACAGTAATGCCCCCTATGATGTGCTCAACCTCCATCTCAACAACCACCTACATCACATGTCAAGGATATTCAACTTGGCATTGATTGCGAAAAGCAAGCAGAGCAAGTTCAGTAGCCCCTAGTTAAACACCATTTTATAAGTTTATATATAAAATTATTGTGTCCTGATAAGCCGGTGTGCAAAAAGAAAAGACAAGAGAAAAAAGTGACAAACTAATTATAGGATGATGTACTCAGGAACTGCAGAAGAAGAACAAGAAGCAGACAGAATGAATGAATATATGTTTGTAATTGTGGTCAAAAACAGACAGGAAAAAAGTTAGTGAGATAATAAGACAATAATTCATTGGAACTGTTTTTTTTTTGAATGCGTTGCATGATGAATGCATATTTCATATTGAAGGTGACGATGAGAGTTGAGATTGGACAAGGAGGAGGGGAATCCACCGTAAGGTTGATCATCAAGCAAAGGCAAGGAGAGAAACAGTAAAGGCTGAATGAATAGAGAGAGAATGATTTAGTCGAAACCGTTTTGCTTGCATGACAGAGAGCATTTGAGACAACTCAAGAGCCCAAGAGTAGAGTAACTAATCGTTTCATTACAATCTTTACTTCGAGTGAGAGAGGACAGCAAATGACTCGAGAAAATCCCTTTCCCCTGAAGGAAAAGTGTAAACAACATGCCTAACTATTATAAGGCTCGGGTGAGGGTTTTGTGGCACAGTTGGCCCAGACTGGACGGACCATATGATAGGTGTAAAAAGTAGGACAACTCTACTTGTCTCTTCAAATACTTCACGCGGACTGTTTTTTAAAAAAATGCATTTATATTAATTCATATACATCCAGTGAACAAACTGACACAAACAACAACGATGACAAAATCAAACCAACAACCTCCAACCACAATCAGACATTCAGTATCTTCAAATACATGGTTGACCTCATGAATATCTTTCTGAAATGCCCCATCTCATCTGCCTCCTCCCTATTCTCCTGTCATTATTACATCTCCTGAAAAAAAGGGGTTGTTCTTCTGCATGCAGGACAAAATGATCAGAAACAATAATAACAAAATCCTCATCAAATAGTCGACTTTTCAAAGCACATCATTTCCAAGTCTGGTTTTTAAAACTACAAGAAACTTTTTTAACATTAGAGTAACAACTTTGATGATGCACTTTTCTAACATATTGAATGCTTTAAAAGTCTTATAAAAGAGAAAGAAAAAAAAAACCAGCAGCAAACTTCTATTTATAATACATAAATATAGTCATACGATTTACCCATACATCGCCAAGATACATTTTCAACTCTGAGTTAAGTATTAATTATTAAAGACTCGATAAAATGGCTCATATTAAAGTCGCTTAGATGTTTTGTATGCCAAAGAAACTGGTCAATCACAAAATTTACAAGAAGGATATGATACCTTTAGCGGAGACTATGCGGCAGAATTTTCTTCAAGAAATTTTGATTATGGATTGTTACTTCCGTGAAACTTCGTATCATTTGTTTATTTTTATGTTATGAGAGTTTACTTCCCTGATAAACAAGCATTACTCTTGCCATCAAGGATGTTACTACTTTTTTAGGTCGTGTATGGCGACGTAGCAACCTTGACATGTAAAGGATGAACTGCGATTACAGAAACGATAGGTACAGTAACAAGAGAAGCCACGCCTGGCACCAGGATTCAAGCATAGTGGTAACTAAAAATGCCCAGTGGATAACCCAAGATCTCGCTAAAAAAAAAGCAGAAAGAAAGTAAAAGGAGAAAGGTGCAGAATATAACAAGATTTACATGCTAGTAAATTTTTTGTGTCATAACTATTGAAATAAATGTACGTAATTCTTTTGTTAATGAGCTGTACGCCTACTTCATGTGATCAAACTATTGCTTTTTAAAAAAAACTGATTAATTATTATGTCAAGCTTTTTACTGACCTTTCTACAAATCTAACCTCAGAAATCAAACGGACACAGGCTCATTCCAACATAATAAAAAAAAATATCACAATTCTGATAAAAGAACATAGCAATCATTTACATGCACCTCTCAAGTGTTTCACTTCATTCTGGACAAAATACAAATGGCAAGGACAATGCCAGCAGAGTGGACATGAAAACAATAACAGGGGTCTCAGTTTACTATAGTGGTTTCTTGTTCTATTCGAATACAATAAGTGAGAATGATGAATAATACCAAAAGTCAAGACTCATAAATGAGAGCTTAAAAGAATATTTAGTTGACGAGTCTCTTAGCCGCAAGCAGTTTGTTAGCACCCAGCATGGGGAGTAAATATGGTAGCAGGTCTAGGTTTCAGATACACGCTATGACATATCTACACACAAATGCCTGTGTTTGGAGGGGAAAGTGGCGGAATGTGAAGTGTACCTTAGGATCGGGTTTGTTGGCAAAGTAAGCGAAGGGGGAACTGCGGGGAACGGATAAAAGGGTGGGTGGTCATTGAGGAAAAGGGCGAATATGGTGAAGTGTGCTGAGTAGGAAGAAAACATGACACCACAGGGTTTTAACGGCAGCGTTAACTTTCGTGCATGAAGGAAGCAACGACACCTTTATACTCTATTCTGACAACAGTGGATGTTAACCCCCCCCCAATTAAAAAAAGTTAATGCCACTCCCAACAGAATCTCTATCTTTACTTACTTTATTCTCCCCTTTTTTATCACTTAGGGCTGACTTGTTCTAATTTCTGAAGTCCTTCAATTTCTTCCTGTATTATCTGCTGATGTGTTTGTTACATTTCTCGTCTTTTTTCTTTAGAGTACCTTGCGGGGGGACCGCTGACTAACAAAAGCAATATCGGTGGTCATCATGGCCTGCGTGGCATCTTGTAGGGCAAGCAAACAACAGACTGTCTATTCTCCACACTTTACTAAATATGCTCCAGTCAATGTGCCATTCCTTTCATGTTGTGAGTGACCCCCTAGATTTCTGGAGTTTATGCCCTTAGCATCTCTGCCTCCCAAAGTTCTCCGCCAGGGTACCTTTTGGTTGACGCCCATTGCCTCTTCTGAGAAGTCATAGCATGCGTATCAAGGCCCTAGTAAACTTTGGCCTTCAGAAGGCAAGTCCTCCTAAACATTTTTTCTGCAAGCAGTGCTTAAAAAAAATAATGCATCCTAAACCAACCATCTTTACTATTTTCTGCCCCATTATTTATCACTTGGGACTGACTTGAATCTTCAATGGTCATGAGGACTCTTCCATTTCTTCCTCGTATCTATCTTAGATGATGCTTTGGACTTTCTCTTGAAAGTCTTTCTAGAAATATATTTAGCCTGTCGTTAAGTTTGTGCTCCTCTGTTTAAAAAAATGAAATTTTAGATAAGTTTTTTGCTGGACAAAACAAATGGAAGGAAATGAAAATCAGCTCCATCACACATTCACAAACCAAAATGTAGATAACACTATAAAGCGAATCGTTTAAAAAAATCGTTTGTCCATTTACATGATGTCAAACAAATGAGTAAAAAAAAGTTAATCCAGTGACTAGAACATTGCTCAAGACAAAATACAAACATAGACAAAGTCTCATACAAACAGGACCTCTTTGCTGCATTCACCTCCTTAGTAGCTCAGTCGCAAGTATTTCTTCATTACGCTCTCATTGATATTCCAGTATCACACCTTCGGAAGATTATGCTCCTAAGCAATCATCGATTGATGCTACTTCACAACATGTCTTAGAAATTCTAATAAATTCTGCTAAAAACTACAATATCTCTAATAATGTACACAATTTAATTACAACAAAAAGCATGCTTTCCTTTTTCCGCATGGCACATTCTGTGATGACACACATTTCTATTCTGTTATAGTGATTACAGTACACGTCCATTGTCAGAATAAAGGTAAAAAGTACTAAAAAATAATTGATACAGGGAAACTGTTGTTACGATATTCACTGTTTGCTTGAGAAATAAATGGATTAATGAATGGGATGTTAGAGCTGGAAAAAACACCTTCATCTATTACAACAACACGAAGAGACACATTCGAAGAAAAGGAAATAATTCTAGAGAATAAAAACATAGTATTTATGTGATGTCCTCTAGGTGTTTACACTGTTAATAAACCCATAGTCCCTCATCTGTTCTCAACGAAAAAAATTACGTGTAATCTTTGTTTTTCTCAACTTGCTCTATTCCATGGCGGATTTCATGAAGATCATTAGTGCCTGCCTGGAGTTTATTACTCATAGTTGATACCCGCAAGCGCCTATAACGTTGTAGTGCATTGCGTTCGGCAGGAATGCTGGTCATTAAAGGTAACTCTACGATATTATGCGACTCGAGTTTACTCTGCTTAGATCACAGAATGAATTAACGCCCCACCGGCAGGTTCCCCAATAAAAGAAAATATTTCTTTTTAGCGTCTGGCGAAATTTTCTTAGCCGTTACCCCAACTCCACCGGACATTAGTATGTCTGATGTCCAAAGGTATATAACAGTCTGTTATTTATTTCATCTTTCAGTTATGTCGGTATTTCTATCTTAGTTTATTTTTGTCTACTAAATATTTACTGGTATATATTGACGTATAGTTTCTAAAGCCATTCTTTTGGTACTCGCAATTGTGCAGACTTAAATTTATGCGTGATTCCGTCCGATCAAGCTAACAGGTAGATTTTTATTATCTCCCTCACATTAGAAGTCCAAAGGTCCACTGATGCATTACGATTTTTACGTTATAACACGATGGTGATCCTCATTATTACAAATGAACAATTCGCTGATAAGTAGAATTTCGGTCCCTCACTGCCTGTCAATCAATAAGAAATGCAACCTCAAGAACAAAACCTGCAATACTATCGTAGAATCATTTTTGTATCAAAGCTTACCAACGTTTCTGTACTTTTCTTTGCTCCAGGAAAAAAATACTAACCAACGAAGGAATTTAGCTAACTGAGGGTTCACCAAACACCGGGGTGGTGCGAACCATCCAGACACCAAGAACGCTAGATGAATCGTTACCATGTCATATCTGGACATTCATTCAGACACGAATCATGAACTGACAACTTTTCTCTGTGAGTCGCACAATTCTAAGTACCACCCCAAGTGACCAGGCAAGTCCAGTAGCGTATTCACAAGCACATAAGCCACCAGTACTGACACTTATCTATACTTAGATTATTCAATTCCATAATAACAGTGACAACAACAAACAAATATTCAAAGAAACAAATTAGATGAAGATCCTATAAAGCCAGACGAAACTCTAAAACTGTCTTCCAAACAAAACAAGACACTTGAGTTACATTCAGTACGGCCTCGTGTCCTTCCAGAGATGTGTTAAACACAGATTTTTGCCTTGCCCCAGCAGGATCTCTGGTCCTAACCTCGGGAAGACAAAATCCTTGGATCACTCTGAAATCTCCCATGCTCTGTCGTAAAGGTATCTTATGCATCCATCGCATACCCCCCAATTCTGACATGACATAGGGCAATAAACCTAGAACTTAATTGGGAATGTCTCTACTTCGGAGTGAGTCTACACGGGGTTAGGATTTAATGGCCTGTTGTCAGAAATAGTTGCAATCAATTACCATGTTCACTTCTGTTTTACTTTCAACCCATGGCTTCCACACATGGCAAAACAAAAATTTACTGAGAATAATAATATCGTACCCGAAAAAAACCCAGCTCTAGTTATCAGCTAACCCTGTGTCTTTCCAACACTTAGACGTCTGTAAATATCCAATCAGCGTCTTACATGTGATCAATGCTAATAGATATGAAGTTTAATATAATACAGTAATTCAGCAGGTCTCTGTATTTCAAACTGTTTTATACGAAAATATGTTAAACTAGTAAAAACTATGTGGCAAAAGTAAACCTAACAGCAGTGTTCCAACAGGGGAACCGTGGGGCCTACCCCGCCCCCCCCACTCCCGGACCTGATAACTTTCCCCCCGCCCCCAGCACATAGACGGTAAGAATAAAAAAACATAATGTAATTTAAAATGAAATGTCTTAAAATCCTGCTTTTAATATTGTATGCACATATATGCAAGTAAAAAAAAATTTGAAAAGAAAGCCGTGTGTCTCGCAACTGCCATAGTTATTACACCCGGCCCTACACAGCCCCCCGCCCAATATACCCCGCAGTGATACCCGGCGATCGACCCCCCCCCTCGTCGCCCTCTCCTAACCCCCCGTACCCCAATACCCCTTTTCATTCTCCCCCCTGACATTTGAGCCCTTTAAGTTACATCAATATACAGCAAGCCCTTCATCACACTACCAACCCAACAAAATGTTTAGCCATTGATAAATGAATGATAAAAAATAAAAAAATGAAAAAAAAAAGATAGTACATAAGAGAAAACAGGAAAGGAAAAAATAGATAACCTGACAATTTTTACAAAAAGATGAAAAGCTAATATCAGACATGTTACAAATTATTTGTCACTATACACCCCGAAAAACAAAAAACAAAAGAGCGGGTTCATGTACATAAACCCAAAATACTGAATGAATAATTACATTGTATACATGACCCTCCCCCCACTAACCCAGCGGCTCCAATACAATCTTGCAAAAAATGCAGAAAGGAACTACCCATTTGAAAAAAAGCTATATATACAAAAATTCTATGGCAACCATAGGTCACAACAACTGCAAACAAACAAGGGTCAGAACATCACACATGATTGCATTTCCAAGATCATCGGGATAAAAAGTCCCTCCCCAAAGTCTGAAGAGAAAACTCTGAATAATGGAATAAAGAAAGCCTCTGGCAATAGAAATTTCAGGAAATATAAATGCAAATGGATAAGACACATTCAACCACACAACACCCCAGTATTGCCAAAGAAACACTGCATAGAAATTCACAAGAAAATAAGGGAAGAATATAAGGAATGCAGTATTATAGTCACGACATCAAAGCTCAAACCCCAGAAGCAATAACCCATCTGCATCAATTCACAACACCAAACTCAAATCCCCAGAAGACCATTATCTAATCTCAAGAACCACCCCCCCCCCCCCCCCCCCCCCCCCCCCCCCAAACTCAAAATCGCAGAAGCTCATTACCTCATCTCAAGACACAAACTCAAACAGCCAGAAGATCATTTACATCATTCTCTCAACGCCACAAACTCAACTCTCAGGTCAGATCCATTACTTATTTCAAGACATCAAACTCAAATGCCATATCAGGAAGATCTTTAATCCCACTGCATCAATTCAGGAACAACATAAAACCTCAATGAAATTGTATAATCCGCCTGCGACACATAGCAGGCGACAGCAAAAAAATTATATCAAGATTGAACCTCGTGATAAAGTTTCAGCTGGAAATCCTCACTATCTACTCTTGCTGTGCAACTGTTAAATGAATTTCAGTTACACAACTTACTAAACATCATTGCACAAATGAATGTCTCAGTTTACTGACTTACCAGTTACTGCCATATAATTTTAGCGCAAAGTCACAACATGAAAATGCCCAATGAACAGCTTTAAAACAGTATACAATTAACATGACTAAGGCATTTGGCAAACTAGCCAAACTTGTACGAGCATATCTGATTTAACTACAGAAAATTGAGGTTGCATGGAGGGTGGAACCTTTCCAGTTGCGTTAAAATTACAACCTAGTAACAATTCTGAGGGTATTTTGTTTTATTAAACTTCCAGATTTTTCTCTCTATTAGACTGTTACTGGACACATGTATCCAATCGATTTTAAATTAATTTAATTCAAAGATATGATAGCAGACATGATCCACAAGCTGCACCCAACATAGACCGTTCAATCTGTTGATTATGACTTCCTCAAACTTTGCACCTGAAAAGACTTTTCTATTGCCTAATAAATTAATATCTCAAAAATGTGACTTGCCCTACTAATTATAGTCATGCCTTTATTTAAAAAAATGATAATGATGACAAATTGACCTTGTGATTAAATATACCAAAAAACTACCTACTTAGTACAGTTAGAACACTGATTGCCAATTTAAAGTTCGAATCACCTAAACCAAAAGAATTCTTAAGCTGACTCTAGCCACCTCTTCACTCGCTGACTGACGTTCATCCATTGTGGTCATTATTTCTCAGTCCATTCTTATCCTATTCCCACTATAGTGTTAGCTACATGCTTTTGTTTATTTCCTACACCTTCTCTAATTTTTCATGGACAGCCTCCAAAATTGCATACAATAGTCAAGTATACAGAAAACTTGTTCATGACAGTTGGCAGACGATATGGGAATAATTGGTTGAAGAGGGGGAAAACAGGGAAGAAAATAGTCAAAAGATTGAGGAAAATTGATGCTGATGTTGGCTTACAATTTATGACATTAACAGATAAGTGATAGTCATAATTATTCTTGCTGTTATATTAGAAAATGAGTAGGAAGCACTCCTCAGCAGAAATGATGACAAAATATGGACCATCAAAAGTTTTACTGTATATAGCACACGTCAGAGCTAATGAAGATACAAAAATTAATTGCGAGATAAGACAATATAATAAAACTTTAAGAATGCATGAAGACATGTAAACTATTCAGCAAAGCAGTAACATTCTGAGTGATGACACTAAGTAAACTAGTTTAAATATAAATACATCCCCACATACTCAGTCAGGAGTTAAATAACCATATAGATAAATGTAGACCTAGAATCAGTACTTTGAATGAACTATAAAACCCATCTTATAATTTTCTGTGGAGTGCTTTCTATTGTAGTGAAATGTGATTGCTAAAGTCCCTATTTATAGCTTCTATCCTCTATGTGATCAGCGAATGGCTAGTAACAAAAATGTGGGTTAGTCAAACACTCCTGGACTCTTGCCCACAATTCCGGTTTATAAACTTATTTTCTTAACTGTATTTTAAAAAAATCCAAACAAGCCAGGAAATGTTTCAACCTAATTGCCTCAAACCCTCTGCTGGACATTGTTTGATACTGAATACATGGACTAGTTTCTCACATACTTTGATCTTCATCATTTTCTTCTTTATCGGTTTGCCTCATTTCTCTTTGATTCTTCGTCGGCTTTCAACGTAAGTGCCTTGTATTAGATAAAAACCCTCATACATTATCTTTAAACTATAAATATACATCCTCCATTTATTGACAAAAACATGAACAATTGTATCATTGAATTGTTGGAAATTATCATTAACATCTTACAGTGATAAACCTACTGCAAGTTCATTAACACAAATGTATTTGAAAAGTCGATTTGTGTATGTGTTTGTTGAGAGTATTGACATGAAACAAAAAGTCAATTATCTTCTAAGTCCCTGTCACAAAAACTATTTTGTTTTTACCAGAACTAACGGTAAAGGTTTGAGTCCCATAGAGTACACTGCACCTCTATGTAAGTAGAGTACTTCAGCGTCCAGCTTTGAAGACGGTGGGCATGCCACTAGGTTCACCTGCCTAGCCACTTTTTAGCACCTTCCCTAGACTCGAGCAGCCAGAGTCAATGAAGAGTACCCATCTTAAAGCTTGCCTAGCACTAGCTTGATGTGATGTTATCACTGGTTTCTCAAACCTGGCCCTTTACCGTTGAATGAGACCTATCACCTCTTAACCACTTAGAACAATAGTTGCTCCTTTACTGAACTACAGACTGCCGATTTCTGAGACCGGTAAGCTTAAGAGACTCATTACATTAGTCGTTTGCCTCTTCTACCCCTGGGGTGTAGAGAGGTTTGCCAAAGACGAACGCCGATACTATCCATACGGGCTGTCTTCCTCCTGGCCTGGATTTCCAATCTAGTCCTCGACGTCCCTTTAGAGATTTGCTCTATGTTGTTCATCCTACGGTGGTCCTAACGGATTCCTGGCCTCTTAGTTATCTTACATACTTGTCGTGGTAGCGTGATCTCGTTTACCATTCTGTTGACTATGGCCAAACCATTGTTTGTAGGAGGTCTGTTCTACTTGGGACTGCAGGGCTGGCGTTTTCTGAGTTTTGAGGACCTTGCCGTGGGCATCTGATTTCTAACACATGTCTCTTTCTTGTTACTTCACCACTTCCTAGTATACTCGTTTCTGAGGTTTGGATCATGAGTTATTGTGGGTTGTAGTCCATTGCCCATGGTCTCTCATCCGAGTTAGTCTCAATGACTGAAACATACTCTTCAGGCAGCCAACTCTTCTTGCTGCCATCCATTCCAGTCTATAACAGCCCCTCCAAAGTATTTACGTGGTTTGACTTTGCTCAAGGACCTGATTCTATCCAGCATAATCTGATTAAGTCATATGGAACAAGCTGCCATGTTAGCTGTATGACATGTCCAAACTATATTTTTATTTTTGTCTTTTTTGGTTTATGAATTGTTAACTTCGCGACTGTGCCATACTAGAGATGTGCGACACTCTTAGCTCGACTGTAAAGTACTACACTAATTCAAAAAAAAAAAAATATTTGGTTGAGAAGGATCATTGGTAAACTTTCCTGTTTAAAACTAACGAAAAATTAACCAGACAACGGTAAGAGTTTTTGTTTATTATAACGTAGAAGAAAATATTGATCGTGAGGTCAGAACATGGACATGAGTTTTGTCTTAGGGCAAAAAATTATGATTAAATAAAGCTGCATGCGAATAATACTAAGAAACTGCTATGCAAAAATTCACATAGTCCATTACAACAAACAGTTTGGAGAAATTGACACCTTTCTTGTGGGCTACCGATATTTTTCTCGAAAGGACATTTACCGATATAATGGAATGTTGATTTTTCCCCAGACATTATGGTGTAATTCTTCTTCTTCTCGTCCTTGCCGCCCCCCCCCCCCCCCCCCCCCAAACGACCGAGCCAAAGCAGTCAGTGGCATATACGCCCTAAGTGGCGTTCTTAAGGGCACAGCGCAATAAGATTTTCCTTGCCGTTGCTACCCAACCACGCCTATATGGCGTCATTTTGGGCAACGACAAATCACTCCACTTGTCGTTGATTTAAGTGTATTTGTTGTTTCCGTAAGCAAAGTGGACTGGCAAGAAAGGTGATCAGCCCCTATGAGCGAATATTTATAAGTAATATTTCATAAAAATTTGACCAATCTCAGTCATCTGACTGTATCTACCTCAATGTCTTGCGGGCCATATCTGAGATCTTCTTACTGCCATTTAGTTCTATTTCTCTGTCTCTCTTCTTATCCTTCGTCTATGCTCGGCCAGCTTCTTTGTTTCCTTGTCTCTGTGTGGATGTGCGGCTTAAGAAATTGTTCTTCAGACTTTCTAGACCGGTTTTCTCAGATTTCATTCCTTTGCCCTGACGGAGAAAGTATAAAATGGTAATTTATGACTAAAAGATTGTTATTTTATACAAAATGCTGAGACAGGCAGTTTTCTAGTTTGCCATTTCAGTACTCTATCTCACAAACACCAGGTGATCTTTTCAATCTTCTCACAAAACTTAGGGTGATCTATTTCCTGTCTATCTCACAAAAAACTAAGGATTACTTGTCAGTCTAAGTGCAGACAATTTTAAGGTAGGGTCCAGTATATGCCAGATATTATGCTCTATCAGTCTAACATATATTTCAATGTGTCACACTCCCTTAATGTTACATGCATGACATAAACACTATTTCTTTGTTATCTCAACTCCAGCTCAATTCCTTAAATTAACCGAAGATCTCAAGCGCGACGTGATTTTTTTTAATCCCCCAATGTTAATTAGATTTTATGGCAGCAGAAAGGAATCACCTATTTTACTCAGCTGAGAAACGAGACACCTATTGTTAATAGCAGTAAAAAACTAATGCTACATGGGGTTTTCGTTTTAGGGTTTCCATGTCAGAAGCTCTTGTGTGGTTTTACCCTTTTCCTTGGGGGAGGAAACTAGGAGGGGAAACAAAAGCAAAAATACAGCATTCGCTCAATTGTCATTATTTGTAAGGGGCGAAAATTACAGCATTACTCAATGTTCATATAATTTGTTAGGGGGGAAAATACAGCATTACTCAAATAGTCATTAATTTTTGAAGGTGGGAAAAATACGAGCATTTACTCAATAATGTCATGATTTTAGCAGGGTAAATAGCGAAAAAAGGCGATGTACATAGACTAATGTTAATATGGCCAAGTGTCAAGTGGAATAAGGAGATTGAGACGAAGATGCTGGATTTGTATAGGGACACACAATGAGGAAAACTGTTCTTTGCTTTACAATGGCAAGTAGTTTGTCTATCGGAAATCCCTTCGTGTTGTTTGATTTTTTTGAAAATAGGGCTGCCTGGAGCCTCTATCACTGCCTTCACAGCAATTTGCAAGTTGAGGATATCTTGTATGTTGGTCTGACTAGCTCCTGGGTAGTTAGTGCCATTTAGAGTATTTGTAGATTGCTATGGAATGTCAGGCCAATAGCTTTCTCTCTTTCTGCTATTGAGATTTTATGTGAGCATCACATATTGTCTATGGAAGACGGTACCAATTGTCTGTTCGGTTAATTATTCTCATTAAGAGGAGGTTTGTTAATTTGTAGAAGTACTTTTTTGAGTTGATGTGTGTTCTGTTCTTAGTTGGAAGATTGTGCCTTGCTTCTTGCCTTGTAGTATGTTGTTGTTGTAATTTTTTTTTTTGTCCTGAGCTGGATCATTTCTGTTTTGCATGGCGTATAAGTAGACCCTTTTTGCCCACTGGTTCAGCCATCCTCGTTGAAAAGTGTTGTTTAGTTGGCCGTAGTGTTTGTGAGGAGGTGGGTCGTTTGAACCATGCTTGCTGAGTTTTTGCAAATCACTGTCTGCCTTTTTTCATTGGCCTGGTATGTCTGTGTTGCCGCTGCGGTGTCAATGTAGGGTGACTTTGATGTTGTATGATTGTTAAGCAGCCTGTCAATTATTTCAGCCAATTGTATTATTTCTTAGTTTTTCAGTATGCAGGCAATCTTCAATGCCCTGCAGTGTGGATTTTGAAGCAGTGAAGTCTTTACAATGTCTGAGGACTTATAGGAATTCTTGTTTAAATTGATTTTAGTATTTTTGTGAATAGCAGTATTTATTGCTGTAATTTCTGAGTGTATTTCTGATGTGTTACCATTTTGGGTACCCTTGACACAAGTGCCAAGACCCGGCACTTACTTATAATTGCCTTGAAGACAGAGCTATCTGTGTAAGCATGTATTGCAGCATGAGGAAATGTGTCTATAGTTTCCATAGTAAACTGTCACTTTAGTATGTTGGAATTGATGTCCCTTGTGAGTACGCTGTCCATGAGTATGATTTTTATTACAGATAGTTTTAGCTCCTTTCCAGAAATAAAGGATAGGATGTTTTTCTGTTATTTCCTGGGGCATATGTTGGGATTGGTGGTACTTCTAGGGTAGCGTTGTTCTGCTAGATGGTTACTGAATGCCGTAGTGGTGGGATTTTAGTATTAATTCATGCCAATCAGCTTCCAGTTTTCCATCAGTTGTCTGAGTGAGCCTTGGAGATGCAATGCACTTCAGGTTATCAGCGATGCGTTACATTCACAGTGGGAGAATCTTGGCTGTTGCGGTCACCTGGTTGTTGGGAGTTTGTGTTACTAGAATCCTGCGGTGTTGGCCATACAAATATCCAAGGAATTTGAAACATGCTTCACGTTTTTTTTGTCATTCCAAGGGGGACCCTCAGAACACATACTGGCGAACTGACGTAAATATGGACAGTTGTTTCTTAAACAAGTTTTAGAACGCAGAGTACTTACATTTACTTGACATAATGCACCTGGATATGTTTAAATACTCCACTAAGATCAAATAACTAACGAAACTAAGTCACACCTCCACGCAAGCTCTTTCAAGTACTTCTGTAATCTTGCCTAAAGATGTTAATGATTAATGTGTGTTACTCCACTGGTGCCCAATGATAATACCAGAATTTCAAAGACTAGAGGTATGTTTAAAACATGATATGAACCTATCAAAATCATCACTTGACCTCAGTCCAACGAGTATCCTCATAAAACAAAAATTAGCTGCAAACATATCATGGGATGAACCATAAAGCCATGTGTCCAAATGTTTCAAAATGCACCTTCTTGTAACACTGATCTCCACCTGCCAATGATTTAGTTCACGTTATGTCCTACAAATTGGCACCCCAATTACTGTATACATACTATTTTCCTTTTGTACTAATATATTTATACTAGGCGAGACTTACTTTCTATCTGTTGAAGAGTCACAGTAGTATACATTTATTGATACAAGATCATTTAAACTATTCTAGTAATGCACTATTATAATAATAATGAGTAAAAACACTTATATGACCATGCTTTCCTACTGTAGGTTGACAACCAGAGCCGAATTATTATCATAGTGAGCTGAGTGTGCAAAAAAGAAAGAAATGAGAAAAAAAAATAAGAACACAATTAACTCAAGATGTTATAACACAGTGTTTGTATTATTTAGACTGCCACATTAAATATGACGAGACTTCACAATCTTCTGTGCTACAAGGCATAATAATAACACACAATTTTTAAACTTACTTGTGAAACAAAACAACAGGCATGGTTTGGTCTCAGGCATTTTTGATGGCTGACTATCTCTAGGAAAAACAATTTTTAAACAATGAAATGTTTGAGTTCTGAGATAAACAACATTTTTACAAAATATTCCAAGTTATGCACATACATTTTCTTTACCCGCCATTAATTATTTTTCAAGTTGGCACTGGCTGTGAATGAGTGACAAGCTCAAAAGCCCTAGCTAGTCGTCAACAACAATAACAACTGCTTCATGAGAATACTCAACAACACTTATCAGCTACTGAAGTAAAGTATGTGATGGTTAAGCAACTGCTTATTTACATTTTTGTGCTGAAGGGCAAGAGGCCACTCCCTTGATCCATTATTTCCATGTCTTCCTCCTGCCCTGATAACACTGTGCTAGCATGGAATGTCTGCACCTGTGTGTTACCAGGGTCCAAAGGGGAAGCAAAGAATAGTAACAATGTAACCTACCAGGCCCTGTCATATGGCTGAGCTTTGGGCTGACTAGGCCATCCAGTAGAAACTTCAATCCACAAAACCTTCAACAAATATTAGACATGAAGAGAAGGAAGATTGAGTTGGATCTGACACATACTGAGAAAACCAACTGATAGCTTTACAAGGCTTTCCTTCTAGAATCCACAAGGTAAAAGAAATAGAGGGAGACCTACAAACATATGAGGTGAGAGAATTAAACATAGACATGAAGGGGATAAAGAAGATATGTAAAGATCTGGAACAGATGCCACAGGACAGGATGGCTTGTGGACAGTTGAAAGGTTATGGATGAATGACCTGAAGGCATGAGATACTTGTTGATGTGCATTTTAATCAAGTTTAATATTTATTTTATTCTCTATGTTTTAATAAACTTCTTCTTCAAGTACCGTGCCTAGTGGCATAGGAGATCACGTCTCTCCGCAACTTCCTGTCTCCAGTACAATTTATCAATTCTGCTGTTGACTTCTTTCCATGCCACAATGTCAAACACAATGTCTCTTTGTCTTCCCCTATCTCTTTTCCCTTCAAATCATTACCCTGTTGTTTACGATATACTGAGGGGGCTAAGGGTGAACTGTCGACGGTCTAAAAAGTTATAATGCCTCGTAAATTTTTAATTTCATTCAAGTAGGCAAGTGAAAATCTAGTATAAAATTCACATTGAAATGTTAGGTCCCCAAAGTCTGAACTCATCAAAAATTTATTTCTCCCCCCACCCAATGTAGTCTCTCGTTATTTGTTACAGTTTTTGTCCATCTTCTCACAATGGGTGCATGTATTCCGTCCGCAACTGGTAAAAGATTTGATTGTCCTTTGTTTATTCCTAAACAACTGGCTTTGTACGGCGTGTTTTATAAGAGGGTCTCGGTGTGTCTCTCAAAGTGAATGTTCCGCGTAGAAGATCTTCTACTTTCAATGGTAATGTCCAAAAAAGATTGGAAGTCAGAATGGTGGCAAGATCGGGAACTGTAAGGGGGATGTGCGTATATAATAATGTGCCAGCACCAAATTCTGCTCAATCGCATCAATGGTGCGTATTTGCGGTGATGGTGGTGTGGCGTGGCATTATCCGTGCAGCAGTTATGCCTTGAGTAGTGCAGTTCTCTGATCTTTTAATGGGTAAAGTGCCGATGACGAAGATCGACCTCTAAGCTTCTTCAAAGTTTTCAATGTTATAACAGGTCTGCATTCAACGTGGGTTTCCCTGTTCACAGAGAGTCAGAGAAGAATCACACACTCTTCTCATACCCAAATACACAATGGAGGCCTATAACTTTTTCATTGTCACCTACCACAGATAGCTTTCCCTTACAGATGGTGAACTTTTGAATAACTTCTTTCTTTGTCGGGCGATGTTGTGTGATGCCATTTCCATTGACTGCACTCTTGGATTTGGGTTAGGTTCAAAAAAATGAACCCAAGTCCTCATCACCTGTCACAATATTCGATAAAAACTCTTCTCCTTCAGTTTCGTAACGCGGTGCAGGAGGTTGATGGCTAAGTGGTTTTTCCTTGTTTCTTTATGTCTGTCTTGTCAACATTCTGGGTACCCCACCGTTGCACCAAACAAACACCTTTTGAATAACCCAGGTCTTTAATGATTGTTCTGGACACTGCCTTTACTTTAATGGACAACATGGAAGAAAGTTCATCCAGTGGTTACCCGATGGTCACCATGAATGATGCCATCAACTCGATGAATGTGTGATGTGGAGTCACTGACTGGTAGACCAGTAAAACGGACGCCGAGGCCCAGTCCGCTTTGCGTCAGCCATTTGAGGATTGACCTACTTCCTTCTCAGACATTGACTATCAGCTTCGTCACAACGGCAAACGATGTACCCAATGTTGTCCAGACAGTGCATAACATAAATAACGTTGAAATCTCCAATAAACATTCTTCAAACAAACTATCGTGATGCGAATTGGGGTCTCAACTCTTCAGCATCTGGAGGAATTCTTATGACATAACGTTGTTTTAAGTTGTTTTTTAATTAAAAAATGCCAGAATGAAACTCTTTGGCAGCCGATTTTTAAACTGTTATTTTTACAGTCGGTGCCACCACCTGTTACTGAAACAGGTTTGCGTAATGCTAATAAAGTGCAGAAGAGTGTTTGAGGAATCCTGCTCTTAAATTTACCAATTGCCACCACATATGCAGTAGATTTTTACATACATAAAAAAGTAGTGAGTAGCAGATTACTTTTTTTGACCATTCCTCTCGATGATCCTAGCCTTTCCCTTCTTTCTCATATGCCTCAAAAAAGGATGCGATTGACACCTCTCTTTCTAAACTTGTGAAATAAGTTTTCCTTTGCGCGTTGGCCTCTTTTCAGGGACATCCATCATTAACTCATTTTTTTGATCTGTACCATGCGGAATTTGTTAACATTCTTCTGTAAAACCACATCTCTGTTGCCTCCATGTGACCTTCTCCGTATTTGTTTATTAATTCTCTCCATCATGTAAGCCTACCTTGCCGTTGGTTGCGAAGAGCTTGAGCGCCTCAATGATCCCGGGAGCTATGCTTGGCGGGAGCAGTTTTACTACCTGGCCAGGGTCACCCTAGAGCTTTCCGCGACAGTCCCTGGGTGAGGGGCCAGACTAAATGGGCTGGGCTGAGGAGTGGGTGGAACCCTATAGGTGTGTAGATGCAAGAACCCTCCGGCGCCAGTGTACTGCTTCTGGTCTGCTACCAATCCACACCCCCACTTCATGGGTTAAATGCCTTTCTTGCCTCATTCTTCCATCACTGTTGTCGTCGTCTATCACGCCCATGGCGGCGACCGTTGCCTCAATTGGCTGTTGTGTGGTGTACCGGAAACGGGGTCACACCTCCGAAACTGGGGTCCACCTCACCCTAGTACTGAGGCAAAAGTTAAGTCCCCGGATGTCTCACTTATCGGACCCTGCAATAGAAATTGAGAGAGATGGCCGCCTGAGCATCACAATCCCTCCTGTGTTGCAGCATGATGAGAACCCAGCATTGCACACTGAGCTTAGGGGGGGGGGGGGGAAATCACTTGGGCACCAGACTTAATACTGGCTCTTGACTGGATGGCCGCATGCAGGAGATTTCTACAATGGAGGGTTGGCAGGTGGTGGGTATCTGGAAGTGGCTCTGTGCAGGACGTGAGGATTCCTTGGGTGAGCCCAGAACCAGAGCACAGCATTGTGCAAGCTCTGCATAGTTGGAGAGCCCCCTGGATGACGGGGGAATGCACAGTGTGCTACCCCACCTATCCCCAACTGCTAACTTAGAACCAGAAGTGGGGTCCTCTGTATGCGTGCCAGGCCAGGATAAAATGCCTGGGAAAGAGACTGGAGCTCAGAACTCCCTAACTCAAAGTTGCAGGATGGCAGAAAAGCCACGGGAAAGACAGGGCTATTTTGAAGATAACGCAACCATATTTTCACCATACGAGCTCGGACGCCGCCTCGGCAAACAAGGTCCGCGCAGAGCAGTGACACCCCCAGGCTGCTTGCGAATAGTCTACTACTGGGAACATAAACAGATTAGGGATGAGCCCACTCTCCCGTTGAACAGGTGCTAAAGTCGTAGATACTGGGCCAGAAGGCGCACCGGAATGCAGAGGGAGTGAACAGCAAGCAGGCTGGATACAGCAAAAAGACAGAGCTGGAAAACATCTTGTATGAGAAGCAAGTCAGTGTTTGCTGTATCCAAGAGACTCACTTGAAAGCAGATCAAACCTTTAAAATAAGGGGATATCAATGCTTCAGATCCGACAGACAAGATAGACGAAAAGGAGGAGTACTTACTCTTGTAAGGAATAACATTCCTGCACACGAAAGGAAAACCTTCATGGATGGAGCAGAATATCAGCTGCCGCAGATAAAGGTAGACAAGATGGAAATAGAACTCCTGAACTATTACTGTCCGAACAACAAACCCCTGAGTCTCAGCTCTATACAGGTACCAGCCACCAACTTTATAGCAGTTGGGGACTTTAATAGCCACTCCCAGAGCTGGGGCTATAACCATCTGGATCACAGAGGTGAAGAGGTTGAAACTTGGCAAGATGATCACTCCCTAATCCTAGTCAATAATGCCACAGATACTCCTACCTTCTACTCCAGAGGATGGCACACAACCTCAACACCAGATCTTGCCTTCTCCACACCAGATATAGCTGGATCTATTAGTAGAGAAGTAGGAGACCAACTAGGGGGAAGCGACCATCGCCCAATCTTTCTTACTGTCCAGAGTGCAACTCTCAGTACAGGCCCAGCCATTACAAAATGGAACTACAAAAAAAGCCAACTGGGGTTTATTCAGGCATCAGGTGAACACGCTGCTGTCTACCCTCAAGGTACAGAACAGAGACATTAATGAAGTGGTAAAAGACTTCAACAGATGCATACTACAAGCTGCAAAAGAAACCATTCCCAAAGGATGCCGGCGTAACTACATACCATACTGGTCCAGCACACTCCAAGAACGTCAGGAAGCTATGGACAAGGCTAGAAAGGACGCAGAGTCTCAGCCTTCACTTGAAACTCACAACAAATGGAAAAAGGCTGTAGCAGAGTTTCAGAGAACAAAGCTAGAAGAAAAGCGGAAAAGCTGGAGAACTAAAACGGCATCGCTGAACCTTGAGAAAGACGGCAGGAAACTTTGGAGATTAGTCAAGTCTCTAAATGAAGAGCATTCCTCACCAAGGCAGACTATCACATTGGATGAAGGTGGCAAACTTTTCAGAGGAAAACAAGCTGCAGACTTGTTTGCTAGAAGATACAGTTCAGAAAGCAACTTACCCATTAACATAGACCATCAGAGAGAGATAAGAAAAGAAATACTGGCAACCATGGGACAGACAGATACTCCTGCCCCAATGAGGGACCCATCACACTAGGAGAACTACAGAAGGCTATTTCCAAGCTTAAGTTTCAAAAGTCACCCGGCCCAGACAAAATCAGCAACGAAATGCTAGTAAATCTGAGCTCAGCAGCAAAGACAAAACTGCTTGAGATATTCAACCACAGCTGGTTGAAAGGAACGGTACCCCAAGTATGGAGAGAAGCCATCACAATACCCATACTAAAGAAAGGGAAATGTAAGACCGAGGCTGCAAGTTACCGGCCAATCAGTCTCACAAGCTGTGTTGGGAAGACTATGGAGCGAATAGTCAACCACAGATTGAAATGGTATTTAGAGTCTGAGCAGATCCTGGTGCCGGAACAAGCTGGATTTAGAGATGCTACAGTATAGAAGACCAAGTTACTTACTTGTCTCAAGCAATAGAAGATGCCTTCCAGGAGAAGAAAAAGGTCCTAACGATCTGGGTCGACTTCAAGCAGGCCTTTGACAAGGTGTGGAAAGATGGCCTCATTGCAAAACTTAGGAGAAGTGGAATCCAAGGCAACATGATGAAATGGATCCAGTCATACTTGCATAACAGGAGAACTAGAGTCACTCTTGACGGTCTGCAGAGCAGAAAAGTGTTGCTCCATCAGGGGGTACCTCAAGGAGGAGTAATTTCCCCAACACTCTTCCTTGTTTACATCAATGACCTGGTGAAAGATCTCCCTGCAGGAGTTAAAGCTGCCTTATATGCAGATGACCTAGTACTCTGGTGCGCTGATGAAAATGTCACCACAGCAAATTATAGAATGCAGCGGGCAGCAGACATGCTAGTGTCATGGGCAGAGAAATGGCTTATCACAATAAACACAGACAAAACCTCCACAACACTGTTCTCCCTCGCCCCCAAGGACAAATCAGCTAACATACACCTAGGGACAACCGTGATCAAGGAAGAAAGCTACCCCACCTATCTTGGGGTGACATTTGACCAAAGGCTTACATGGAATAAGCATATTGAAAATGCAGAAGGAAAGGCCCGAAGACGACTAGGCATACTCAGAAAATTAGCAGGTACCAACTGGGGAGCAAATGAACGAAATCTAAAGAAGATTTATAATGGAGTAATAAGACCACACTTAGAGTTTAGCTCAGCAGCATGGTCATCAGCTGCTAACTCACATCTGCAGTCTTTGGACAAGGTGCAAAATCAAGCTCTCAGGCTCATTACAGGAGCCATGAAAACTACACCAATAACAGAGATGCAGAAGGTTGCTGGATTACAGACATTGTCCCATAGAAGAGACACAAAAACCATGATCCAGATGGAAAAGTACAACAGTATGCCAATGCACCCAATGAAGGCAAGACTAGATGATCTGGCATTGGGACGTCTAAAGCGTAGCAGCTTTGTGCATCGGGGGAAAAGACTTATAAGACAGCATCAAGAAGACCTATCCATGAAGACAACACCACTGAAGCCCACCCTATACCCTGTACCATGGGAGCAGGCCAGCAGTGCCCTCCAAATTAATACAACAGTCAGTGGTCTCACAAGTGGATGTGAGTATAATGATCTGCAAAAACGAACTGCTACATTGAGTATGATCCAAGAAAGCTATCCCGATCAATCATGGATACATGCCTATACAGATGGATCAGCAACTAATGCTGTTAGGAAGGGAGGTGCCGGTATCTTTATCTCATATCCTGACAACCACTATGAGACTAGGCACATTCCCACTGGTAAATTCTGTTCCAACTATACAGCTGAGGTTCAAGCTCTAGAGCAAGCTGCAAATATGATTTATAACACCAACTCTGACTGCCACCAGGTAGTCATCCTCACAGATGCACTGTCTGTCCTGCAAGCTCTCAAGGGTGGTAACCTCCCGCATCTGAGAAATGAACTAAACAAGGTAGCTGCCAAAAAGAGAACCATACTTCAGTGGGTACCATCTCATTGTGGTGTACCCGGAAATGAAAAGGCAGATAAACTTGCAAAAAAGGGAGGAGAATGTGAACAAGAAGATAATGAAGTCACATACTTTGAGAAAAAGAGAGCTATCCAGACTATCAGAAGAGAACAGAACCAACCCAAAGACGACTATCACACTCTCGACCGGCAGGGACAGACAACTATTTTTCGACTCAGGACAGGGCACTGGCCCAATGACTCAACACTAAACTCAAAGCTATATGGAGTTAAAGAGGAACTTCAAACAACAGTCGAATTCATCATGAGAACTCGTCTGACGGTGTAATCATCAAAGATGCGATCGCAAGAAGAAGAAGAAGAAGAAGTTTATTAATTGTCCATGACTCACTCTCATCTGTCAGGATTGGTTCTATATAACAATGAAGAACTCACTTTCTTACTTCCAATGACAAAGAATCGTTGCATAAAATACGCTTCATTTTATAGAATGCTACTTTTGCCTGAGCTATTCTGCTCTTCACTTCTGAGATGCATCTTCCATCCATTGTTATTAATATTCCCAGGTATTTGAATTTATTGACTTGTTTTAAAACGGTTCCATTTACTTTGATTGTGCATTCTGGGGAAGCCCTTTTCTTTGAGACGACCATTACTTCTGTCTTTTTGCTGTTAAGGCTAAGGCCTTTTTTTTCACTTTCTATCACTATTGTATCAACCATTTCCTGCAGCTCCTTTTAACTTTTTGCTATTAAGACTGTATCATCAGCATATCTCAGGTTGTTTATATTATGTCCGCCGAATGATATTCCTGGCATGTCCTCTAGAGATCTCATTATATTTTCACTGTACAGATTGAACAGATCCGGTGACAGCACACATCCCTGCCTGACACCCTGTTTTTTACTTGCTGAAATGTTCCTATTTGGCTGCTAATTCTCACAGCTGCTGTTTGTTGCCAGTACATGTTCTTTATTATCCTCAAGTCCTTTCCATCAATGTTGATGCTTTCTAACATTTTGATAATTTCCTCATGTTTCACTTTGTCAAATGCCTTAGTGTAATCTATTAAGCATTGTTTGTGCCTTTACCTTCTACAAATCCACACTGTTCATCACTGATTTCTGATTTAATTTTATGTCTCACTCTTCTCATGATAATTTGTAATAATATTTTGGTCACATGACTCATACGACTAATGGTGCGATGTTCTTCACATTCCATGGCTCCAGGTTTCTTTGGCAAAGCTATGAATATGGAATTTAGCAGATCATCAGGTACTTGACCACTGTTGTAGATGTCATTTAAGAGTTTTGTTATCCCTTCTACTCCAAATTCTCCTAAAGCTTCCATTTCCTCTACTGTTACATTATCTGGTCCAGGCGCTTTGTCTTTCTTCATGTGGTGCATGGTTTCCTCTACTTCTGCCACAAGTATTGGAGGTCCTTCAGAACTGTCCTGGTTGTTCAAATCAGGTCTTTCATCATCATACAGCTCCTTGATGTATTCTGTCCACCTTTCTATCATATTCTCATGACCCATTAACAATGTTCCTTCTTTTGATTTCAAACAGCCAGTAACTGTGTCCTTCTGCCTGTTAACTCATTTATTTGCTTGTACATAGATTTTGTGTTTTTTCAGTTCTGCACTTCAAGCTCTCAGCATTTCTGGTTTAGCCATGCTTCTTTTACTGTTTTACATTTGTTTACTATTTCCTTATTTAGTCTGTCATATTCTTCATTGTCTTGCTTCTTCTTCCTTCTTGCATCCATCAGTTGTAAAATTTAATCTGTCATCCACTTCTTCTTTGCAGTCCTCTTTACTTCTGGTAAGATTTCTTTTGATGTATTGATTCCTTTAGCATTTCCCACTGTTCATCTATACTCTGTATTTTTTCTATTACATTGCACCTATTCTGTACTGTAATGTTGTATCTTTCACTCATTTCCTTTTCTGATTTAAGTAAGGCTAAGTTTAGTCCAAGAGGAATGGGATGGGCTGCATTTTCTGCATTGGAAGATCTGGAGTATGCAGATGACATTGCGCTACTGGCACATTCGCATCGGCACATCCGGGAAGAAATGGATAGACTTAATGGGTTTGGCAAGCAGGTGAGCTTGAACATCAATTTAAAGAAGTCAGAGGTCATGACGCTCGGTGTGAGCGGCCCTGGGCCCGTGTCAGTAGGGAATCGGCGGCTGGTGCAGACGGGCACCTTCGCATGCCTGGGATGCGTGGTGACACTGGATGGCGGGGCGGGCAGGGACATCGGCATCGGAGTGAATGGGGCAAGAATGGCCTTTTTTGGCCTAGGCAACATCTGGGGGTCCTCTCGATACAGCACGGGCACAAAATTAGGATTATATCAGAGCTGTGTGCTTTCTGTGCTTCTCTGTGGTGCAGAGTGCTGGAGAGTTGTAGAGAGGGAGGTGTCGAGGTTGTCCTCTTTTCACACGGCATGCCTAGGAAAGGTTCACCGAGTCTTTTGGCCGGGTGCCATCACCGGCCGGGATCTGCTTGCTCGGAGCGGGCAAAAGGACATGCACACCATCATGGCTGGCGGACGCTGGGGCTGGGTTGGCCATGTCCTCGGGGGGGACCCTGATGCCATCATAGGAACAGCTATGCTTTGGACACCTGAAGAAAAATGAGGGAGAGGCCGACCAGGAACGGCCTGGCGGGGGACTGTGGAGGTTGAGATGCGGGGAGTGAACCGGGGTTGAGGCACTGTACGAAGGATGGCCGCTGACCGAGCAAAGTGGAATCAATTTGTTGTTGCCCTACAAGATGCCACTAGGCGCGATGGCCACTGACTGTTTTGACGGTCAGCGGCTAAAGATCAAAGAAGAAGAAGAAGAAGTTTAATTTGATGTTGTTTTAAACTCGCTTTACTTTCTTCAATTTTATTCTAAGTTTTCCTATTACTGGTACATGGTTGCAGTCTGCTTCTGGCCTAGTTTTCACAGATTTTAAACTGTTTCTAAATCTCCTGCATATTAGTATGTAGTCAATCTGATTATGAACATTGTTCCCTGGACTTTTCCACATCCAAAGGCGTCTAGGATGCTGCTTAAACCAGGTGTATCCTACTATCATATCATGTATTCTTGCCCACTCTATCAGACTGTCACCTCTCTCATTTCTTTCTCTCAGGCTATAACCACCAGTTGCATCATCAACTCTTCATTTCCAACCTTTGCATTGAAGTCTCCAAGTATAACAGTTGTCTCATGGAAAAGGAACCTGTCCTCCTACCAGGCGCGTCAACCGGGTGGTGGATGGTTGAATGACCTCTAGATATAGAGGTTAGCTGTGAATACTGTATAACCAGCAATGAACCAAAACAGGTGGTTGTCACTGAGGGTGAGGTGGGATAGTTGCGGGGGACAGCAGTCTGTATCAAATCACCTCTGATGCTTTATGATGTGACAACCAGCAAGATGGAGGCACCTTAACCTCTTCCCTCCCCACTGCCTTGTGGGTTTGACTTTTTAGTCAAAGGCTAGCGGAGACAACCGTACACAAACTGACGGCAAGCAATGGGAAACTACCATCGTATTATCCATTGTACAATCATGAATCAACACAACTTTCTAGAAAAAGACAACGACATTAAGGGGGGTTCCAGAGGAATCACCTCGTCCAGTAGGGAGCATCATGTGCTACCTGATCATCATCAAGCTACTGTTAGCAAAATTAGAATTAAAGATAACTTAAACATAGGAACTTGGAATGTCAGGACACTAATGCAGACTGGAAAATTAGATAACATCAAGATGAAAATGGAAAGAATGAATGTAAATGTATCAGGGCTATGTGAAATGTGATATACCGGAACAGGTGAAATGTATTCTGACAATTACAAAATAATTTATTCTGGAGGAAATAAACATGAAAGAGGAGTAGGCATAATACTGGATGCAGAAAGGGCAAGAACAGTAAAGGGATTTTGGGCATATCAGATCGAGTCCTGTTAAGTTAAACTGAGTGGCAGACCAATTGATATCAAATTTTATACAAATATATGCCCCAACAGCAGATAGTACAGAAGAAGAAATAGATACATTTTACAATGAACTTGATATGGCAATGACTCAGTGTCAATTTAATAAACTGCAAGCATGATATGGTCAGAACTTGTACTCTTCCAATGACGTTTATAATTTGATCTCTTGTATAATTAGGCAGTTTCCTTAGTGCACCTTGCAGGCTGTAAGAGTTTACATTTCAAATAATTTTCTTTGTGTATTTTTGGTGTTTTCTACTTCTGCTACCCTGAAAGGTCAAGAATAAGGACTGACATGCAGTGCTAGCAGATGGCATCTTTCCTCCATGTGTATAATCCTATCCAAATAAAACATCTTATCCATGCATCCTTTTTCACTGGCAATAGTCAGGGTCTTTCAATCCTTTCTACAGTGTTGATACTGTCATATTATTTTGGTCCTGTACTGAGCAAACATAGTTTTTTAATTTTCTTATTTCGTAGTCTCTCCTCTTCTACCCTGAGGTGTAGGGATCAATCAATCAATCAGTCAGTCAGTCAGATAGAGAGAGAGAGAGAGAGGATGTCATGCCATCATTATGAGTTGACTCCCTTTTGGCCTGGTTCCAGTCCAGTTCTCTATCCTTCAGAGATTGTCTGATTTGTCCTCCCAGAAAACTTTGCGTTGTCCTGGTGGTCTGGATCTCTGGCTCTTGGCTTCTCATATTTATCATGTCATCTTGGTAGACAGTCTTCTCCAATTCTGCAGACATGGTTAACTATTGCTTAGGGACTGTTTCACTTGGGTTGCAGGGCATGGATTGATGACATTTCATATGGTTGCAGACCATGTTCTTTTTACCTGGGCCACCTTCCTCAAATACTTCATTTCTGAGATTTGCATTTAGCTTTTTCTCACATGTAAAACAATTCAAGAAACTATTCAACTGTATTTTTTTTTTCCAAAAGAAATGGGAGTAAAGCAGAATAATATTAGATGTGCTTAGCTTGCCTTTGTTCATCCACCATCTCAGGAGAGTCTAACCTGTTCAACTTACTCTTCGGTTATAATTAGGATATTCGTTGTAATTTTTATTTTCAACTTTGTGTGACATTTCAAACGTAAAGTTATTTACATGTGATATTACATACAGTGTTTTATATTTACTGCTAAATCAGAGGCACATCTCCAATCCAACCTGCAAGCCTGGAAGGAAGAGCTGGAGAAGAGAGGGATGGTCATAAGCAGCTCTAAAACAAAATCCATGGTGATATCACGAGAAGAAAGAAGACATCAGATTAAGTTGGGAGAATACGTCCTGAAGCAGGTCGACCACTTTAAATACCTCGGAGCTATTATAGACCGAAAGGAAGGCATCAAAGAAGAGTTGGCCACTCGAAAAGCAGCAGCTAGGAGACTTTTTCAGGCCATAAATCGAGGATTCCTCAGCAAGAGAGAGGTTGGTAAGAAAACGAAGATGGCTGTATACCGCTCCACCTATGTCCCAGTCTTGACATATGGATGCGAGTCATGGGCAATGACTACAACCCATAAAAGCCAGATCCAAACCTCAGAAATGAGGTATCTGAGGAAGGTGGTTGAAGTAACAAGAAGAGACATGGTACGCAACCAGACGATACGTCAAGGCCTAAAATGCCACCCCCTACAGACCCAAGTAGAACAGTCCCAACTAAGATGGTTTGGCCATGTCTGCAGAATGGGAGAAGATCAGCTACCACGACAAGCATGGGAAACAAAGAGCCAAGGATCCAGACCCCGAGGACGACCCAGAGTCCGCTGGGAGGACAACATTAGACAATCTTTGAAGGACCGAGGACTAGAATGGAACCAGGCCAGGAGGAAGACAGCCGATAGAATAGTCTGGCGCTCTCTCTTCCAAACCTCTACACCTCACGGTAGAAGGGGAACGACAAAGTAGTAGAAGTAAGTTTTATATTTACATCAGAATTTTGTTACTTCAGTGATTTATATTAAAGTATATCTGATTTAGTGTTTGGAATTCTCAAGGGTTTTGTACATCTTGTTTATATTGTATTTATCTGTTTATAGCGTTCATTGTTCATTTTTTACAATGTTCATATGCATTGTTTCTTTTTGTTATTATGTTTCCTCTTTCTATTATTTATAGTGATTGAACTGTATACCATGTCTGAGTGTTTTTATACTTCCTCAATAACGCGGAGTGTCAATATCATTTTTCCCAATGTTATATACTGGTAAACTACTCTAAGTAATGAGGGGCTTACTATTAAAAATTTTTTTTTTTACAGTTCTACCCCATTCTGGTGAGGTGAGCTCTGTTCAATCTAGATACAAGGTCCATCAGTTAAGTTAAGGCACAGGTCTGAATATAAAAGACCTGATGGACGTAATGAATTTATATTTTGCATGTAGTATTATATTGTTCATGACGTTATGAAAACATTTTTTGCCTCCAGAAAATGTATCTAGTTTGAGATATCTCTTCTTCAGGTTATATTAAAATCACACTCCCCTACCGGTATTAAAATGTAGCATGTCAGCAGTACAGTTGTTTTGCACGGGCAATAAATGGTTTTTTAATAGAAAAAAAAATATTTTTAGACAAAATCATGACATTTCGTGCACCGCAGTTGTCTGCTGTTGAAAGCTGAAATAGTGCGACATCATTAGTGCAAATCTGTACCATCAGTGGCGTATTGTGAAATTATTGTAAAGTGATAGCTGCATTATATTATATTGAAACATATTTTTTTTTCTGAACATGTAAAATTTACCGTGTCGTATACAATATAGTTTTGAATACAGTTTTTTTTTACCCCATGTTTCAGATTTAAATGTATCACTACTTATAGCTGTTTCCTATGCGGTGAGCAGATATGGATACGCCTCTGATCCTACTTTTGACATTTATGACGTCGTATACTGTAAAATTTAATTTTTAACACATTAACTACCGCAAGCCGCTGTCAGCGGCTCACACAATAATCACATTTGGACCGCAAGCCACTCAGAGCGCCAATCTAATTTTAGTAATAAAACGAATGAAAAATGTACTGAAACACTCCTTTGATCTGGTTCGAGATTTTAAGTTGCCACCGGAAAACAAATTCCCAAAGCATGGTTGTTGTAGAACACTGGAAAATTGATATGTTCATATTTTTCAGCGTTTTGGGTTAGTTACCAAATCGTGTAAAACTGTTTACCGTGGCAACTAGTGATAGGACTACAAAAAATGCGTGTACATCTCGTCTAACGGCTGAATAGGATAGAAACGTGTTTCAACAATTGACTGATAGATCTAGTGACGAGGACAAGAGTGAAAACGGTGTGCACATTAATTGAAATTGTGATTTTGATAGAGATGGGGCGCAAGCAGTTATAATTGTGAAAATATTGCAAGTCCTCGGCCATTGGAGGGCCGTTAAATAGCAACAACCTCTATTAGAGTTCCAACCAGTGTTTAATGTAATAGTACATTCATTTATCTTTAAAATGACGTGTAATTCATAAAAATCTGTAAACAATTACGAAAACTACAGCTTACTTTGTGCAAACACCTACAGGATGAAAATGGGAAAAAAATTTAATTCAGCCACAGTGTGTTTTTCAATTCGGTAGTTAATGTGTTAAGCCGTGCTTCTTGTAAGATTTGGAAAAGATCAAAAGAATTTACGGTTTTGAAGAATGCAGAATTGATATTGACTTAACAACAACATATTTGTAACGTCATGGATAATATACGACTACACGCAAAATATGAATTCATTACATCAGGTAGTTTATTAGAAAAAAAATTTTTAAAGTTGAACATCAATTGGTGAACGGACTATAATAACTTACTCTTGAAGCTTGACACCACAGTACTGGTCGGAAATATGAATATACTCAATCACACCCTCATACTTGACTAACATCTGACACACCTGGTGGGGAGAAGAAACATAACAGGTCTGATAAATTGCTACAGGTCACTGAAAACCATCAGAACATGACAACAAATGACACGCTGTTCAGGGGAATTAACACTAGCATCACTGATAGCAAAGGGGAAATAATACTAACAAAGTGAAAACTGTGGACGCTAAATAAATTATACTCTCTCTTGTCCCTTTTTAATGCCTAATGGACCACAATGGTTCACTCCCTCACATGAAGCCTTCACCCTTCATGCAACCTTCACCCTTCATGCAACCTTTCAATTAACATTCTTGTTCGTGATAACCATATATTAACTCATTCTAACCCAGGCAGTTTTCCCATTTTATCCAGGCCTCAAAATGGAGGCATGTTTTTATCTACAAGTGATGTTTTAAAAACAGGCAGTAGACATATATATTAATTCTGCAGATATATGTATTATGCATCAAACTTTAAGAAATTGGCTGAAGAATATTATGAAACAATGTTGAGTTCTTATGTGATGTAATAATTGTTTATTATGTCTTGCAATGTATAGAAAAAAATCAAAACAATAAATTAATCAAAATTGTGCACTTACACATAAATATTTCAGCTTTACTTAATTCCTTAGCGGTAAAAGCCCAGGAATCTAGTTGAAAATTAATCCAAGTAGTTTGATCACAAATAAATGAATTTTTTTTTTTTTTTTTGGTGAAGTCACATATTGCTGAACTGGAATCTCATTTATACAGTTCTGTCCCACGCAATTTAATTAATTTAGACTTTATAAAATATATATATATATATATATAAAATTTCAAATTTGTTAAACATTCTTCTTGGAATCGAAAATAGGTTATTATCGCTATAAATATCACTAAAATTCATTTAGAAATAATCTACTGCAGTAGATCCGTTGACAGTTTATGACAGTGTTGTATGTAACGCTACTTGTAAACAAACTGCCTACTGATGTCATTATTTGATAAAAGTATGCAACAATTAAGCACCAGAATACTTCTTTCGCTACCAGTTCAAAATACATGGTCCACAGGAAGTGTCTGCATGATTTGAACAAGCTATGGCCAGTTATTTTCTCATTTTTTGTTCAAATTAGGAACTCGTATCAAGAAGGCTCACCATGCAGGCAGTGTTGTGCATAGGGCTAGCAACCTCATCATAGGGCTAGCAACCTCATCATAGGGCTAGCAACCTCATCATATGGCTAGCAACCTCATCATAGGGCTAGCAACCTCATCGTGTAATAAACACTGCTACATAAACCACCAATGCTTGGTGCATACGTCCTGCAAGGAGACCAGTTGCAGACGTGGCTTGATGCTCCATAAGGAGTGAAAAGTGAAATGAATGAATGAACACTCCAGAAAATGTAATACCAAACTGAAAACAGCTGAAGAGTTTAAATACTTTGGCAGTACGTTAACTACAGATGAAAGATCATTTAGACAGATATAAAGGAGAATACAATAAATCAATAAAATGGTTTATCAATCCCCCTACATTCTGAAAACATTAAAGATCCAATGATCATATTAAAACAACTGATAAACACAATATTTATAACTCTTTCTTCTTTCGCCTCCCCATAGAGCATAGGCCTTCAACAAACTTATGCCAAGTCCTCCTGTCTTGTATTTATTCATATTAAACCTTGTGTATTGTATCAATGTCAGACATGCTCAACAAAAAGTAATGAAAAATTAGCACTTGTGAAAAAAAGATGTTTGAGAAAGAAGCTAATAAAACACAGAGAAAAAAAGACTGAGAAAGAAAGAGATCAGGGACATCACTGGAATAAGGAGGCATAAAATCTGAATAAGTTAATTTGGATACTGGTAGGGGTGAGTCCTCAGCATCACAGGTATATAACCTCAAAAGGAACAGCTTAAAAGCTCAGAGAAAATGGACTGCAGAGGTGAAAGAAGCATAACATAACATCACTTTTTCCTCTGTGATGCTTCAGGAAGACAGAAATGAAAGATTGTACAAAAACTACTTCAAAGGATGACACACATGACAGGTCTTGGCATGATCTATTTTAAAGCCTGTGCTCTACAGGCAAACAAGAGTCTTTGCTCGTACCTTTGTAATCCCTGACTATTTATTCATTCACCATTTCTTTTTTTGCTCCTTAAGGAGTATGGAGCCACCAAAGCAGTTGGTCTCATTATAAGAAGCTTGCATCAAAGGATTCATGTACTCTAACACTGATGGTTCTGTAACAAGTTATTTTAATGTGACATAACGAGGTTGCCAACCTCCCATTGGTCACCTCTTGTGACATGCTTGAGGAAAGTAGTATTCTTCTTTTTTTTCTTTATCTTCTCAGAGACCCCTGGGAACTATACATGGCAGTTCCTGGCCTACTTACAGCAAACACAATACAGCCGTGGTAGCATAGTGGTTAATGCACTGGCTTCCTAGCTCAGTGGTCCAAGGCTCGATCCCCAGATGAGGTGGGATTTTTTTTAGGCCGCAAACGGCTCCTGGGTTGACCCAGCCCCAGTTGGGTACCAGAGCAACTCTGGGAAGGTTAAGGTGGCCGGCGTGATGCCGACAACATCACCCCTAGTGTGCTGATGGTCAAGAATATATGGGCCTAACACCATATTCCCAATATACCTCAATGGGCATGTAATGGGATCCTTTCCTTTTTTTTTTTACAATACAAATGCACAAACTGGGGAAAAAAGGATCAATGAGAGAACTTTCTCATCATTCCACCCACCCAACAACTAATAACTTACCCTTTTATCAAGCATAGCTGAAGTTCCTTCCCCTACTTCAGACAAAAGTTGGTAGGAAGAAGGTAGATCAAATTTCTCCATGCTCTTTTTCTCTGTAAACTGATTCTGTTCAGAACAAATAAAACAAGCACAATAACTTACCACAGCTTTACTGTTTCAATCAGATTAGTCCTGTTTCAAAAGATATCTTCTGAATGTTCAAAAAATTTCTGCATGTTCAAAAAATATCTTCTGAATGTTCAAACAATATCTTCTGCATGTGGGACTTTCTACATTTATCTATCTGAGAGCAAACAAAGAGGGAGATGAAACACAGTGTTGTACACTTGACCACCTGCTGTATCTACTCTTATGAGAGAGTTACGTGAGACTATCTGAGAGCAAACAAAGAGGGAGATGAAACAGTGTTGTATACTTGACCACCTGCTGTATCAACTCTTATGAGAGAGTTATGTGAGACTATCTGAGAGCAAACAAAGAGGGAGATGAAACAGAGTGTTGTATACTTGACCACCTGCTGTATCAACTCTTATGAGAGAGTTACGTAAGACTATTTGAGAGCAAACAAAGAGGGAGATGAAACACAGTGTTGTATACTTGACCACCTGCTGTATCAACTCTTATGAGAGAGTTATGTGAGACTATCTGAGATGCAAACAAAGAGGGAGATGAAACACAGTGTTATATACTTGACCACCTGCTGTATCAACTCTTATGATAGAGTTACGTGAGACTATCTGAGAGCAAACAAAGAGGGAGATGAAACAGAGTGTTGTATACTTGACCACCTGCTGTATCAACTCTTATGAGAGAGTTACGTAAGACTATTTGAGAGCAAACAAAGAGGGAGATGAAACACAGTGTTGTATACTTGACCACCTGCTGTATCAACTCTTATGAGAGAGTTATGTGAGACTATCTGAGATGCAAACAAAGAGGGAGATGAAACACAGTGTTATATACTTGACCACCTGCTGTATCAACTCTTATGATAGAGTTACATGAGACTATCTGAGAGCAAACAAAGAGGAAGATGAAACAGAGTGTTGTATACTTGACCACCTGCTGTATCAACTCTTATGAGTGAGTTACGTGAGACTATCTGAGAGCAAAGAGGGAGATGAAACACAGTGTTGCATATTTGACCATCTGCTGTATCAACTCTTATGAGAGAGTTATGTGAGATTATCTGAGAGCAAACAAAGAGGAAGAGAGTTCTGGTATATGATAAATATACGTATCAACTCTTAGAGGAGATGTTGTTTAACTAGGGCTGCTGAGCTCTATGCTCCTTTGCAGCATTACCAAGTTGAAGAGTCCTTGGTGTTATCTACACTGTAGATCCGCCATTCCAAAATGTGCTGAGTTGAAGTCATAAGCTCTAGTTTCTCTAGCTTGGCTTGCATTTAAAGGATCATCACTTCTGGTCCTAAGCTAGGAGGAAGAAACAAGTGGCATACTGTGCATTTCCCACCATTAAAAGGGGCTCTCCAAATATGCAAAGATAAAATACTGTGCTCTAGTTCTGGGCTCTCCCAAGAAGACAACAGAAGTCTGAGACAAAAACATTAACATGTTCACAATTATTTCCAGTGACTTATAATAACAAATGAAAGGGTGAAATCAAGCCTACCTACCAAATCATTCATATCTTTGTGTAG
Source organism: Oreohelix idahoensis (assembly GCA_024509875.1). Taxonomy (NCBI): domain Eukaryota; kingdom Metazoa; phylum Mollusca; class Gastropoda; order Stylommatophora; family Oreohelicidae; genus Oreohelix; species Oreohelix idahoensis. The sequence continues at coordinate 35,860 of JAMPIV010004185.1, forward strand.
TTTTGCTGCAGATCTCTTCTGAGCAATACAGAATACAAATCCATCCATTTTCCCCTCTTCCAATTCAACTTTGACAAACTGCAACATAAAAAACAATATCATAATATTACATATAGAAAATGTGCATGACAAAAATGTCAGATGTACTACTTGTCCTTTAAGTACTTTTTAAAATGCACTAAAAATTAATTTCTCTTTCCCTACATTGCAACATTTTCTTACAAAGAAGTAAAGAAAAGTTGTTCTTGCTATGTCTAAACAAATAAGCTTTCTTTTATTTCTATTTGATCACTAGATAAAATCATCATCACCCTTCAGCTTCCCAGGGAGCATAGGCTTTCAACAAACTTATGCCAGGTCTTCCTGTCCAATAGAATCAACTCAAGGTCTTTCTATGCCTTCCTGTCCAATAGAATCAACTCAAGGTCTTTCTATGCCTTCCTGTCCAATAGAATCAACTCAAGGTCTTTCTATGCCTTCCTGTCCTGTGCCATCAACTCAAGGTCTTTCTATGCCTTCCTGTCCTGTGCCATCAACTCAAGGTCTTTCTATGCCTTCCTGTCCAATAGAATCAACTCAAGGTCTTTCTATGCCTTCCTGTCCAATAGAATCAACTCAAGGTCTTTCTATGCCTTCCTGTCCAATAGAATAAACTCAAGGTCTTTCTATGCCTTCCTGTCCAATAGAATCAACTCAAGGTCTTTCTATGCCTTCCTGTCCTGTGCCATCAACTCAAGGTCTTTCTATGCCTTCCTGTCCTGTGCCATCAACTCAAGGTCTTTCTATGCCTTCCTGTCCAATAGAATAAACTCAAGGTCTTTCTATGCCTTCCTGTCCAATAGAATCAATTCAAGGTCTTTCTATGCCTTCCTGTCCAATAGAATCAACTCAAGGTCTTTCTATGCCTTCCTGTCCAATAGAATCAACTCAAGGTCTTTCTATGCCTTCCTGTGCAATAGAATCAACTCAAGGTCTTTCTATGCCTTCCTGTGCAATAGAATCAACTCAAGGTCTTTCTATGCCTTCCTGTCCAATAGAATCAACTCAAGGTCTTTCTATGCCTTCCTGTCCAATACAATCAACTCAAGGTCTTTCTATGCCTTCCTGTCCTGTGCCATCAACTCAAGGTCTTTCTATGCCTTCCTTATCCCTTTCATTTCTGTCTCCATTTCTCTTCTCCATGTGTTCTTAAATCTCCCTCTCTTACCTCTTGGATTCTAGAACAAGTTCTGCCTTCTAAAGCTATCAACAGGTTTCCTCAATGTGCAATATATACATCACCAATGCCAATATAGTTGTTTAAGTTTTTGTGTCTGAAAGTTTCTAAAGGATGGGGTATGGCATGTGTGGCAGGTTACAGTTACTATTCTTGCCCCCCCCCCCCCCCCCCCTTAGGGCCCCAGAAACACATGTGATGAGGTAAAATAGGTTCAAATAAATATTCCTGGTAACACACAGGTGACAAGGTACAATAATTACAAACAACTATCTCCAGCAATCTTTTAAAAATTATTTCTAACAGATGTACAACAGTTACACTGCACTGATCAAAGCAAACATCTGCTTCTGACATGCCAAGTAAAATTTAAACAGCTATGAGTAACAGAAATAAGCCAAGATTTTTACCACTTGATCTGATGCCGGCTTAAATATTCGCAACAACAAATTGATAAGGTCCTGCCTTTTCAGCAGTTTCAGCTCCACTAGCATTCCCTCGACGCAGGAACGCCCAGTGCACCATAGGGCATAGACATTTTCAGACTCTTTCATCAGCACTCCTGTTGTAACTTCCTTCGATGTACCATCATCTCCTGTTATCAGCAAAGTAGACACAGAATTATTCAACAAAATGCAACAGAAGAAATAAAGGCATTAGAACACATCAAGTTATTAATTACTACAGAAATTAAGATATGAAAATATGTCATCAATTACAAAGTAGCCAAGACACTAGACTCTTTCATGATGTTACAAAGAAACCAGCACACTAGACAATTTTATAATGTAAACAAGAAACCAAGACACTTGACTGTTTCATAATGTTACAAAGAAACAAGTACACTAAAAAATGACACATTAAAAAATTTAAAAAAAAAAAAAACAAGAAACTAGACAGTTTCATAATGTTACAAAGAAACCAATAAACTAGAAAACTGTATAGTGTAAACATCAAACCAAGACACTAGACCAGCAGCAGGAAACCCAGCAGCTGTTGGAATCTACACTGGAAACATTAACTCTCTAAAGATACTTTGATAAAAGCAGAGTTTTTTTTCTTCAGGTTTCACATATTTCAAATAAGTGCAGCCTGTTTCTGCAATTCCATCAACAGAGCAGTGAAAAACTCAAACTAAATTATATTTTACCACGTTAACTTCACTTCAAAGAAAAGATTGTGTTCTATATCTCATGCTGTTCACAATTACAGTGAATGGGTGTGAAAAAAAATCGAAAAAAGGTGATTCGTCTTTACAATTACAGTGAATTTTTGTTAGCTAGCTCGTGAGTTTTCACTGGGAATGAGGGGGGAAAATACTTTTAATCCTGGGGTTACCGTGCTTTTCAATGTCAGCAGGAGAGGACGAGTTCAAATTTTCTCTAGCATTAAAATTCTTTTACATTTTCCCATTGTCAGAGATCAAATCATGCCCTGTGACTTATCAGTACACTGGGATCTACCTTCTGCCAACTCCTGCACTACTGTTTCATAATGTCACAAAGAAATAAGTCCACCAGAAAAATTCATAATATAAAAAAACTAAAACCAGACACTAGACTGTTTCAAAGTTGTACAAAGAAGCCAACATACTAGAGTATTTCATAATGATTTTATAAAAATGTTTAAATAACTGTAATAACGGTGTGACGGGTCGGTGGTGGTGGTGTGGTTGGTGTTGCGATTCCTTGGTTAAGGTATTATTATTGAATAATAAAGTCACTCTTTAGACATAGCAATGTTGGTTACAAATGGTTAGCTCTGGGCATCAGAACATCCCTTCGACGTTCTGATTTGCATAGTCTATAGTCTTTGATTTCCCTTGTGGGAGAGTTATCGTGCTGACAAAGGTAAACACCAACAGTTGTAGAACCGAACCCGAAACGTAAATAAGGGATCAAGCCTTCTGCTTAGAGTCCACATGTATTAAGATTCATACAAAACGATAATCGACATTCACAAAGGTTTCATGTACAATTCAGCGTAACAATTGAATTCCAAATAATATCAGCAAGTATCCGTCCGTGTCAAAACAATGTGTCAGAAGAACATCGTGGCTATATACGTGCGCTATTGTAGTCAACAGCCAGAAATGAGCACATGAGTTCTTGACAGCTACAAATTGAATCATAATACGATTCTCCTTCCATTATTAGTTTAATTTCATTAATCTCATGTTTAGATTAATTTCCGAACTGACCCTAAGTCTACATCGATTCATCTATGTAACATAGGCTATATACTCAGCCTTATTTCCTTGGAAGAAATACAAGACACGACCTTCTTGCTTGACGGATAGCGTAACAAAGGCCCTGTAACCAAGTCACCCGGCGTGACCTTCCCAACGCGAATGCGTCATAATCTCCGCATATATTTCGCGTTCACTATACCGTAAAATATCGACATATTCTATAAATATTAATGACCCCTAAACGTTGCGCATGGGTAAACCCCAGCAGACGCCATCATTTAAAAATAACACCGTAACAGATTTCCTGTCAGACGGGGGCAAAAAAAATCTATGAAATAGATTTTTTTTTTTGAACAATATTAATCAAATTATCAAAAATTTAACAAAACCCGACGTATGACCTACGATGTTCTATCTAGAACAGTGTCGCAGTCATGTCAGTAATATATTATAATAAAATCAACGTCATATCATACATATACCTTATATTAAACAAGGAAATGTCACTGTCACTAACTAATTAACTAATTAATTTGTTGTATGTATAGACTAAATAATAATGTGAGGTGTTATTAAAATTATTCTAACTAACTAAAATTAAAATAATTAATCATAGTATGTAAGTATGGTACTAACTAATTAATATCTAATAGAGGAAAATGAGAAATAGAATAAGAGAGTAAAAGAAATAAAAATTGAGAAGTACGGACAATTGAAACCAAATATTAAAGTATACATTAAATTAGCATGGGTGTGAAAATGAAGTGTAAGGATAGATACCTAATTAAATTAACGCAATCAGAAGAAAAGAGCAGAAAAAATTCATACATTTTAACTATATATATGAAATGTCATAATGTAATATCTATTACCTTAATAATTACACTAATTAAAAGGTTTAATTGGTGTGATATTCTTTTGTTTCATCTTTTCTTAGTATATTTTATTTTTTTATTTCATCACACTTTGACTTTATTATCTATTATATACTAATTTAATAACTAGAAAATTTAATAATATTGGACATGAAGATCCAATCGTTGTTACCTCCTGTTGAATTGTATGAAAGTTCATTAAGACACAAGGTTCATATTATCAAATTATGATTTGATGATCCATTCATCGTTAGTTCCTTTATTAAACTTTTTGAAAGTAAATTGACTAAGTCATCAACGTATATGTCCTTTCTACATCAGAGATTGTTCCTTTTTAACAGTTTTCAATCGAAATGAGTGATACTCAAAGTGGAATTGAAGTTCAAATTTTCAAACGATCCGTAAAACTTGATATTTTGATTACAATAGTTTATTTCGAAATGTCCTTATTTAGGTAGGAAGTCCAACTGAATTGTTGTATATTCTGACTTGATATCAAGACCGTTCATTGCAAATGTAATGCTTGACTAGTCAGAAAATTTTTTTGAAATTGTAGTATTCATTCAGAATCCGTTGGATGTCTGGACAACGTGTCGGCTATGACGTTTTCAGTTCCAGGTATCGACTGTATTTCGAATTCGTAGGGTTGCAACGTAATAGCAAATCGTGCAAGTTTAGCACTTTTATGGTTTGAGCGACGTAATGCTGCTACTGATTTCTGATCAGTCTGGATCAGAAATGGAGATCCCAGTAAGAATTTCTCTAACTTGGTAATTGCCCAGATTACGGAGAGCAATTCTCGATCCACAGTGGAATATTTCATCTCCGGAGGTTTCAGTTTGCGTGAGATATACATTACGGGGTGAAGGACATCATCATGATATTGCAGTAGACATGCCCCGAGTCCGTAATTACTCGCATCTGTACGTAGAACAAACTTTTTAGAAGCATCTGGTAATCTTAAAACAGGTGGGCATGAAAATATTTTTAAGATAGCGCGAAAAGTTTTGTCACATTCGTCGGTCCAATTTATCCTTAAAGGCATGTTCTTCTTTAGTAACGAAGACAGGACAGCCGTGATGGATGATAGGTGAGGTACAAATCTGCTATAGTATTGGATTAAACCTAACAGACTCCTAACCTATTTCTTCGTTTGAGGAACAGATAAATTTAATATTTTAGAAACTGTACTGGGAATTGTTTGGATACGTCCCGATCCAATAATGTGCCCCAGGAATGTTATCTCATTACACGCTATTTGAATTTTAGTTGGTTTAGCGGTTAAATGGTTATCCCGCAATATTTCCAAAACTGATTTAAGACCCAAAAAATGTTCCTCAAATGATGAACTAAACAAACATATGTCGTCAATATAGGTAATTATGTCTGATCTACCTGCTAAAATTTTTCGCATCATGCGAATAAAGGTAGCTGGAGCATTCATTAGCCCAAAAGGCATCACGTTCCACTGGTAAAGACCTCGTGGAGTTGAGAATGCTGTGTAGTATTTGGCTCTTTCGGTTAGTGGAATCTGCCAATAACCTTTAGTTAAGTCAATTTTAGTGAAAAGTGTAGCATTGGATAGACGAGGAAGTAAATCGTCAAGGATAGGATGTGGTTCGCTATCCGGTACTGTCTGCGCATTAAGTTTCCTATAGTCAACACATAAACGTATGTTGTTGTCCTTTTTCCGGACAATGACTAAAGGAGAAGAAAATGGAGATGTACTAGTCTCAATAATACCTAATGATATCATCTGTTCGAGTTCCTGAGATGTCTTACTCAGGAAATGTAGAGGTACAGAATAAGGATGAACACGAATTGGTGTATCATCGTTCAGAATAATATCGTGACTAATTACAGATGTGCAATCCGGTACATCAGTTAACACATCTGGGAAAGATTGTAGAAGATTAGCAACGCGTTGATGCTGTTGCGGTGTAATCGTAGAAGAAATGGTCACATCACGCCAAGATTCAGTAGATTGGACAGTAAGTACAGGTAGAGGCATCTGCACTTCAGGAAAAGAAGATTCTTCCTCCTGTATAACAGATAGATTAGAATAATGACAAGTAGATACAGTATTGTCATCTAATTCATGAAAAATTGACTTTAAGTGTATAGGATGTGTATGAAATTGCTTGAGCATATTAATATGGAATATCTTTCTGTGTCCCTTGATATCTAAGACGTAATCAACGTCTGAAATTTTATCAGTAACCTTATAAGGACCAGTCCATGAGATCAATAACTTATTGTTATTGTGAGGGAGTAATACATAAGCCTCATCGCCTGGGAATAATTGACGTAATCGTCTAGATCAATTTTGTATAGATCGAGCCTTAGCTTTTGCAGCCTCAGAAGAAGCTGTTGCCAATTGGCAAGACTCAATAATATTATTTCGAAGATTAATCACATACTCATAAGATGACTGAGTGTCCTGAGTCATCTCTGCATCAATTAATAAATCTTTTATCAGTCCCATAGGACCTCTCGGAGGGGCACCAAAAACTAACTCAAAGGGAGAGAAGCCAGTTTGTTCATGTGGCACCTCTCGGTAAGCAAATAGGACAGCTGGGAGTGCTCTGTCCCAGTCCTGAGGGTGTTTAACAGTAACCTTATGTAAAAGTTGCTTAAGCGTACGGATAAGTCTCTCAACTGCACCGTTACTCATGGGATGATAAATACTACTCAAATTCCTATCAATGTTCCAGGTTTTCATTACCTCCTTCATGGTATCGGATATAAACTGCGACCCATGATCAGATAATAATTTTCTAGGAAACCCTATTCTAGAGAAAATTAGATGTAATGCATCAGCTACATCTGTGGTAGTGGTTGTCTTCAATGGAATGGCTTCTGGCCATCGTGTGCATAAAGCAATGCACGTGAGAACAAATCTATGTCCTCTCGCAGATGGTGGAAGTGGACCAATTATGTCTATGGCCATCTTGTCAAAAGGTCGTACTGAGATATCGCAAGCCTGAATAGGCGCCGTGTGAAAAGCTCCACGTGCTTTCACTTCCTGGCACGTAGTATAAGAACGTACATACTGCGAAATATCACGTGACACTCCTGGCCAAAAGAATGAAGATAATACTCGAGATCGTGTTCGAGTATATCCCATATGTCCTGCACACTGCGAGTCATGCGCGTGTTGAAGAATGTACCGTCTAAAAGCAGCCGGTACCATCACTTGTTGTTTTACCAGTGATTTATCACTAAAACATCTAATTAGTATATCATTTTTCATAATAAACCAATGTTTGTTCTTATTACCTGAAGGTAAATTATCAACCTTATTAACTAGGTTACAAAATTTATTTAGAGATTTGTCATTTTTTTGTTTGTTAGCAAATGATTCCCTGTCAATAGGTGAATTGACCTCAATATCCTCCTGTTTTTCTGCATCCATCTTATTATCATTGACACTTTCCATGAGCATAGTCTGAGCTCTAGTTGTCACGGCGTTTCCAGTGCATAGATTGTGTCTCTCCCATTCAATAATATCTTCTGGTGAACAATCCTTGCTTGCTGCCGTGTATGCGACCCACCATAAGGTCTGCTATTGGCTTTTTCAGCATGCATACCTTCACGTTACCTGTGAAAAAAGGTGTGTTAACATGGATAATAGCTGTGGGGTAAAACTCAATAGTTCCCCCCAAAAGTCATGCAACGGACATATTCCCCCGTTGCACAGCTAGGATGTACTAGCGACTGTCGCACTCCAATGGTTGTGGACCCCGAGTCTCTCAATACAGAAACTACAGAACCATTTACTATCCCTCTGTTAAAAATCAGAGAGCCTGTTCCATCATTGGCTGCAAGACCTACTTCTGGTGTAATGTGTCCGCAGTTTAGCACTGTCTCCTTTGCCTTCTGAAAAATAAGATTGCATTGTGGGCAACTATTTGCCACGTTATAATTTATAGCAAAGCATGCAGCAGAAGAATTCATTGTATTATCGTTAGGTGGAACCTGAACCTTAGGGGTGATATCATTTGTAACTGCTGCCCCGGTATTATGGTTATAATGTGAAGATCCACGAGAATGAGAACGATTACGAGAATAATTATTTGAATTATCTCGTTGACGTCTATTATAATTGTTATCTCGATGTCTCGAGTTATAATTATCGCTATTCTTCCAATTGTTACCATTATTATATTGATATGACCGATTATAACTTGAGTTACGTGGATTACTGTTGTATCTTGACTGAGGTGAATAATTTCTGGTTTGTTGTCTTCCTCTATTAAAGTTATTCAGGGTTCATAGCAAATTTCTTCAAGCATTTTCCAGGCTTTTTCCAGGTTTTTCCAGGTCCAGCACGTGATTTTCAAGGATGGGAAACTCTAATATTTTCCTCATCTAATTTTCTCAGATATAATTATCACTTTGCTGATCAGCAATCCGGAGCATTACCGTCTCCCATTACCAAGGGTGTTTGCAGATTTCTTTAAAAATAACTTTTTTTTGTTTTTAAATTCATAAAAGATTGACAACAGACATCTTTTCCAAGTTTTTAGTGAATTTGTTCAACATCAGCGCAATAAAATGTTAGTGACATGGATGGTAATGAATAAAATAAGCTTGATTGACGTATTGATTTAACGATTAACCACGCATATCAACATAAAAGGCTAATAAAATTGGAATAAAATGTTAAAAAAAAACTGTATTTTTCGTGTTTGTCTTTTTTGAATGTATTCTGCGTCTGTGGCATCTGACAATGAGCGTTTGTAAATGTTTGAGTAGTTAAGTACCTCTAGTTGGAGTCTGAGCTGCTTTTTTCATTAACTGGGGTTGAAGTTGTAGCTGTAGGCATCTGCAAGAGTCTTTGTCAACGATCCACGTTGATAATCCTTGACTGTGTGGTATAACTTGAAGCAGGGTATCAGGCATAGAGGTACATTGCAATCTGGGCAGTACATGCAAGTCTGGCTTCTATTCCCTGCAGCCTTACACACTTTACAGTCTGGTTTGTACCTTGCCCTTTCATATTTATCAATGAAGTGGTGCTCAGTAAGACGTGTTGTTTTGAAGGTGTCACATTGCGTCGAAGAATAGCAGGTTCAATTTTTTTTTTTTCCCGTACGCCCGCTAATACTCGAGGCGAAATCTCAGGTTATTATTAATGTCTAATCTGACATTGATTTTACGTGAGTATCCCTTTTTTCTTGTACAGAGACAGGTGTCCCTCGCCATTCAGGCAGATACTTGCCGATTTCAGAGGTACCCATTAGAGCTGGGTCGGCTCAGGAGCCGCCAATCCCTGGTCGACGACACTCCTTCAAATGTTTTCGCCAGGTCTCGAGTTAATCCAGTCCAAATCCTGGTCGACGAAAAATCCTCAAATGCCGTCGCCCGGGTTTGATACTGGATCACCCGGTCGCCAGAGCGGTGTGGTAACCACTACGCTAGCGCGGCTCCTAGCAGGTTCAATAAGAGTCATACTGACATCCTGATCTTCACTTTGATCTTTTTTTTGTAGAGTTGGCAGTGTTGTAGGTTATGTGCCCATTGACCAGGGCAGTTTCAACTAAGAAATAATATAAAAATAGGATCTGTGTGGGTAGGGGTAGCTTGCACCTAGTTGGCTGAAGTGGTCGACACCTCCCATACGTTTGCTGTATTTTTCTGCAAGCACTGGCTTCTGAATTGTTCTGCCCTAAAGAATTTGTCTTTCTAACTGTCTTGTTTATATTATCATTGGAGTGAACAGTGGATATAAGGTTAAATCTTTTCGTATCATGCCAGGTGACTGTCGGCATGCCTTATCTTCTGTCGCACAAAACACAGGATGATTTGTCTTTTTCAATTCGAGTTGTATTTTCTTCAGTGCTACAGGAAAATGCTTCCTATTTTCCGCTACTGTTCCAAATGCACCAATCTGAATTTCAGGTTTTGAAATAAAGCTGAAGGCTGAATAAAAACTACCACAGACGAGAATATGTCCCTTGTTGCGTATGAAATTTGAATTAAAACTATGGTGACTTTTCACTGAAAAAAAAAAAAGAGTCCAAATAATCTCAGCTCTCAAGAGTTTTTTCCTTGGTCACAAATGATGTCACATCTGTAGGTCTCCTAGTAGTGTTAGTTTTAAAAAAAAAAAGGAACACAAATAACTTATGATTAGGCCTAAGCTATGTATATTTACCAATTCAAAATTCTAAACGCATACTTAATAGTCAAACAATATTTAACTAGAACAAAAGGTAATATATATAGTAATTGGGAGGGTAATACTTATGATAAGTGAAAATCTATTAAATATCTAACTGGAGACCTTTACCCCCCCCCCCCCCCCCTATTTTTGTTGGGTTTTGTTTCGTTTGATTGTTTAGATTTTTATTTAAAATTTAATTAAATTTTTAAAAAATTGTAAATAACATAGGCCTATCCACAAAATTGCTAATTTTCATTTATCCTAATTACAGTGATTTGACAGATGTGATGCCACTTTCGTGTATCAGCGGTTATTCATGTTATCTGAAATTGAAAACATGTAGGCCTAGGCCTATCCTAATTAGCCTATAACCCTTCAACGGTAGAACGGGATAAGTCTTTTCATCATAAATATAATAAAAAAGCATTCAAAATATATTTATTTCCAAAAAATGTGGTAAAATGAACAGTGGGACATGGGTCTGATAACAGGGTAGGCTATAGGATATGGAATGGCCATCAATTTCTATTCCTGACCATCATAAACTGTGTCAAATATATTCCCGTATGCAGAGGTAAAAAAAAATTTCTTTCAAACGCTTACTTATAGGCTAATTTTGGCCATGGTTAAAATTAGTTACATTGTAAATACAGACGCAAGTACAGTAGGTCTATCTATAAACTGTACTTATTTAAATAGGTTTTATAAATGAGATAAATGAATTTATTACTTACGACGAGTGCTAAAAATAAATCTGCGTTTACGTCGTTAAAGCAATGTGCCGAAAACTTCTGGAAATGGATTTAATGCGCAAAGGGAAGTAAAAATTGTACGGTAACTTTGCGCAAAGGGAAGTAAAAATTGTACGGTAACTTTACAATTTTTACTTCCCTTTGCGCACTTCCATTTCCAGAAGTTTTCGTTTTCGGCGCTTTCCGTTAATGGCGTAAACGCAGATTTATTTTTAGACTCGTCGCGTCTGTTGTTGCGAAAAATACCATCAATAACCAAAAAATGGACACAAAGTAACGAACTTTCGATTTCGTATTATTTTTCAAGGTCCGATGCGGAAAATTCAAGGCTTATAGCCATTTTTCCAGGCTTTTCAAGGCCTGGAATTCTTTTTTTCGTTTTCCAGGTTTTTCAAGGTTTTTCCAGGTCGCTACGAACCCTGGTTATTGTTAAAGTTATTCTGTCCCTTATGAAAATTAAAGTCATAGTTTCCTTTGAACCTACCTCTGTCCACACTGTGTGTTCTAGGTTTGTTATGATTATGATATGCCATATTGGAGGCTACAGGAAGTGGTTCTCTTATCAACGAGCCAGAAATATTAGCATTCGGATGAGCTGTGCAGTAATTTAAAGAAATTTTTTCTAACTCATCAATAGATTCTGGTTTTCTTTCTTGTAGATAAGCAAAGAATGGTGGGCTGACAGAAGATAATACTTTATCCCTTAATAATAAATCAACTAATTTGTCGTAAGATTTGTTGACACCTGCCAGTTCAACCCATCTGTTAAAAGTATTGCGTATGTTAGCAATAAAACCTGTGAAATCTTTATTGTTATTGATAAGGTTGATAAAGTTGGTTTTTTTTTTTATTCCCGTAAATGATATCCACCAAAAGATAGATATAAGTGGATGGAAGCAGACATCATCATCATCATCAGTTGATAAGATCTCTATGGTGTTGTTTGCTCCACTGTAGTGTATGGAATGTCAACTTGACTTACGCAGTGGTGTGTAGACATAGATGGAGTGTATAATGTGCGAATGTTAATAAGGGTTCGTGGTGTTGACAAATGTTCTTTTCTCACACTCATGTATGACTGGAAGTCATCGACACCAACGACTGTGTACCTTTCTAAAGTTTAATTGGACGTACACACTCGACAGCACAGATAGTGACAAATCACAGGTTGGCATAATACATCATGGTACAGTGGATAACTGGTCTTGCAATGTTATGTTACATGGGCACTCATGTGGAATAATAGTATCAAGGACTGTCAGTAGCCAAGCCCTCAGTATCGCCCATACATATATATCATCTGACTTCACTGACTGAGCACGTCAGCTTATAAACAATATTTCAGATGGCTTCTAAACCTAATCTCGTCTAGCGACGATTCTTCAACATAATGTTCAGCACATATTTTTCCATATAATAATATTGAACCGCTAATAACGGGTTCTCATGTGTAGCAGTGATCTCTGGACTAAACAAGCGATAATACGGGCATCCCTTTTCTCTTCTTGAAAGTCACTACATGTTTTGGTTCCAAGATGGCTTCACTCGTGAGCTGTCACTCACGTTTGGATACAGATAATGAATCTGTCCTAAAGTTAGTCATTCATAAAACATTTCATTGCTCTGTAGATTTGATCATGAACAATTGACTGCAATCTACAGGATATAGTGCTGCTAGGAATCGAAGTCGTTTTCATCGAGTCAAATATATTCTCTTAGACATTCAAATCGTACCTATCGAAAATGGTGGCTTCGTACGAGAGTTCATAAGAGTGTCTATTATTACCTTGGTATCAGAAATATGAAAATGCCATTCCTTGGCAATACGAATAAACACTGGGGTAAAGCATACACGATAGGTCTAGACGACTATCACTTTCCCCACCAATACTGAGATCACTTTTTCCCGGCGACAAGCCGACATAGAAAACACAGTCCCTATCGGGACGAAGCCAAATCACACCACACTCTAGCGACACATCCGCCGAATAGCCTTTGACCTCTCTAGAGACAACAGAACATATAGTTCGACTTAGATATGTAAAGATATACAGATATAAGACAGACTCGTCCTACTCAGACAAACAATACACATAAATTCAGGCCATAGATATTCTGAAGCAAGAACAATCTATTATTACCCAAACGAAGAATAAATCGCAGAAAACTGGACTCACCCGCGGAGTTCGATCGAAGAGACGGCACAACTTTCAAGGGAAGTAACTCAATAATGACTTTCCCTTAAGCACTATTTTGTTTACAAAATATTTGCGAACATAACAAGAATACCAATGTATAATATTGTAAGATATCAAAGACTGCACGTAACAGTCTTACCACACCTCCCGGAAAAAAAAAAATGGAACATTTTTTTTTTTTTTTTGAAATACATCTAGGAGCAACGTACAATAGGCTCACAACGCATGAATAATGCGCAGATGAAAATATCAGGAATACCTATAACGCCTAATATGAGGCTAAGTCGACTTATGGAGCGACTGGTGAGAATGTGTCTCATAAACTGAGAGAAATTATTTCTCTACAAGTATATTTTTCCAGGAAGGTGTCATCAAAGTATAATACAATTCTGGCAATTACACAATGCCTAAAAAATTCATATCATCATTTCGCATTAGATATCTTAAATTTATGATTTATGAAGAAAAAATCATCAAAGCACAGCGGTGAATAAACATCAATGAACCGCTATGTAGTGATACAATCATTATATTATTAAATTACAAATGTGTATCTATCATGATATAGAAAAGGAACTACTATAGAACTAGACATATCAAGAAGTCTAAGCCCTAATAGTTATGTGGAATCATGTGGGCATCTTGACAGAATGTCTGCCATCACATTATCTGATCCACGAATAGCTCGCACAGAGAAATGAAAAGGTTGAAGAGCAATTGCATATCGAGTAGACCTCGAGCTCTTCAAATTCTTACTCTGTATAGCAGTAAGAGCTTTTTGGTCGGTTTCTACTATGAAATGTGCGCCTAGAAGGAATCTCTGTAGTTTGAGGATCGACCAAACCATAGCTAATAGCTCACGGTCTAAAACCGAATAATTCCTTTCTGCCGCATTAAGTTTTCTGGAAATATACATTACAGGATGCAGAGTTCCAGAGTACTCTTGCATTAGTGCCGCTCCAATCCCAGTGGATGAAGCGTCACTACGAAGAACGAATGTCTTATCTTTAGTGGGTAGCACTAAAATAGGTGGTGTTGAAAACAGTGTTTTAATCTTATCCAGAGAGCATTGGCATTCCTGAGACCAGTGGACCACATTAGGCGAACCTTTCTTTAGAAGTGTTGAGAGAGGTGCCATGATAGAGGATAGATTCTGAATGAATCTGCCATAAAATTGAATAAGACCTAACAGACTTCTCACCTGTTTTTTAGTCTTAGGGATTGAGATGTTAAGTATCTTACTAGTATTATGGTCCTCTGTCTTTAGGAAACCATGACAACTCGGTGGCCTAGGAAAGAAATTTCGCTAAAACCAATATAGGCTTTAGAGGGTTTCGCTGTCAGGTTGTGCTCACGCAAAGTAGACAGCAATTCATCTAACCCTGAATAGTGATCTTCCCAAGTATCGCTGAAAAGACAGATGTCGTCTAGATATGCAATGACATCTGACCGATAAGATAGGATTCGGCGCATCATGCGTACGAATGTAGCTGGTGCGTTCATAAGACCGAAAGGCATAAAATTCCATTGGAACAAACCTCTAGGTGTTGAAAAAGCCGTGAGAGGTTTGGCGCGTTCAGATAAAGGAACTTGCCAATATCCTTTAGACAAATCAAGTTTAGTGAAAAAATGAGATTTGGAGAGTCGAGTAAGTAGCTCTTCCAGTAAAGGCATAGGTTCGGCATCGAACTTCGTTACTTGATTCAATTTTCGATAGTCAACGCAAAGACGTATGTTATTGTCTTTTTTACGAACAATAACCATCGGCGAAGAATATGCAGAGGTGGATGGTTCGATTATTTTCAAATCTATCATCTCATCCAACTCTTTCTCGACCTGTGCTTGAAAATGTATAGGTATAGGATAAGGTCTAATCCTAATAGGAGTATGGTCAGTTAGAACAATGTCATGTTCAATGACATGCGTTTGTCCAGGGATGTCAGTGAGTACATCCTGAAATGTTTGCAACATAGTTGAAACTTGTCGCTGTTCTCCTAGAGACAAATCAGGGGAGACAGTAACGTTCTTCCATGATTCACTAGAATGAAGTGGGATCATTGGAAGAGGAAGATTTACATCTGAAAAACTTGTTTCCTCATCCTGTATCACGGACAGTGATGAGTAATGACCATGTGGTACTGGAGAATTGTCCGTTGCTTGGAAAATGGGTTGCAAATAATCCGGACGTTCATGGAATTCAGTAAGCATATTGATGTGGAAGGTTTTATGCTTCCCATCAATATCGACAATATAGTCGACATCGGAAATTTTCGATATTATATCGTACGGACCTTTCCAAGAAATAAGTAATCTGTTTTCCCTACAAGGTAGTAATACAAATGCTTTGTCACCAGGACAAAGTTGTCGTAAGCATCTCTTCTTATTGGCAAATTGCCTTGCCTTCTGTTTCGCAAATTCAGAAGAAGAAGTTGCTAATTTGCATGCTTCGATAATCTTTTGTCTCAACGCGATGACATATTCGTAGGATGACTTTGTGTCATCGTCAATATTGTCAGATGTAATGAGATCGTGAAGCAACGACATAGGGCCACGCGGACGCGCGCCAAAGACGAGTTCAAAGGGAGAAAATCCTGTATGTTCATTGGGTACCTCTCTGTAAGCGAAGAGGGCCGCAGGTAAAACTCTGTCCCAGTCTTGAGGATGATCCTCAGTTATCTTCCCCAGTAAGTTTTTAAGTGTTCTATTAAGGCGTTCGACCATACCATTAGACATTGGATGGTAGATACTACTTAAAGATCTATCTATCTGCAGAGTAGACATTACTTGAGACATGGTATCTGATATTAGTTGGGTGCCATGGTCTGACAATATCTCTCCGGGGAACCCCAGACGAGAAAATATAAGCCAAAGAGCATCTGCAATATCAGCAGTAGTAATGCTCTTCAGAGGAATAGCCTCTGGCCAACGTGTGCACATATCAACACACGTCAAGATAAACTGATGTCCTCTGGCAGACTTGATCTTAAATGGACCAATTATGTCTATGGCCATTTTTTGGAACGGCCGAATAGGAATGTCCGCCGCCTGAATGGGTGCAGCATGCCGTGGACCTTTGGATTTAACTTCCTGACATACTTTACAAGATCGACAATAAATCCGTATGTCCTTGTTTACCAATGGCCAAAAGAAAGCCGCAAGGACTCTTGACTTAGTACGGGAAAAACCCATGTGTCCAGCACACTGAGAGTCGTGAGCGTGCTGCAAAATTTTAACTCTCAAATTCTTGGGAACCAGGATTTGAGAATGACTTGACGTAATGGAGTCTTGAACCATACGTACAAGTACGCCATTCTTCTTTGTAATCCACGATTTACGACTTGTGTCTTTATTCGGATCACCTTTAGTTGCAAGAATGAAGAATTTCTTCAGAGTGGGATCATCTTCTTGCTGTTTTATAAACGAGTCACGAGAAATTACCAAGGGATTATCTTGGTTATGCACTTCATTATCTTCAGTAGATGAAGTTTGAGGCATATTAAGAGCCTGAGCTCTAGTGACTACAGCGTTAGCAATCTGCATGTTTTGCCTTTCCCACGTGGAAATTTGTTGCGGAGTGCATTCTCTGACTCCGTGAATGCGACCGATGATGAGGTCAGCGATCGGATTCGGAAGAAGACATGCGTGTACATCTCCTGTAAAGAAAGGAGTAGCAATCCTAATGATAGCAGTAGAGTATTTCTCTAATGTGCCGCCAAATGTTACACATTTGACTACTTGTCCAGTGGCACGGGAAGGATCTACGAGTGACTGCCTAACACCAATTGTGGTGCATCCAGAATCAAATAGCACAGAGACTGGATTGTTATTCACTAAACCCTTATGTAAGACAAGAGAACCTCTTCCATCATGCGCGACTGATGCCGGAAGAGCAGGAAGAGGATGGCCACAGCTTAAAGTAGACACTGTGGTTGGCTCAAATAGCGTTTTGCATTGGGGGCACTGAGATGCTCTCCCAAAATCAAAAGCGGCACATGCCATATTACTAGCATCATTATTATCTTTACTCTGTTTATAGGCTTCATTGGACTCTTGTTGTGCAGAGTTTGCCTGAAAATGTGGTTTATGTCTTTTGTATTGAGATCTACCTCGGTTATTATCACCTCTGTAGTTATTGTTACCTCTATTGTAACCCCTATTTGGGTTTGAGTCATAGTCCCTTGGTTACCATTATCATATTCATTATAATGAGTATCTCTGTAATTATGATCTTGTTGACTCCAAGACGGATAACCCTGATAGTTTCTATAATTACTTCCTCTACGGAAATTCCTATAATTATGACCACCCCTGTGTCGAGAGCTATCAGCTCGTCTCCAGTTCTTTGAAGAAGAACCCTGAAATGATTGGTTACCTTGGTTTTGATAACTATTATGGTTACCTTTTTTATCAAATCTGTTTTGAGGTCCCTGAAATCTGTGTGAATAATTGGGATTGTATGGTGTTGCTGAAGCAACTGGCATACTCTCCTTAATCTTAGTGTTGCCAAAAGTCACGTCGGGGTGTGCAGTGACATATTGGGAACAATATTCTTCCATTTCTTTTAGAGATTTGGGTTTACGCTCATGTATAAATTCAAGGAAAGGTTTGTTCACACATGACATAATCTTATCTCTGAGCAACAAATCCATAAGTCCTTCATACGTTTTTTCTGTTTTGGAAAGCTCAATCCAACGATCAACTGTGAGACGTGCCTTTGCAGTGAATTCTGAGAATTCTACACCCGTCTCAGGCACCATCGTTTTAAAAAAAGGCGATAGCCTTCCTCACTTAGCTGATATTTTTTTATCAAAGCCGCCCTAATGACATCATAATTATCCTTATCTGCTTCTGCTACAAGGCATAATCTAGTCAAAGATTCACCTTTCAAGTTTTCTGATAATTGATTAGCGTATTGTGATTTATCCACATTATGTGTACGACAAGAACGTTCAAATCTATCCAGCCAGAATGTAATATCGTCACTGGACTGATTGAACGGTGGAACCTTAACCTTGTAAGTAGAAGGTTTACCATTACCACTAGATGCCTGATTAACATTACTCATACTTGTCAATCTCAATTTCTCTAACTCAAATTCATGTTCTCTTATTGCTTTTTTTCTCTTCAGCATCTAATCTTTTTTGTTCAGCCTCCCTGTCTAATCTTTTTTTGTTCAGCTTCCCTGTCTAATCTTTTTTGTTCAGCTTCACTGTCTAATCTTTTTTGTTCCGCAGCAGCTTCTCTTTCTAATTTTTTTTGTTCAGCTTCACTGTCTAATCTTTTTTGTTCCGCAGCAGCTTCTCTTTCTAATTTTTTTTGTTCAGCTGCAGCTTCTCTTTCTAATTTTTTTTGTTCAGCTTCAAATCTCCTTTCCTCCACCTGCATCTGCAATTTCTTTTGTTCAGCAGCAGCCTCAGCTTCTCTTTCTAATCTTTTCTCTTCTGCCATAGCTCTTCTCTCTTCTGCAGCTAATGCTTTGTCATATTGAGCAACAGCCCATTGTTCTAATTGTTGACCAGTCTTATCAAGGGCTTTCCCTTGTGTAATGAAGTATTCCAATGTAGACATGATGTCTAACAATAATACTAATCACCTGAAATAATAATAATACCACAAGTTCTCAATGACTTGATTAATCAGTATACTATCCCAATATCTGTGGGTCACAAGCCTTTAATAAGGTCTTGTATAATAGTAATAATAATCAGGTACTGGTTTATACCATAATCCAAGTGCAGTGCACAGGCAATTGTGTCTTATGAAATATACCTATATAAAACATATGTCAACCAACAGAATACATAAAGTACAAATAGGACTGACAATACAAGAACGTTTGCAGAAATCAAAATAAATCAAATAGGGAAATCAATGAAAATAATCACTGAATCTGCAAAGAATAACAACACAAATGACGTCACAATATATGAATATAAATTGTGAATAGAACTGAAAGATAGAAAAGGTTAGACCAACAAATTACAAACAAATCAAAACAAAACTAAAGAACAAAGAAATATTACAAAAATAACAATAATTACAGACTTCACAGCTAACACAAAAGCAACAGTTGTCGCAGCAAATTTTCAATCAAGAAAATTGCACCTATAGAAAACGCCCACAACGGACCCTCTATGACGTGGGATATTCTGTTGTGAACCTTAAACACAACCCGCTGACATAGAAACTAACATACTATACAAACAAATAACATGTAAACATAAATATATATAAATTATGTGTATGATAGTATGTGTTGCAAAATAGGCTCAGTTTTACAGTAATGGCAAAGTTATTTTTATGAAAATAAACAAACTGCCACTTTATTCAATTAAACATTCTGGCCTTAAATATTAAAGTTCATATACAGAAAACAAGAAGATCCATCGATGAAAATAGGACTTCTTAGTTCACTAATACTGTCTTCCTGTTGATATTGACAAGAATTGATCCAACTGTTCTGTGAAACTCTGTAATGTCTAATGTAAAAATGTCAACAACGCTGACCTACATACTGCATTCACTTGACAGGTCACGTGACGAAGTGTTGACAAATAGCAAACCAATACTGCAAGTGTGTCGTATCAGCCACAGGAAACGGTCTGGTATCGGTAATATGTTGACTTCTGAACTTCTGCGAGGTCAAACCCAGAAAGCTGGTCCACCAGTTGATAAGGTTGATAAAGTTGGTTTTTTTTTTTTATTCCCGTAAATGATATCCACCAAAAGATAGATATAAGTGGATGGAAGCAGACATCATCATCATCATCAGTTGATAAGATCTCTATGGTGTTGTTTGCTCCACTGTAGTGTATGGAATGTCAACTTGACTTACGCAGTGGTGTGTAGACATGGATTGAGTGTATAATGTGCGAATGTTAATAAGGGTTCGTGGTGTTGACAAATGTTCTTTTCTCACACTCATGTATGACTGGAAGTCATCGACACCAACGACTGTGTACCTTTTCTAAAGTTTAATTGGACGTACACACTCGACAGCACAGATAGTGACAAATCACAGGTTGGCATAATACATCATGGTACAGTGGATAACTGGTCTTGCAATGTTATGTTACATGGGCACTCATGTGGAATAATAGTATCAAGGACTGTCAGTAGCCAAGCCCTCAGTATCGCCCATACATATATATCATCTGACTTCACTGACTGAGCACGTCAGCTTATAAACAATATTTCAGATGGCTTCTAAACCTAATCTCGTCTAGCGACGATTCTTCAACATAATGTTCAGCACATATTTTTCCATATAATAATATTGAACCGCTAATAACGGGTTCTCATGTGTAGCAGTGATCTCTGGACTAAACAAGCGATAATACGGGCATCCCTTTTCTCTTCTTGAAAGTCACTACATGTTTTGGTTCCAAGATGGCTTCACTCGTGAGCTGTCACTCACGTTTGGATACAGATAATGAATCTGTCCTAAAGTTAGTCATTCATAAAACATTTCATTGCTCTGTAGATTTGATCATGAACAATTGACTGCAATCTACAGGATATAGTGCTGCTAGGAATCGAAGTCGTTTTCATCGAGTCAAATATATTCTCTTAGACATTCAAATCGTACCTATCGAAAATGGTGGCTTCGTACGAGAGTTCATAAGAGTGTCTATTATTACCTTGGTATCAGAAATATGAAAATGCCATTCCTTGGCAATACGAATAAACACTGGGGTAAAGCATACACGATAGGTCTAGACGACTATCACTTTCCCCACCAATACTGAGATCACTTTTTCCCGGCGACAAGCCGACATAGAAAACACAGTCCCTATCGGGACGAAGCCAAATCACACCACACTCTAGCGACACATCCGCCGAATAGCCTTTGACCTCTCTAGAGACAACAGAACATATAGTTCGACTTAGATATGTAAAGATATACAGATATAAGACAGACTCGTCCTACTCAGACAAACAATACACATAAATTCAGGCCATAGATATTCTGAAGCAAGAACAATCTATTATTACCCAAACGAAGAATAAATCGCAGAAAACTGGACTCACCCGCGGAGTTCGATCGAAGAGACGGCACAACTTTCAAGGGAAGTAACTCAATAATGACTTTCCCTTAAGCACTATTTTGTTTACAAAATATTTGCGAACATAACAAGAATACCAATGTATAATATTGTAAGATATCCAAGACTGCACGTAACAGTCTTCTGGCAACAAACTTTTGAAACGTAATCTACATGCCTCTTCGTTCAAGTGGAAACGACGTAATAACAACGTCTTAATGGCCTCATAGTCTGTGGCTAATGTAGGATCAATGTTTTGTGCTGCACTTGCAGGTTCGCCATCCAGAAATTCCTTAAGTTTAAGTGCCCATGCAGTTTTGTCAAGGTTATTGACCTTACATATATCCTCAAAGCGCGCCAGCCACGATGATAGGTCATCCACGTGTAACTTGAATGGTGGTAGTTTAAAGTAATAATTGCCCTTAAGTCGGGTGGATGAAGATCCAGATTGAGCATTATCATTTTGGCTTGCTGCAGCACTCTGCGAATTAAGTTTTGCTGTTTCCAATTTAAGCCGTTGCAATTCCATTTCTTGCTGTAGTATGATTTCTTGTCGTTTCAATTTATTCTCTTCTTCAATCCGTAGGATTTCATCTCTTGCTATCTTTCTTTCTTCTTCTTGTCTTAATTCTTCTCTCTCTGCTTTAGCAATAGTTTTCTTTTCAGCCTCTTTTCTTTCAAGTTCTTCCATCTCTGCCTTAGCAATAGCTTTCCTTTCCTCCTCTTCTGCCTTATATCTTGCCAGTTGTTGTTCAGCAAATTCAAGGAGTGCCTCTCCCTTTTTATTACAATCTTTTCCAATTTTAATGAAATGGTCCAAGGTAAGCATTCTTGGAGTTTAATTATTTAAGTATTTAATTACTTATGTATTGTAATCAACAATATAATCTATGTCGATAATTATAATTACTCAACGAATGAATAATTAATACAAGAAATTGTAATATTCCTGTATTGTTATGTATAAGTTCCACAATCTATAATATTTTGTAAAAATATTATATATATACTTACTGATATCTATCATAAATAGTTATGATAGTTAGTTATATAAGCTGCTGAAATTATATCAAGCGCTTAATATTAATATTTAATAATTATGTGTATTATCCCCAAATAATTAGTCTTAATTGTCACTAAGTTCACAATATAGTACTGAGAAAGTGTACTAATTTATATTAAATATGTATTAATATGTTATAAAGTTTTAATAATTAATCATTAGATATTATGCCTTAATCATGAGGCATAAAGTGCATTGCCCATTTCTAGGACCACCACTGCAAATATGTGCAAAGTCCCTAATTCCTCATTAAAGCTGATAAAAATTTAATCATATTCATCTACACTATTATTAATGAAGAAATTATGGCATTAATATTAAATTATAGAAGGATGAAATGAATACAAACAATACAATGGGTTAACCAAGGAGTACAGAACAGTAGCACAATACAAAAGTGACATTTTCACAAAAATAAATGATATTATAAAACCAAGTTTAGTAACAGGAAATGTAGAAGGGTGAAGGTTAACTGAAGGAAACGAACATATTTGGCACTAAGAATGATGACGTCACAGGACTCATTTGACGTTAATACAATACATTGAAATGAAATTAAAGATAGCTAGATCAGAATAACAAGATAGATTACGAACATAGGACTGTAAATGAATAAAAATAAGAACCAAATACATCAGAAAACAACAGTTATAACATGACTATACACCTAACATGCAAAGTGAATTAATGCAAGTCCGAACGAACCGATCACCGATAACGATAATTCGACGCTTTCTTCGCGAGGTGCTATTAATTCACAGCCTTAGGAACATTCAGAATGAATATCGGCATCCTGAGAGCCATTTTATTCATTATGAACCGCCGCCCAACCATACCCGCTACATGAAAAACGGACAGAAACAATATTTAACATGGATACATAGAAAAAAGAACATGGCATTATTTGGACAAACAGGACGAAATATTTTAACCTTTAAAATCAGTGACTTATCTTGTTTTGGCGGTAATATCGTACATTATATGCTTCGCCGACGGACTCTAGAGCTTGTTTGTATCATTGAGAAAGTCAGCAATAGGTTTCATTTCATGTTTGAAAGCTGCAAATAAGTTTGTTTGACGGACATTGTCAGCTGCTGGCTTTTCCAACCGTTCATCTGTCGTCAAGGGCATGACGTCACCGGTGTTTATGCAAATAATGTTCGTTTCGGCTCGAAAGGACAAATGTCTCATTTTTTTGTGGTTCGTTCTTCTGAAAAAATTCCAAAACCACTAATGGCCACCAGTTGTGACAGGTCGGTGGTGGTGGTGTGGTTGGTGTTGCGATTCCTTGGTTAAGGTATTATTATTGAATAATAAAGTCACTCTTTAGACATAGCAATGTTGGTTACAAATGGTTAGCTCTGGGCATCAGAACATCCCTTCGACGTTCTGATTTGCATAGTCTATAGTCTTTGATTTCCCTTGTGGGAGAGTTATCGTGCTGACAAAGGTAAACACCAACAGTTGTAGAACCGAACCCGAAACGTAAATAAGGGATCAAGCCTTCTGCTTAGAGTCCACATGTATTAAGATTCATACAAAACGATAATCGACATTCACAAAGGTTTCATGTACAATTCAGCGTAACAATTGAATTCCAAATAATATCAGCAAGTATCCGTCCGTGTCAAAACAATGTGTCAGAAGAACATCGTGGCTATATACGTGCGCTATTGTAGTCAACAGCCAGAAATGAGCACATGAGTTCTTGACAGTTACAAATTGAATCATAATACGATTCTCCTTCCATTATTAGTTTAATTTCATTAATCTCATGTTTAGATTAATTTCCGAACTGACCCTGAAGTCTACATCGATTCATCTATGTAATATAGGCTATATACTCAGCCTTATTTCCTTGGAAGAAATACAAGACACGACCTTCTTGCTTGACGGATAGCGTAACAAAGGCCCTGTAACCAAGTCACCCGGCGTGATCTTCCAAACGCGAATGCGTCATAATCTCCGCATATATTTCGCGTTCACTATACCGTAAAATATCGACATATTCTATAAATATTAATGACCCCTAAACGTTGCGCATGGGTAAACCCCAGCAGACGCCATCATTTAAAAATAACACCGTAACAAACGGTCAATTTTTAAACATACCAACAATGCTAAATTGTGATTCCAGAAGTTCTTTGTGAGCTGACAGCCATGCTGTGGCCAGCTTGCAGTTCTTAGACTTCCCAGCCAAAAAGTTCAGGAAGTATACTGTCAGGCCTGCTATCATCAGAATCTCAAGGTAAAAACTGTCCCAGCTTGTTCTTAAATGCAGTGGTACCTGGACAATAAATAAAAGGTAGAGGTGGTTTCATAGCAGATACTGCTGTAGGGGAATGAAATGTTAGAGACTTCACACTAGGTCTAGCTTTATGAGATCTAGCTGCTTAATTAACTCTTTAAGTCCCAATCGACTTTATAAAGGCTCAGGGGTTAGACGCGCTTGGCCCAATCGACTTTAAAAAGCCTTTAGTATATGTGCCTCTATTTGAGACTGTTTCTAATTATAACTACCCACAAAGTCATTTCCGACTGCAAGTACATTCTTTTAAATACCGCACGTGTTTAAGAGTGAACGTGTTTCTGTTTTGAGATATTTATTTTAGATTTTTAAAGCGATTTTTTTAAGCGCATATCCTCCATTTTACCTTGAATAACTATTCATATTTTTTAAGCGCATATCCTCCATTTTACCTTGAATAACTAATCATTTTTCAATGAAAGCTTTTATACTTGTAGCACAAGAGTAAAGTACATCCAATTACCTTCAGTTTCATATACAACAACAAAGTTATTTATGCATATGAACATTTTTAAAAATTATTTCCAAACAACAACAATAAAAACGCACTGTGGTGGCCATTTTTGCTTCGGCCAAACCAACTTTTTTGCTTGGGACTAAAAGAGTTAAAGAGCAGTCATGTACCCATTAACAGCTGGGTAGAATGCAGCATGATGCTATAGTCATACCCCTCTAATATGCCAAGTTAGGGGCCAGACCCCCGCTGTAAAGCAAAAATCGTTAATAAGCAAAGCATAGCCTTTTGTTAGCTAGCAAATGCATGTTGAGTGCCTTAAAGCCTATATAACATGCTTACACTATCATATATTAAGTGCACAATAAAGCTAGGCCTAAAATAACAATATGAAAGTAAAACAAATAGAGCTAGGCCTAAACAAAAGCCGAATAGATATACCTTGATCACTTAGTTTAATCATTATGTCATTTTTCTTTTAAATGAAGAGGCTTACAGCTTTCTTTTTTATCGCTACATTTAATTTCCATTATAAATAAACACAAAAATATTACACTACATATACAATAGTTAGTAGAAAGTTTGTAACAGTTTTGAAAATTGCCAGAAATACACTAAAAACATAGAGCTAACAACTTTTAAACAGACTGAACGATATAGGTGCTGAACGACCGAGAATAAAATGGCGCAGGCACACTCACTTCGCTTTCTCAACAGTAGAGTGCAAGTGTGTCATACTGAAAATCACCAGATGAGCGAGGCAATCGCCAAAAACTATGAACATGAATATGATTGAAAAGTGCAAAAAAGCGGGGTATATATGTACCAGGTTTCAAACTGGAATCTGGTAACTTTGTACTAAAGGTCAGCGCCCTAACACTCTGCCATGTGGATGCTGGGCAATAAATATATCATCATAAAATATTCAAAATATTACAACATATCAGTAAAGGACCATACGTATAAGACCATATTACACCTTAAATTGGTTTCAACATTATAATCTCAACAAGATGAAGGAAATGAACTAGGGAAACAAACAAAATTCTGGAAAGAAAAGTACAATACAGCAGGACACTTGGAAATACACGGAAAGATCTTAAAGTAAGATACAGACAAATGTGTGAAGAGAAATTTAAAAAACACAATACATATAAAAATGCTTAGAGAAATAAATAACAAAAAAACAGAATAAACAACTGGGCACAAAGAAAAAAAATCACACCAGAGACAAAAAACATGTGAAAAGAAATAAAAAAAACATGTGAAAAGAGACAAAAAAACCATGAAAGAGGTGGAATATGTCTTGAAAGAAAGATAACCACAAGCAGATTCTGTCACTGTTGGGAAAATATGTCCCATGACAGACACAGAAATCTGTGAAAAGAGAGAGGAAAAAAACTACAAAGGCAAAGCAAATCTTTGTTTTAAAAAATGAAGAACATTTGATCTGGAGGACAAAACAATTAGACTTACTTATGAATACAGAAAAAAGATTATAAAAGAAATGACAGAACTTTGACAAACATTTAGACATGAAGGAAAAAACTTGTTTACAGAAGAGAACATTAACAGCGAGGGGAATAAAAGTTGACTGTGAATAAGAAGATAACTGGACAGGTATAAGTTATAAATAGCATATTATTTAAACATTACCAATAGAGAATACATCTGAGATTTTAGTAGAATTATGTTCCCTACCTTCGCCATTTGTAAATCGGGAAGTTTGTCTGGAGTCTTGACTTTGGGAGAATCTTTGTCTTTGTCAAAGTTTTCAAATTCTTCATCATCATATGGATGGTCAAACTCATCATCTGTCTGTGTTTTACAAAACAGATAAAACATGTATGAAATTATTTTTCAACACACATAAACTAAAAGAATTTAAAAACACAAGAAAAAATACACAAGAACATACATAGGCAACAGACAGACAAATAGAAAGATTGAGTAAAAGATACACAACAAAACATGTCATCTTTTTCCCTCCTTATAGACCAATGGATCCACCTACCTTGCAAATGAACCCCTTGAGGAAGAATACTTAAAAGCTCATGCTCCTGCAGTGGTGAATTCTACAGCAATTCAGTTACAATATGTTGTTGCCAGCCCCATATCTGTCTCCTGTTATGACATGCTTGAGGGTGCAGTATTCCTATTCTTTGTTTTGACCACATACCCCCAGGAACTACTTGGGGCACAAGAAAACAGACATAAAGTAACAAGCAGACATTTAAATAACAAGCGAGAATAGCAGGAAATTGTAGGACCTTGGGGAAAATAACAAGGCCATGATCCTTTTAAGACACAAAATGTAGAAATCAAGAGTTGCTTTTATTTTAATGTTAAAAAACAAAAATAATAATGGATTAGCTAACCACAGAACTGCTATATATGGTGCAGTCCAATTAAGCGGAACTCTCTTAAACCGAATTTTGCTTAGTAGACGCATTTCTCAAGGTCCCAGCCAAAAGTCTTCTTTGGCTTTGTTTAAAACTTTGGTTAAGTAGAACTATGATAACTAGAATTTTCGGATAAGTCAAGGTAATTTTGTAGTCCCAACTCAAATTTTGTCTTGCTTAAGCAGAAGTTCTATCTTTACCCCTCTCAGAAGACCGAGTTATGAATGTGTGCTGAGTGTGCAATGTTTTTACAAAGAAGGCGATACATTGTTTGATGTATGGCGGCAGTCTTTACATGTTTGTAAACGACCAGACTCAAGGAAAAAAGGTTACCACTGAAAAAAATTATCACTATTAGAGACAGACAGCTAGCTTTATGAAAGAAATAATGTGATTATATGAGAGTGAACGGCGTTCAAGTAGTAGAAGACTACAGCATCATGATGAGCGGCTACCATCATATGCTTCATAAATCACAAGGTTTATATGCAGTAACTCTTACTGTTGGTCTGCCTCAGTTGTTCTTGCTCTCGTTTTTAAAAAGTACGCGAAGAAAACAATAAGTTAAAAAAAAAAAAAAAGTAGTCCAATGGTAGTTGATGCTGTAGGGAAAAAAAAGGGGGGTTTTGAAGCTTTAGATTTCATTTATACTAGATCTCGAAGTGCAAAGCCAGAACAGTAGTCGAGTTCTTAGAGTGGTCATCTGCTAAGTGGTGTTGAGGTAAACATTCACGTCGTTTCTCGTTTGCCAATATTATAAGCCGAACAGAATGTTTACTGTCACTTACGATTGAGAGTTTCTATTTTCATGTTATTGTCCCGTGTTTGCTCCTTATGGAGCATGGAGCCACCACTGAAGCTGGTCCTCTTGCATGAAGCCTGCATCATAGACTTCATGTGCTTTTGTATCGTTGATTCCTGAAGAAATTTGTTTCACATTATAAGGTTGCCAGCCCTGTGTAGAAGCAGACATTAGTTGCCTCTTATGACACGCCTGACATAACAGTCATCCTTTCTGTGTCTTCCCAGAGAACCTGTTGTTGTTACTGATCCAGCGGCACTTGGGCTCTCGCCCTTCGGCCCAATGCCATGTAGTGATATCTGCACGTTTTCGCAAGTTGTTTTGTTTCTCCGTACAAGGACACCCCAGAGAACCTGTAAACTTATATATGGGGCTTGTTTGTTTTATGCTCTGACAACACAGTTAAGGATCTGAGTTTGGTAAAATATGACGTGCAGACATCTTAATGTTTTGGTACTTTTAATCATGCTACTAACAAATACAATATGCTTTTTAAAAGTGGAAAACATACAACTATCTTTTTTTTTTAGTAATGAAAAAGTTGCAAGACACTGTTAAAATAATAACTTTATGCTTTCTTTCTTATTCTGACAGCAAAATGTCCATTATTGAGCAAAATTCGGATAAGCAGAATTTCTGGTAAGTAGAAGTATTTTAGATGGTCTCAGCGACTTCTACTTATCTGGACCACACTGCATTTTTTTCTTCGCACTGGATTTTCAGCTCTGCAACCTCGTATAAACTTGCATAAAAAAGCTACTAAACAAACATAATCAGAATCAATAAATTCTTTTAGAACAATGTGGAACTAACACTTATGAGCGATGTAAATCTACTTTCAGACCAACACACTCTTTTATAACATTTGGAGCAGCATTTATGAGCATTCTGATGAGGTTTCCATACAATTTAATTTTTTGTGTGTGACTAATGCATGGTACTGTTCCTACCAACTTCCTAATCTCATTTCTCATTCTGTCTCTTATCTTCTTCTTCTTCTTCCTCGTTCGCTATGAAAAGGACGGTGGTTGCGTTGTGTCTGTTTACGCCGTAGCTGTGATATCTGCACCTTTCGGTCGACACATCCGACTTCTGCACGGCCTTTTTTGGGACCGGGTTTGCCTTCCCTCTTCGATCTGTACTCACTCAGCCAGACTGCACTGCTGCAGACTGTTTCCAGGACCACCACGTGGAGGTGGAGTACGGTCTTGACCAGCTCTGGTTTGCTGATCCTGATGCAAGCAGTCAAGCTATGGGTTGTTGACTGCATTCTCTATTGCTGCATCTTTGGGTCCCATGTCTCTTATCTGAAGCCTTTCTGACAGCTCATATGTTGTAATGTTCCTCTATTGTGCGTTATGTAGTAACTGTGTTTGACACTGACACTAAAAAGATGGTGTGAATATGCTGTTTATTAGGTGTCAAAGGGAGAGTACTGAATGTATGTATCTACCACAGACATATGAAGCCCCCAATGCAGCTGACCTTTGCAGGAAGCCGACACCAAATTTGTCATGTGCTCTTGTAGGGATGGTTTCTATGGCAATTTGTTTAACATGATGAGACTACCAGCCCTGTGCACATCTTCATATTAGTTGCCTCTTGGAACATAACTGAGGGAACAATAGTCCTATTCTTTCATTATCTCCCCTGAGAACCCTGGAAACTACAAGAAGCTCTTACATCAATTAAATTAAAAAAACAGCTGAGTGCAATTTGACTGATACGATGATATATATGGTTTACAACCACAATATCAACGTCACCGTAGTGGGTTGATTAACTTAATAAAGAAGACTTATGAAGACATGGCATGCAGAGTTCTTCATGAAGGACTGCATACAGACCGTTTGAGTGAGATTAAAACGGGAGTGTGACAGGGATGCCTCTTGTCTCCATTTCTTTTCTTACTAGCAATAAGTTGGGTTATGAAAACATCGACATCACACAATAGAAATGGAATAAAGTGGAATCTGACTAAACAGCTTGAAGAGCTAGGTTTTGCAGATGACTTGGCACTTCTGTATCATAACCATAATCAGACAGAAACATGAGCACATGTAAACTAGCAAAATACAATACAAAGTAAGAAAATAATTAGATAAGAACCTGATATAGGGCGCCAACACAACATGCTAAATCATATCAGTCCTAAACAGAAATCATAACGACTAGCCATAAACTAAAAGGCAAAAAGTAACTGTCCCTCCGTTGGCCATCCATGTGGCATGAAGATACCGGCTATTCGAAAAATGCCTCTTCAAGGCGGCTAACAAGACTCAGTGAATAATGGCTTCTCTTTCTCACTAAAATTCATCTGATCAAGTGACACCATTATTGTACGATTTTCCATGTAACTGAATTTAACTCTGGTTCACGCTCTGCATCTCAGCCTCCACTGTTCTCCGCCAGGTTGTCTTTGGTCTGCCTGTCTTTGGCCATCCTTCTGGGTTCCATAGCAGAGCAGTTCTGGTGATCGTGTCTTGGTTCCTTTTGAGGACATGGCCAAACCCAGTTCCAAAGTCTGCCTGCAATGATGGTGTGCATGCCTTTTTTTACAGCACCGTTTAAGCAGTTCGAATTAACCTCTTACCCGACAAAACCGTTCAACATTTAGAAAAGAAATAAATTCTGCAGTTTTTACATTTTGATTACAACTACAAGAATTTACCAATGTTTCCTCTTCATCTTCTTCTTCTTCATCATCAAAGGCTCCCTCCTGATCATCTGCTGCAGGTTGCTGTTTGTGAGTCTTCTGTCCATCATCTTCCTCTTCGACAACAACACCATCTTCTGTATGAAAATACAATCATCTTGTTAAAAAAAACAATCATGGAAAATCAAAGGAAAAAAGAAACACACACAAACATAAACACATCATATATGTACAACAAAAGAAACAAAATTACTCCCATCTGTAACATTAAAGGTAGTCTCATAGCAGATACTGCCTTAGGGGGTGAAGTGTTAGAGGCTTCACTATCCTAGGTCACAGCTTTATGAGGTGGGGTAGTTAATTCCCTTCCTTACTGCCTTGGCCATCTCTAACTCAATAACAGTCAGACACTCATTTACAGTCAGGCAGATTGGGTGTGAGGATACTGGGTTCTGAATCCAGTAATTTTGCCTCGAGAAGTAAGTGCTTTAACCACCCCCATTGCTCAATGTTCGAACTGCAACAATGTAAATGTCCTTTCTTTTCACTCCTTAAAGCATGAAGCCAATAACATAGTTGGCCCCCTGAAAGTCAGCACCATAGCATTTTATGTACTCTTGGAGGTGATCTCAAAAGCAATTTTGTCTTATACGATAAGGTTACTAATCCTATGCATAACCTCATACTTGGTCATTTCCTTTTTAATGCCATGCCTTTGCACCAGTAAAACTGATCCTTTGTATCTTTATTTTTTGTTTCATTATATTTCTTGGACTGTGGTAAGAGAACATTATGTAATTTACATTCACCAGTGTTCTGTTTTAGATTAAACAAGGATGATTAACAACCACTGTGTTGGCCTGCATCATGGCTTGAATAAAGAGTGATACAGACAGACATGCAGGCGGTGCCCACACGAACAACACTGGATTTGCACACAATGAATTATGATTGGCCTTACAGGTCAGAACGTCAGCCTCATCACATGAAATAACACAGCTTCTTACAACTCTCTCTTTTTCACCTTCATCATAGACTATATAATTATTTGAAAAGTATCATATTTTTTGTTCACTACATGTATTACCTTCAATAATTACAAAAACCTGCTATGAAATTTGTCTATTCCCTGTAGGAATATAATAAATGTAAGGTTAAATTTGCTGCTAGTAATATTTTTTTAAAGAGTTGTAGCCCTCAATATTTCAAACATTGTTAGGTTCTATTATTATTAATTACAAAAATAATTTTGCCTTTAAAATTGAATACAAAACATCAAAAATGTCTTAAAATTTACACATTATTTTTAAAACTTCATAAATGTTTAATTATAATAACAGTTCCAACATACAAAGTACAAAAATAATTATGTGAAACACTTTTCAATAGAAAACCAAAGAATTTTGGTACAATAATTGCATCTCAAAAGACAACACTAATCTACAGTCAAAAGTTTTGTTATTACTATAGGCTATTAAACGGCCTTTTTTGTCACGAACAGCACTTACAATTACAGCAAGCACAGCATAATTAACAAGTCTGTACCTTCATCATCCTCAAACTCTTCAAACTCCGCAAAGTCATTGTCTTCTACAAATGCTTCATGCTTCTTGCTTGTCACAAAATTGACGGCCACACAAAATAATGCCAAAAATAAAAGGCACAGTCCCCTCATTTTCCGGTGTACCTGAAACATAGTCAACGTAATTGTAATCCTAGCACGCCAATAGGCGTGATGGGAAACAATGGCAAAGAAAACCTATTTGCTGTTGCCCTAAGACGCCACTAGGCGTAATGGCCACTGACTGCTTTGACGGTCGGTGGCTAAGGACGGAAGAAGAAGAAGAAGAAAGTGATAGAAAGCCTAGTCAACACCAGACACATGTGGTACTTTGAAAGCAAGAGATGGATTACCTCAACATGCAGGCTTCAGATGACATAGGCAACAGAAGACAGGTAAAATACACATTGTCCAAGAGACTGTAGATGATATCCATGAAAGAAAAAGTGCACTGGTTGCATGGACAGACCCAAAAAAAAAGTGACACAATGTGGAAAGGAGGCTACAACAAAAACTCAAAAAAATATGAAAGTATATGTAAGAGTGTTATGTATGCAGCAAAATGTCAATCAAGCAATGAGACGCCTGGATGACAAATAAATATTCACAACAGTTACAGGCTGTGAGAATCAGAAATTGCTTGGTAAAGTTATGTGATGTGAAAAAGTAGTTTAGTATGTGTGAGTTACAAAGTTAAGTGAGTTTCATCGTGTGACACAGCAGTTGATTGGGTCATGTGACAGAAGCAAGGTAGCTTTGACAGACTGAAATGACGGATAGCAGGAAGCCTGTTCTGGTCTGGTATGGACACAAGATCTTGTGGAAGTTTAAAATCTGAATGAGCTCTTGTGTAGTGGCTGTACAAAGTCTGAATGTGCTCTTGTGTAGTGGCTGTACAAAGTCTGAATGTGCTCTTGTGTAGTGGTAGTTTAAAGTCTGAATGTGACTGAATGGATCAGGGCAAATGCTAGTTAGAAGTGTTGCTGTGCAAGATAATTCCAACATGCTGTGCATGTAAGGCTCTGTATGCTTTCCAAGGATCTCTAAGACATAAAGAAAGACTACTACACCCTCTGGATGTTGTATAAGGCTACTAATATAAGGTTGTACATGGGACTGGCAACTTCATCATGTAAAACAAAATGCCATAGAAACCACTGCTGCAACAGCATGTGACTGCTTGGTGCAGGCTTCCTGCAGGATTAGCTGTAGTGATGTTTCCATACTCCGTAAAGTGTGCTAAGGAAAATTATGATGATTTACTATTATTACAAGTTTGATACAGGATGCTGTGTACTTTAACTAATTGTAGGAGCACTGCAAGATTTACTCATTAAGTGCGGTAGTTAATGTGTCTTGTGCCATGTTAATATATTATTATATATTTCTAGTAAATGCTCAAATACCAGGGCACTGCTACTCTATGGTTATGAAACATGAAGAACAATAACAACAACAACCAGAAAGTTACAGGTTTTCATAAAGGAGTACCTGGCCAGGATTGAAGTGGTATGACAAGATCATCAATATAGAACGGATAGAAAGAATCAGACAAATGCCTGTTCAGCAAGATGTGAAGAGAAGATGCTGGCACAGGATAGGACACACACTTGAGAAAAATATGCTGATAGCATTACAAGGCAGTCCTTCTCCTGGAATCCTCAGGATAAGAGAAAGAAGGAGGCCCAAAAAAAAAAAAACAAGCACACACGCAGAAGGGAATCTGATGGTTGAATCACACTTTACTGTCTAGTCAGCTTTCTTCACAAACAGGTTGAGGGGTAAGGTTAGCATTCACACATATTCTGTCTAACCCTAAATCTAGTTCAACCCAGAAATTGTCAAAGAAACAGAGAAGGCCACTCTCCAAACCTCCGATGTCTTGCGGGCAGTGTTAGGATGTGCAAGAACATGGACAGGAAGACTCCACAACTTCCCCACTGAAGATACGCCCCCGACGACCGTTGCCTCAATTGGCTGTGTGTGGTGTACCCGGAAACGGGGCCTCCCAGTACTGAGGCACAGTTAAGTCCCCGATGTCACTTATCGGTGCAGAGTTGAGAGAGATGGCTGAGCATCACAATCCCCCCTGTGTTGCAGCATGATGAGAACCCAGAATTGCACACTGAGCTTGGGGGGATCACTTGGGCACCAGACTTATTACTGGCTCTTGACTGGATGGCCGCATGCAGGACATTTCTAAAATGGAGAGATGGCAGATGGTGGGTATCTGGAAGTGGCTCTGTGCAGGACGTGAGGATTCCTTGGGAGAGCCCAGAACCAGAGCACAGCATTGTGCAAGCTCTGCATAGTTGGAGAGCTCCCCTGGATGACGGGGAATGCACAGTGTGCCACCCCACCTATCCCCAACTGCTAACTTAGAACCAGAAGTGGGGTCCTCTGTATGCGTGCCAGGCCAGGATAAAATGCCTGGGAAAGAGACTGGAGCTCAGAACTCCCTAACTCAAAGTTGCAGGATGGCAGAAAAGCCACGGGAAAGACAGGTCTATTTTAAAGATAACGCAACCATAGTTTCACCATACGAGCTCGGACGCCGCCTCGGTAAACAAGGTCCGCGCAGAGCAGTGACACCCCCAGGCTGCTTGCGAATAGTCTACTACTGGGAACATAAACAGATTAGGGATGAGCCCACTCTCCCGTTGAAGAGGTGCTAAAGTCGTAGATACTGGGCTAGAAGGCGCACCGGAAACCACAGTATCATGCAACTCGCTTTTTTTTTTTATGGATGAGTACACCGTCAAATAAATCTCGTACTGGTGCTCGCCCTGTGGAGCTCCACCAGGTAGGTGCAGTGCCGGGCTCTGAGCCTCGACAGAGCCCACTCTCAGCTACTGGAGGACCCTCTAGACCGTCTTGTGGAGTCAGCAGACGGCGGAGGAGAACTACTGACCGAAACAAAACAGAAAAAGAGAACCCCAGAGTGCCACTTGTCATTATGCACTGGAATGCAGAAGGAGTGAACAGCAAGCAGGCTGGATACAGCAAAAAGACAGAGCTGGAAAACATCTTGTATGAGAAGCAAGTCAGTGTTTGCTGTATCCAAGAGACTCACTTGAAAGCAGATCAAACCTTTAACATAAGGGGATATCAATGCTTCAGATCCGACAGACAAGATAGACGAAAAGGAGGAGTACTTACTCTTGTAAGGAATAACATTCATGCACACGAAAGGAAAACCTACATGGATGGAGCAGAATATCAGCTGTTGCAGATAAAGGTAGACAAGATGGAAATAGAACTCCTGAACTATTACTGTCCAAACAACAAACCCCTGAGTCTCAGCTCTATACAGGTACCAGCCACCAACTTTATAGCAGTTGGAGACTTTAATAGCCACTCTCAGAGCTGGGGCTATAACCATCTAGATCACAGAGGTGAAGAGATTGAAACATGGCAAGATGATCGCTCCCTAATCCTAGTCAATAATGCCACAGATACTCCTACCTTCTACTCCAGAGGATGGCACACAACTTCAACACCAGATCTTGCCTTCGCCACCCCAGATATAGCTGGATCTATTAGTAGAGAAGTAGGAGACCAACTAGGGGGAAGCGACCATCGCCCAATCTTTCTTACTGTCCAGAGTGCAACTCTCAGTACAGGTCCAGCCATTACAAGATGGAACTACAAAAAAGCCAACTGGGGTTTATTCAGGCATCAGGTGAACACGCTGCTGTCTACCCTCAAGGTACAGAACAGAGACATTAATGAAGTGGTAAAAGACTTCAACAGATGCATACTACAAGCTGCAAAAGAAACCATTCCCAAAGGATGCTGGCGTAACTACATACCATACTGGTCCAGCACACTCCAAGAACATCAGGAAGCTATGGACAGGGCTAGAAAGGACGCAGAGTCTCAGCCTTCACTTGAAACTCACAACAAATGGAAAAAGGCTGTAGCAGAGTTTCAGAGAACAAAGCTAGAAGAAAAACGGAAAAGCTGGAGAACTAAAATGGCATCGCTGAACCTTGAGAAAGACGGCAGGAAACTTTGGAGATTAGTCAAGTCTCTAAATGAAGAGCGTTCCTCACCTAGGCAGACTATCACATTGGATGAAGGTGGCAAACTTTTCAGAGGAAAACAAGCTGCAGACCTGTTTGCTAGAAGATACAGTTCAGAAAGCAACTTACCCATTAACATAGACCATCAGAGAGAGATAAGAAAAGAAATACTGGCAACCATGGGACAGACAGATACACCTGCCCCAGTGAGGGAACCCATCACACTAGGAGAACTACAGAACGCTATTTCCAAGCTTAAGTTTCAAAAGTCACCCGGCCCAGACAAAATCAGCAACGAAATGCTAGTAAATCTAAGCTCAGCAGCAAAGACAAAACTGCTTGAGATATTCAACCACAGCTGGTTGAAAGGAACGGTACCCCAAGTATGGAGAGAAGCCATCACAATACCCATACTAAAGAAAGGG
Organism: Oreohelix idahoensis; assembly: GCA_024509875.1. NCBI lineage: Eukaryota > Metazoa > Mollusca > Gastropoda > Stylommatophora > Oreohelicidae > Oreohelix > Oreohelix idahoensis. The sequence goes on from JAMPIV010004185.1 coordinate 73,002, forward strand.
AAATGTAAGACCGAGGCTGCAAGTTACCGGCCAATCAGTCTCACAAGCTGTGTTGGGAAGACTATGGAGCGAATAGTCAACCACAGATTGAAATGGTATTTAGAGTCTGAGCAGATCCTGGTGCCGGAACAAGCTGGATTTAGAGAATGCTACAGTATAGAAGACCAAGTTACTTACTTGTCTCAAGCAATAGAAGATGCCTTCCAGGAGAAGAAAAAGGTCCTAACGATCTGGGTCGACGTCAAGCAGGCCTTTGACAAGGTGTGGAAAGATGGCCTCATTGCAAAACTTAGGAGAAGTGGAATCCAAGGCAACATGATGAAATGGATCCAGTCATACTTGCATAACAGGAGAACTAGAGTCACTCTTGACGGTCTGCAGAGCAGAAAAGTGTTGCTCCATCAGGGGGTTGTAAAGGTCAAAGGGGAATGATACGTACTATACTGATTATACAGTGTGAATTCAGGGTTGTCGCACTTGTTAGCTGGTTTAATTGTGAGTTGTTTAAACATTTATATGTTAGAAAACAGAGTGTACAGAAAGCGTGTGAGCGCTGGTCATGTAGTTATTCTGTACTGGTTTCGGCCAGCTGTGAATAGCTCACGGGGAGTCCGTGAACAGCCGAGTCCGGTGTCTGTGCGGGAGATGTGTCATCCCGTGGCAGTCTAAGTTGGGCGGTTGACTGGAGTCAGCCCTGTATCTTGTGTGTGTTCCCAAGGGTAGTGTAAGGGAACGATATTTGGCCATTTTTCGAGGTGTACTAGTACTTGCCTATTTAGGTGTGTTTATCTGCAGATAAGATGTGATAAATCTGCAGATAAGATGAGATAAGGGAAGATAAGAGAAGATAAGGTGTACTTTATGTTAAGGACATGTTCTGAGGCCTTGGTGTCTACAGGCCGATGTTTTGGATCATATTTACCTCCCTGATAGATTTCTATTGTGCAGGAACGGCGCTAGGAGATAGTAAGGCCATTGTTCCTTTTGGAGGGAGAGTTTCTGGAGATTATAAGGCCAGGAGTTGTGTAGGCCAGATTACTTATAGACTACAGAGCGGACAGTCTTTTGAGTATATATAGATTTAAGGATCCATGAACAGATATCAGAGTTATTGAAGAGATTATAAGGCCAGGAATTGTGTAGGCCAGATTACTTATAGACTACAGAGCGGACAGTCTTTTGAGTATATATAGATTTAAGCCTGGGTGGCGTTTTGTAACTGCAGTGTCAGCAGTCGTTCTGGTGGAACATTAGAACTGCGAATATATATAGATCTAAGCCAGGGTGGCGTTTAGTAACTGCAGTGTCAGCAGTCGTTCTGGTGGAACATTAGAACTGCGAATATATATAGATCTAAGCCTGGGTGGCGTTTTGGTAACTGCAGTGTTAGCAGTCGTTCTGGTGGATTTACTGATGTAACATTAGAACTGCGATGTAAACAGGGTTTACATCATACTGAACAGCTGTAACATTTTGCGCAATTGATTATTATTGATTTTTGTGTATCCTGTTGTACCTGTGTAGTGTATCGTACCGGAATGATGTTGCTGTGTGAATAAATCATGTGCTGTCAATTGGAAATGAACACTAGTCTGATTCGTTGATCTATGCTTGACAGTACAGGGTGAGTGACTGTACCTTTCATACCACTCACTATAGACATTATACACAGGGACAATACAGAGCTAACCTATTTATCATCTGCTCTGTGTGGGCGCATGTACTACAACAGTCTAATCACCTCAACAGAGAGATATACTTTACCAAATATACATTAACAGTACCAATTACCCTGGAAGTAGACTTTATTTATCAGCAGCTTTATTAATTAAGCATACTTTAACAGGGGTACCTCAAGGAGGAGTAATTTCCCCAACACTCTTCCTTGTTTACATCAATGACCTGGTGAAAGATCTCCCCGCAGGAGTGAAAGCTGCCTTATATGCAGATGACCTAGTACTCTGGTGCGCTGATGAAAACGTCACCACAGCAAATTATAGAATGTAGCGGGCAGCAGACATGCTAGTGTCATGGGCAGAGAAATGGCTTATCACAATAAACACAGACAAAACCTCCACAACACTGTTCTCCCTCGCCCCCAAGGACAAAGCAGCTAACATACACCTAGGGACAACCGTGATCAAGGAAGAAAGCTACCCCACCTATCTTGGGGTGACATTTGACCAAAGGCTTACATGGAATAAGCATATTGAAAATGCAGAAGGAAAGGCCCGAAGACGACTAGGCATACTCAAAAAATTAGCAGGTACCAACTGGGGAGCAAATGAACGAAATCTAAAGAAGATTTATAATGGAGTAATAAGACCACACTTAGAGTTTAGCTCAGCAGCATGGTCATCAGCTGCTAACTCACATCTGCAGTCTTTGGACAAGGTGCAAAATCAAGCTCTCAGGCTCATTACAGGAGCCATGAAAACTACACCAATATCAGAGATGCAGAAGGTTGCTGGATTACAGACATTGTCCCATAGAAGAGACACCAAAAACATGATACAGATGGAAAAGTACAACAGTATGCCAATGCACCCAATGAAGGCAAGACTAGATGATCTGGCATTGGGATGTCTAAAACGTAGCAGCTTTGTGCATTGGGGAAAAAGACAGCATCAAGAAGACCTATCCATGAAGACAACACCACTGAAGCCCGCCCTGTACCATGGGAGCAGGCCAGCAATGCCCTCCAAATTAATACATCAGTCAGTGGTCTCACAAGTGGATGTGAGTATAATGATCTGCAAAAACGAACTGCTACATTGAGTATGATCCAAGAAAGCTATCCCGATCAATCATGGATACATGCCTATACAGATGGATCAGCAACTAATGCTGTTAGGAATGGAGGTGCCGGTATCTTTATCTCATATCCTGACAACCACTATGAGACTAGGCACATTCCCACTGGTAAATTCTGTTCCAACTATACAGCTGAGGTTCAAGCTCTAGAGCAAGCTGCAAATATGATTTATAACACCAACTCTGACTGCCACCAGGTAGTCATCCTCACAGATGCACTGTCTGTCCTGCAAGCTCTCAAGGGTGGTAAACTCCTGCATCTGAGAAATGAACTAAACAAGGTAGCTGCCAAAAAGAGAACCATACTTCAGTGGGTACCATCTCATTGTGGTGTACCCGGAAATGAAAAGGCAGATAAACTTGCAAAAAAGGGAGGAGAATGTGAACAAGAAGATAATGAAGTCACATACTTTGAGAAAAAGAGAGCTATCCAGACTATCAGAAGAGAACAGAATCAACCCAACAACGACTACCACACTCTTGACCGGCAGGGACAGATAACTATTTTTCGCCTCAGGACAGGGCATAACAAACTGAATAAACACATGCACAAGCTACGATTGTCTGCTTCACCACTGTGCACATGTGGATTAAACGAACAAACTGCTGAGCATGTTCTACAGGATTGTCCTCTGTATGACCAGTTAAGAAAGATATACTGGCCCAATGACTCAACACTAAACTCAAAGCTATATGGAGCTAAAGAGGAACTTCAAACAACAGTTGAATTCATCATGAGAACTCGTCTGACGGTGTAAACATCAAAGATGCGATCGCAAGAAGAAGAAGAAGAAGTCAAAGAAACAAGGAAATCTGTCATCAAAGGCACAGACATACCACTGACTGAAGAAGAGTTGTTAAATAGGCTGAGAGCAGACAATAATCAATACAAAATTCAAAAAATAGAAAGAATATCAAGAAAATTGGTAAATTCAACTGTAGTTATTCCACTGAAAGGACAGGAAATCCCTATGCACTTGTACAATGGCAGTAGGAAAATTCCTACAGAATTTACATCCCCCCAAAGATCTAATGATGGTGACCTGTAATGTAAATGTATTAAATGACCAAAGTAGAAATAGTGCCGTCTTTAGGTCATGTAACAGAAAAAACACACTGTGATTAAATACCCGTCAATTTTGAAGGGTTACTTACAAGTTTTTACAATAATGGTAGATGATTTGAATGAAGAATTTAAAAATATCAAAAGCAATTTGACACAGTTTGCAGATGATGTTGCTGTATGGAGATCTGGAACAAATTTAACAAAATTATATAATAATCTTCAAAAAGAAATAAATAAAGTACATAAATGGGAATTTCCCTTAAATGCTAATAAGACAGTACAAATGATCTTCATTAAAGGTAGGATTGTTAAAAATAAGATAACTGACATAAACTTACAGGAGCAACAAATTAGCACAGTCCAAACCACACGATACCTAGGAATGACACTAGACCAACGAATGAATTGGAACAAACAGATAGATAGACTGGTAGAGTCTTGCACAGGACTAACAAACATGCTAAGATATTTGAACGGTCAAGGATGGGGTGCAATGATCATGTTCTATAAATCTTTAATCAGAGGCTAAATAGATTATGGATGCATTGTGTATGACCCGCCAGCACAGTCACAAGATTAAATTAGATAGAATTCAGCACCAAGAATTATGTACAATTGCTGGTGCAATCAGATCAACATCGAGGGGTTCTCTGGAGGTGGCCTTAAGAGTCCTCCCTTTGGAACTTCGAAGAAAGGAACTGACTAAATTACACGACCAAAATTATGTTGGACAAGACTCATCCAGCTTTTCTAGCATTTGCTGGGTATCAATTAACAACTCATCTCTCCACATGTAAGCCTACCTTGCCGTGGTTGGAGAGCTTGAGCGCCTCAATGATCCCGGGAGCTATGCCGGCGGGAGTTTTACTCCTGGCAGGGTCACCCAAGCCGGACAGGTCCTGGGTGAGGGGCCAGACTAAATGGGCTGAGGAGTGGGTGGAACCCTATAGGTGTAGATGCAGAACCCACCGGCGAGTGGTACATGCTCTGGTCTGCACCAATCCACCCCCACTTCATGGGTTAAATGCTTTCTTGCCTCATTCTTCACTGTTTGTCGTCTATCACGCCCATGGCGACCGTTGCCTCAATTGGCTGTGTGTGGTGTACCCGGAAACGGGGCCTCCCAGTACTGAGGCAAAGTTAAGTCCCCGATGTCACTTATCGGTGCAGAATTGAGAGAGATGGCTGAGCATCACAATCCCTCCTGTGTTGCAGCATGATGAGAACCCAGCATTGCACACTGAGCTTGGGGGGATCACTTGGGCACCAGACTTAATACTGGCTCTTGACTGGATGGCCGCATGCAGGAGATTTCTACAATGGAGGGTTGGCAGGTGGTGGGTATCGGGAAGTGGCTCTGTGCAGGACGTGAGGATTCCTTGGGAGAGCCCAGAACCAGAGCACAGCATTGTGCAAGCTCTGCATAGTTGGAGAGCCCCCTGGATGACGGGGAATGCACAGTGTGCTACCCCACCTATCCCCAACTGCTAACTTAGAACCAGAAGTGGGGTCCTCTGTATGCGTGCCAGGCCAGGATAAAATGCCTGGGAAAGAGACTGGAGCTCAGAACCCCCTAACTCAAAGTTGCAGGATGGCAGAAAAGCCACGGGAAAGACAGGGCTATTTTGAAGATAACGCAACCATATTTTCACCATACGAGCTCGGACGCCGCCTCGGTAAACAAGGTCCGCGCAGAGCAGTGACACCCCAGGCTGCTTGCGAATAGTCTACTACTGGGAACATAAACAGATTAGGGATGAGCCCACTCTCCCGTTGAACAGGTGCTAAAGTCGTAGATACTGGGCCAGAAGGCGCACCGGAAACCACAGTATCATGCAACTCGCTTTTTTTTTTCTATGGAGAGTACACCGTCAAATAAATCTCGTTCTGGTGCTCGCCCTGTGGAGCTCCACCAGGCAGGTGCAGTGCCGGGCTCTGAGCCTCGACAGAGCCCACCCTCAGCTACTGGAGGACCCTCTAGACCGTCTTGTGGAGTCAACAGACGGCGGAGGAGAACTACTGACCAAAACAAAACAGAAAAAGAGAAACCCAGAGTGCCACTTGTCATGATGCACTGGAATGCAGAGGGAGTGAACAGCAAGCAGGCTGGATACAGCAAAAAGACAGAGCTGGAAAACATCTTGTATGAGAAGCAAGTCAGTGTTTGCTGTATCCAAGAGACTCACTTGAAAGCAGATCAAACCTTTAAAATAAGGGGATATCAATGCTTCAGATCCGACAGACAAGATAGACGAAAAGGAGGAGTACTTACTCTTGTAAGGAATAACATTCCTGCACACGAAAGGAAAACCTTCATGGATGGAGCAGAATATCAGCTGCTGCAGATAAAGGTAGACAAGATGGAAATAGAACTCCTGAACTATTACTGTCCGAACAACAAACCCCTGAGTCTCAGCTCTATACAGGTACCAGCCACCAACTTTATAGCAGTTGGAGACTTTAATAGCCACTCCCAGAGCTGGGGCTATAACCATCTGGATCACAGAGGTGAAGAGGTTGAAACTTGGCAAGATGATCACTCCCTAATCCTAGTCAATAATGCCACAGATACTCCTACCTTCTACTCCAGAGGATGGCACACAACCTCAACACCAGATCTTGCCTTCTCCACACCAGATATAGCTGGATCTATTAGTAGAGAAGTAGGAGACCAACTAGGGGGAAGCGACCATCGCCCAATCTTTCTTACTGTCCAGAGTGCAACTCTCAGTACAGGCCCAGCCATTACAAGATGGAACTACAAAAAAGCCAACTGGGGTTTATTCAGGCATCAGGTGAACACGCTGCTGTCTACCCTCAAGGTACAGAACAGAGACATTAATGAAGTGGTAAAAGACTTCAACAGATGCATACTACAAGCTGCAAAAGAAACCATTCCCAAAGGATGCCGGCGTAACTACATACCATACTGGTCCAGCACACTCCAAGAACGTCAGGAAGCTATGGACAAGGCTAGAAAGGACGCAGAGTCTCAGCCTTCACTTGAAACTCACAACAAATGGAAAAAGGCTGTAGCAGAGTTTCAGAGAACAAAGCTAGAAGAAAAGCGGAAAAGCTGGAGAACTAAAACGGCATCGCTGAACCTTGAGAAAGACGGCAGGAAACTTTGGAGATTAGTCAAGTCTCTAAATGAAGAGCATTCCTCACCAAGGCAGACTATCACATTGGATGAAGGTGGCAAACTTTTCAGAGGAAAACAAGCTGCAGACTTGTTTGCTAGAAGATACAGTTCAGAAAGCAACTTACCCATTAACATAGACCATCAGAGAGAGATAAGAAAAGAAATACTGGCAACCATGGGACAGACAGATACTCCTGCCCCAATGAGGGAACCCATCACACTAGGAGAACTACAGAAGGCTATTTCCAAGCTTAAGTTTCAAAAGTCACCCGGCCCAGACAAAATCAGCAACGAAATGCTAGTAAATCTGAGCTCAGCAGCAAAGACAAAACTGCTTGAGATATTCAACCACAGCTGGTTGAAAGGAACGGTACCCCAAGTATGGAGAGAAGCCATCACAATACCCATACTAAAGAAAGGGAAATGTAAGACCGAGGCTGCAAGTTACCGGCCAATCAGTCTCACAAGCTGTGTTGGGAAGACTATGGAGCGAATAGTCAACCACAGATTGAAATGGTATTTAGAGTCTGAGCAGATCCTGGTGCCGGAACAAGCTGGATTTAGAGAATGCTACAGTATAGAAGACCAAGTTACTTACTTGTCTCAAGCAATAGAAGATGCCTTCCAGGAGAAGAAAAAGGTCCTAACGATCTGGGTCGACTTCAAGCAGGCCTTTGACAAGGTGTGGAAAGATGGCCTCATTGCAAAACTTAGGAGAAGTGGAATCCAAGGCAACATGATGAAATGGATCCAGTCATACTTGCATAACAGGAGAACTAGAGTCACTCTTGACGGTCTGCAGAGCAGAAAAGTGTTGCTCCATCAGGGGGTACCTCAAGGAGGAGTAATTTCCCCAACACTCTTCCTTGTTTACATCAATGACCTGGTGAAAGATCTCCCTGCAGGAGTTAAAGCTGCCTTATATGCAGATGACCTAGTACTCTGGTGCGCTGATGAAAATGTCACCACAGCAAATTATAGAATGCAGCGGGCAGCAGACATGCTAGTGTCATGGGCAGAGAAATGGCTTATCACAATAAACACAGACAAAACCTCCACAACACTGTTCTCCCTCGCCCCCAAGGACAAATCAGCTAACATACACCTAGGGACAACCGTGATCAAGGAAGAAAGCTACCCCACCTATCTTGGGGTGACATTTGACCAAAGGCTTACATGGAATAAGCATATTGAAAATGCAGAAGGAAAGGCCCGAAGACGACTAGGCATACTCAGAAAATTAGCAGGTACCAACTGGGGAGCAAATGAACGAAATCTAAAGAAGATTTATAATGGAGTAATAAGACCACACTTAGAGTTTAGCTCAGCAGCATGGTCATCAGCTGCTAACTCACATCTGCAGTCTTTGGACAAGGTGCAAAATCAAGCTCTCAGGCTCATTACAGGAGCCATGAAAACTACACCAATAACAGAGATGCAGAAGGTTGCTGGATTACAGACATTGTCCCATAGAAGAGACACAAAAACCATGATCCAGATGGAAAAGTACAACAGTATGCCAATGCACCCAATGAAGGCAAGACTAGATGATCTGGCATTGGGACGTCTAAAGCGTAGCAGCTTTGTGCATCGGGGGAAAAGACTTATAAGACAGCATCAAGAAGACCTATCCATGAAGACAACACCACTGAAGCCCACCCTATACCCTGTACCATGGGAGCAGGCCAGCAGTGCCCTCCAAATTAATACAACAGTCAGTGGTCTCACAAGTGGATGTGAGTATAATGATCTGCAAAAACGAACTGCTACATTGAGTATGATCCAAGAAAGCTATCCCGATCAATCATGGATACATGCCTATACAGATGGATCAGCAACTAATGCTGTTAGGAATGGAGGTGCCTGTATCTTTATCTCATATCCTGACAACCACTATGAGACTAGGCACATTCCCACTGGTAAATTCTGTTCCAACTATACAGCTGAGGTTCAAGCTCTAGAGCAAGCTGCAAATATGATTTATAACACCAACTCTGACTGCCACCAGGTAGTCATCCTCACAGATGCACTGTCTGTCCTGCAAGCTCTCAAGGGTGGTAAACTCCCGCATCTGAGAAATGAACTAAACAAGGTAGCTGCCAAAAAGAGAACCATACTTCAGTGGGTACCATCTCATTGTGGTGTACCCGGAAATGAAAAGGCAGATAAACTTGCAAAAAAGGGAGGAGAATGTGAACAAGAAGATAATGAAGTCACATACTTTGAGAAAAAGAGAGCTATCCAGACTATCAGAAGAGAACAGAACCAACCCAAAGACGACTATCACACTCTCGACCGGCAGGGACAGACAACTATTTTTCGACTCAGGACAGGGCATAACAAACTGAATAAACACATGCACAAGCTACGATTGTCTGCTTCACCACTGTGCACATGTGGATTAAACGAACAAACTGCTGAGCATGTTCTACAGGACTGTCCTCTGTATGACCAGTTAAGAAAGATATACTGGCCCAATGACTCAACACTAAACTCAAAGCTATATGGAGTTAAAGAGGAACTTCAAACAACACTCGAATTCATCATGAGAACTCGTCTGACGGTGTAATCATCAAAGATGCGATCGCAAGAAGAAGAAGAAGAAGAACAACTCATGGCCACCGACCGAGCAAAGTGGAATCAATTTGTTGTTGCCCTACAAGACGCCACTAGGCGTGATGGCCACTGACTGCTTTGACGGTTGGCGGCTAAGGATCAAAGAAGAAGAAGAATTAACAACTCAGAACATGTTCATGAATATCAGTAGATACCCAGCAGGTTGGAAATGTATGGAGGAACTAGAACACTTGGATGCCCTAATTGCATCAATTAATAACAGTAGTATATACAAGCCAGTGGTACTACCCTGGGAGCTAAGAAACCAGATAACAGACTACCACATGGCAGGCATAATTAATAAAGCAACTGAAAGCTATCAAAAAGAAAGCCAGGAAATATATTCAACAAATATCACATGAAAGTTTTACAGTGTACACAAATGGATCTAAAGGAGAAGATAACAAATTAGGGATAGGAATTTATGTTCCCATGTGGAGAAAGGATATAGAATAACAGATCATACATCTATTTTCACAGTAGAGATGGTTGCAATTCTGAAAGCTCTAGAAATCTCTTACAACCCTTCTCATAAATTGACAATATTAACAGACTCACTTTTAGCTATAAGAAACTTACGAGAATGAAGACCTGATATAGCAGAAGAGATATTACTGGCAAATATTTATGTATACCCCAGAGGATGGTCCGTTCTAATAGCTTGGATAACTTCACATGTTGGCATAGACGGAATTGAAAAGGCGGATAAAGAAGCTAAGAAAAGTAGAAATAATAGAAACCAAATAAATGTGGGGATGAATAAAACAGGTCAAAAGCTTAATTAAAAGAACAATAACTGAAGAGTGGGATGGAAGCCTGAAGGGCAGACATGCATATAAATTGTTCAAGATTCCAACAAGAACACGTCAAGTATCTAGAGAACTAAACATTCCTAGTAATAAGAAACTTCTTAGACTGCTACTAGGAATGGATTATTTTGGAATAGAGTAACTTTACTGTGCAGAGTACCTAAAAAAAAAAAAAAACAAAGCAATTCCTACTAAAATGTAGGAAGTATGAGCAACAGAGAAAACCAATATTAGATTATTTACAGGCATGCAATTCATCCATAACTGTGGAACAGGTGTTGAGAATAGATAGACCTTGTGAATTGCACTAAAAAAAACCCCAGTACATATAAAAGAACTAAAATTAATATAGAAGGATCAAGGATGGTGCTCGTGTGGATGATGGCAGATAATTGATGAATTGGGTGTCATCTCACCCCCTTTTCACCTTGTTAACAACAGAGTAGTTTTGAGAGTCTATTTTTTGTTGTTATGTATTAGTTTTTTTATTTTAGTTGTTTTTTTTTTAAAGAGAAGGGCACACAGAGTTTTACAGTTCTGCTTTACTATATTTTGACTGAGCCTGAGCGGGGGGGGGGGGAAGAAGTGATACTATATTTAGATATAGGAAATCAGATTTTATTATCTTGAATTTACTACATTATATATCCTATATTAGACCTAAAACCCAGCAAGGGCTGAACGTAACACTTTGTCTTAAAAAAAAAAAACCCAGATTGAAATGGAAAATAGTGGAACAATGTCATCCTAGTGAGTCGCCTCGCCAACTTCGTTAGGATTACGGTTAGGGTTTAATTTAGGATTCCTAACTTTAATCCTTATCCCTTATTATCGCATCTCTGAATAGTTTTTTAAAGGTTGTATTTAAGCACACTATTTTTCATTTCAACCCTATAGGCCTACCCCAATCCATATTCTCTATAAACACTTAATAGCACTCAAATTTACTATGCTACCACAAATAACAGACGAAACTGAATAGACAAGTAACCTCAATCCTGTCTGCGACAAGATGGCCGATAAGAAGCGAAGTGTTATTCAGCCGAATTAGATACGTAGGGGATTAAAAAAGTCATGGAAAGACCTTGAACATACAGCACAGATTTGGCACGAATTTGTTAATGACCTGTCATTCAGGGATAGTGTTCTAAGGTAATGAATAAGAATTACATAAACTGACTGATAAAATACTGCACGTTAATAAGTAGAGTGGGTGATACAGTTGTCAATTATTCTTACAGTTTGGAGTAGGTGTCATGCATGGCACCATCTTCGGATTTAACTTTACAAAACACGCCTGCGGTATCGCAGACATATATCATGCTTTCAAAGTCCGCACGTAAACATTTCATTAATTATTCAGTATTTATTTATCTTCTGTTTATATTAGTTAACGACAATATACCTCTTTATAAGGCACAATATGTATAGGCCTAGTTCTTTAGCAAAGTTGACAAAGCGAAGCGTCGATTTTTGTCAGATGTTCCCCTTTTCCTGTACAACCTGATAATTATAGCGGAGGTGTAATATAAATCATCTTCAGCAGTCAAAAATTCATGTTTGTTACACGTTAGCGGAAGAACAAATCATTATTTTATATTGAACAATCATGTGCATTATCCTCCCCTAGCTCCAGCACGTTCTGGAAGAAAAAAAACAACTATTTTAATTACAATGTTCGCAATTTAATTTATTTTTGTGGTGTGTTCCAAGTGGGCGAAAAGTTGTAAATAATATATCTCAGTATACATAATAATAATAAAAAAAAAAAAAAAAAAAAAAACACTGTGAAAACTTGGATGGGTGTGAAAAAAATCGAAAAAAAGTGATTCGTCTTACGAGGACAACAGACAAAGAAAATAGCCAACGTTACGGCCACAATGCCTTCGTCAGGGAAAGGAAAGAAAATGAAGGCTAGATAGGACACATTAGAACCTAAATAAATATAAAAATAATACAATCTAGGCAGGGCCGGATTAAGCTAGTGCGGGGCCTGTAGCATATGTTAAGAAAGGGGCCCTATATTTAAAAAAAAAAAACAATAAAACAACACAAACATATTTGAACACATACATTTTTAATTTGCATAGTAATTATCATTATCAATTAATTCGTGCTTGTAATCCTATAAACTTGCCACTAATGTTGCTGGCGTTGTCATAACTTTGACCACGGCAGTCTTTAATATCAATGTAATTTGCCTTTAAAAAATTAAGTAGACTTTTAGTAAGCTGTTCAGCACTATGACCTTCCATATCCAAAAATGTCACAAAGACTTATGCGCTCACTACCGGCTTTATGAATCACAGCAGCGCGAGTATATAGCCATGATGGTTCTGTTGACAGTAATTCGTTAGGACACGAACTGATCATAACATGTATTCAAGTGAAATCAAATTTAATGTATTTTTACTATGAACAATGCTCATGATTCGTCACATATGTTTTCCGTAATAAATTGTATCTTATGGACTCAAAATACCTTGGACTTCTCAAGTCGATATCATTGAATTGGTAATCAGTTCGACCCAGCATTCGCGTAATATACAATTGAGGCACGAAATTCGGTTCTTGTGTGTTAATTCACCGCTAAAATAAAAATTTTCCAAATTTATTACCCAAACTGACAACCGTACTTTTTCTTGACTGAAAAAGGTTGATTTCACATTGTGATTTGGGAGGGCAAGTTCGTCGTGCATTCATAGTTGACACGCTTACGACAGACCCGCCCTCAACCCCCCCCCCCGGTATTTTAAGTTTATAACTAATAAAACGGTATTACTTAAGGGTCTTTTATATTTGGACATGCGCCCTAATATAACCGACTAGATTGAACGGGACGCGCCTCGCCAAAACGAGACAAAACTTAAAAAAAAAAAAAACATTCGAGTAAGTTGTATTTTTTCAGGATTACAAAAAATAAGGACAAAAAAGGGGACGGGGTGGGTAAGAGATTTGTGACGTCGTGTAAGGGGGTGGCAAAAATGTGACAACTCTACGACCTAGACATTGCGATTGGATTTGCCGATTTTTCGCTGTACTTTTTCTTACATTTTTTTTCTTTCATTTTTTTTTCTTAAATTCCGTGCCTTGGCGCTGCTTTCGAGCGGGAAATCTTATCGTTCCATTTGTCATTTGATAGCAGTGTCCAGAGACGTGGAAGATGAATTTCCTGGAGGTGTCAGATTTTACACGTAACAAAGAGAACTGTGTGAAGTTTTTGTAGAATCGGGGCATTCTACACACCGTCCGACAGTGTGCTAACAATCACCAGATGAATTTGTCCTTGTCGGTTCGCCAAGATCGTTAGAGATGTTACATATGTAAGCAGGATATACCTCTTCGTTCTGGCACATGGTTACAGGGTGCACGTCTGTCCTTCAGGCAGATTATTCTGTTCATTTACTGGTGGAGTAAAGAGATGACTAGCATTGATTTCTGTAAATCAGAGCTAGGAATTGCCAATCAAGCTGCCATTAAATGGAACAGCAACCTCCGTGAGGTTTGTGCAAATGTACTAATTGCAAATCCCGCTGTAATTTGGGGACCCAATACGACGGTAGAGATCGATGAAAGTGTGTTCACACACAGAAAAAATAACGTCGGTCGTGTATTTCCACAGCAGTGGGTATTTGGTGGCCTATGTCGTGAAACAAGTGAGTGTTTCATGGTTCCAGTGCCCGGCCGCACAGCGGCTACACTTATGCCCCTTATCATAGCCAACATTCGTCCTGGTACGACAGTTGTTTCTGATCAATGGCGCGCATATGGTACCATTCAGAATTTGCCAGGTTTAACTCACCAAACGGTGAATCATTCTGCAAATTTTGTCGACCCAAATACAGGAGCAAACACACAACGAATAGAGAGGTTGTGGAAATCTGCGAAAGAACGCAACAAACGTCAGAACGGGACACACAGACACATGTTAGATTCCTACATGTGTGAATTTTTGTGGCGACATCGGAATAAAGTTCGTCAGTCAGACCCGTTCGACAATATCCTGTTTGACATTGCAGAATTTTGGCCTCCTCTGTAAATTATGCAGCTACGAACGAACATGTGTATGTCCTGATATGTGCCAAGCTTCAGCGATCCTTGGTGATCTGTTCCCCTCACGGTCCTTTTCAGGGCCCACAAAAACCACAAAACTGCACCTACCACGGTCCTTTTCAGGGCCCACAAAACTACAACCACCACGATCCTTTTCAGGGCCCACAAAACTGCACCACGGTCCTGTTTAGGGCCCACAAAACAACAAAACTGTACCCTGGCAATAAATCCTTTATTTATTTTCACCGCTGGGTGTGGAGGGCTGGGTGGAGAGGGCTGGGTGGGAAGTTGGTTCCCCTCCCTCACTATGCACTGATCCTTGTCAAATATTTACCTAATCAGAGCCGGATTAACGTAGTAGCAAAAGTAGCATTTGCTACGAGTCCCGCGCTTTTAGGGCCCCGCGCCAATAAATATGTACATCATTTTTTGGTCATCTTCTAATACGAGCGTTAAACCAATGGTCTTGTGATGTATGCCATCTTAACGCCTTTTCATTTGATGTCACGAAATTGTGAGAGAAAGAGCATAACAGGGTGACTTAGTGTGACTCTTTATTACTTTTATCTTAACTGTTTGCGGACAAAAGCAGTCATTTTCTTTGGATGTGTTGAAAGTCTGTACACCTTCTTTTCTGCTTCTACCTACCGGTGGGGTCTCCTTTCTACTGCATTATGTGCTGGCGGTAGTCATAATAAGTCCCATTTGCCCTTTGTGAAATGGTCCGCTTGGGCAGATGCGACAAAAGCACTTTTACACAGCTTTTCTGCAATAAAACAAGTCTTGGATGATATTTCAGATAACAATGATCAGAAGGCAGAGTGTCGTCAACAGGCTCGTTGTCTACTTTCAACCATGATGAAGTTAGAAACAGGAATAATGATCATACTGTGGGATCAAGTATTACACCGTTTTCAAATGACCAGTGCTTCTTTGCAATCTTCTGACCAAGATTTGAATACGGCTTGTGCACTCTATGAATCCCTGCGGGGGTATATTCAAGCTATGCGGTCTACTTTTGCAGACATAGAGCAAAAGGCCAAGGATGTGACTGAGTGTGAACATTATCAAGAACAAACTCGAAGGAAACACAAACGAAATCGAGAGTATGATGATTTCAGTGGTTCCAGCACAATTGATGAATCTCAAACGACTTCTCAGCAGTTTAAAAGCCGAACATTTCTTGTCCTTATTGATAGCTTGCTACCTTGTCAAAATGCCAGAAAGCTTATCAAAAGTTGAATGATGTATTTGGATTCCTTCGTCAGTCACAGTCGTTTACAAAATACATAGAGAAACATTATCCACGCAACACCTGGACCCATGCATACACAGATGGATCAGAAACAAATGCAACAGAAAATGGAGGTGGGGGCGTCTTTCTGACCTTAAGCACTGGTGCAGAAAAAATGCTGTCAGTGGCGACAGGACGATTCTCCAACAACTTCAGAGCAGAGGCAGAGGCCCTGAAAACTGTAGCAGATGTTATATTGACAGAAGAAAGCGCAGAGAGAAGGGTTGCTTTCTTTTCTGATGCACAGTCAGTAATTGCGGCATTGAAAAGCCAAAATAATATAGACCTGGACTTGAAAGCTGATGATGATGATGATGATGACTAGGTTGAACGGGACGCGCCCCGCCAAGACGAGGAATACACGGAGACGAGAACTGATGACAGACAAGAAGAGGATGAAGAAATTATGGAACGACCTTGAGCTGATGGTACAGGACAGGAAGACTTGGTATAAAGCAAATGCTCCTTAGGGACTTGAAAGCTGATGATGATGATGATGACTAGGTTGAACGGGACGCGCCCCGCCAAGACGAGGCAAAAAGTTTACATTAAAAAAAATAAATACATAATAATAATAATAATAGCCCCTTCAGTCATAACTGACCATGGGAATGCGCCCCCGAGGTGGCAGCCCTCAAATACTAACCCACAATCCCTAACTGTTAAATGGACTAATCCCGCGCAGGCGGAAAAAAAAAGAAAAAATTGTAAGGAAAGAGTACGGTTGCCAGTTTGGGTAATAAATTTGGAAAATTTTATTTTAGCGGTGAAATATCACACAAGTACCCGAAATTCAATTAATGAATGAGAACCAAGAAAACATTCAAGACATGGCCAGAAGTTGTGAATAATATTTATTAATACAAAGTTGGACGTTAATATGCAAGGACAAGCACAACAACTTCAACATGGTCCAGATGGCAAAACATAGCGCAGAGTCAAAGTCAGCTGGTCCATATTAGATATATCTGGAGTAGAATCCAATGAAACGGAATAATACTTGTATTTCTTCACTTCACAGAGAATGTGATCCAGTATGCTGGATCCAATCAGATTGATGAATTCCTCAGACGTTGTTTCAGATAGATATGATATATGTCCAAATCCTTTGTTTGCATGAGTACTTATATGCTCTGCCAGAAAAGGGTCAAACTTGGCCAGTAATTCTAACAACCCTAAGTAATTCCCGTTATAAAGGTACCCAACAATTTCATCACTGCCACGAAATGAAAGACCTCGTTCTGCTAAAAACTTCACAACTTCAATTATTCGCTCTAGAAGTTTGTGCCAATACTTTTCTTGAATGTCCATTTGTTTCACAAGATGGGAATCGACACGTTCACCTTTGTTTTTACGCATCAATAGTGAAATTAAAGCTTGTCTATGTGAGGAGCTTTCTTCATGTCGACGCAATAGATTGCTTGCATTTTTCCAGTCATTAAACCCTTCCACAGTAAACTTTGATAAACATTCTGAACTCATAAGCTTGCATGGGAAACAGAATAGGCGCCCTTTACTTTCTGAATAGCATAACCATTTTCTTGCATGTTGCTTGTTTGTAAGTTTATGAATATGTGTAAAATAAGACTTCTGACAGTATCGAGCTTTCTTTTCAGTGTCATACAATCGCACGGATGAAGAGAAGGCATTATCAACATGTTGATATTTTTCACTTCCCTTGGATATGCAATATTCACGCTCACAGTCATCTATATTGTTCGGCCAGTCACCAATATATCATTAGAGTACTTCTTCGTTTCACTTATTCTTTCACATTCAGACTCAGTGTATACTGGGTTTTGCTGTATGTTTTCTGCTGCACAGCCTGCACTAGTACTAGTTGTTCCTGTACTTCCAGCTTCAGCGGTTAGAGTACCACCACCATGAACATCAAAATATTCTGTCAGCTTACGTGTTTTTGATATCACAAGTTGATCTCTTCTTTCTTTTTCTTCCTTCGCTTTACGTTTTTCACTTCCAGAAGCATAATTACGTCCAATATCTCTGTGTCTAATGCTCATTTTTTTGAGTTTTCTAACCTTACAAATCAAGAAATTTTAATCAAGATCGAAAGAGAGTGCGAGCACGCCGTATACCTCAATTAAAACAGGAAGTTTCCGTTTCCTAAATTCTAGTTTTTATTGTTAATGCAAATTCATTTCACAAAGAACGAAACAAAATTAGAGGGGCAGTCGCCTAGAGCCAAAAAAGTGGCTTCCGTCCAAACGTGACCAAATTTTCAACGCCACTTAAATGGCTTCCGTCCGCAAACAGTTAAGATTAAAATAATGAAGAGTCACACTAAGTCACCCTCTTATGCTCTTTCTCTCACAATTTCGTGACACCAAATGAAAAGGCGCTAAAGATGGCATAAATCACAAGATCATTGGTTTAACGCTCGTATTTTTTTTTCTTCTCTCTAACCAGCAGCACTCGAGCTTTCCAGCTCTTTTGGCCCAATGACATGTCATTGCGAGGCTGGGGGGTCAGTGGACTTTCCTTCCAACCCGGTCAGGAGCTTCGCTCCTTCCCATCAACGCTCGTATTAGAAGATGATCAAAAAATTATGTACATATTTATTGGCGCGGGGCCCCTAAAAGCGCGGGGCCCGTAGCATATGCTACTTGTGCTACTACGTTAATCCGGCTCTGAATCTAGGTACTTCCCTAAAGGCATCGAAGTCCTAATACTTTTGCTGCCAGCGAACGAACGAGCGTGTGAAAACTTGCATAGTTTAATGAATGAAATCAAACCACTTTATACAAACTCACCTGAGTTCATTTAAGAAGAAAACTAATGACAACACTGAACATCATCATCACCCTTCAGCTCCCACAGGAGCATAGGCTTTAATCAAACTGATGCCAAGTTTTCCAGTCCCGTACCATCAGCGCAATGTCTTTCTATGTCGTCCTCATCCCTTTCATGTCTGTCTCCAGTTCTCTTCTCCACACGTTCTTTGGTCTCCAGTTCTCTTCTTCACACGTTCTTTGGTCTCCAGTTCTCTTCTCCACACGTTCTTTGGTCTCCCTCTACCTCTCTTACCCTGAGAATTCCAGAACATGGGCAGCCTTCGAATGATATCAACATATTTGTTCAATGCGTGTCCTATCCGCCGCCAGCATCGTCTTCTCAAATCTTGTTCCACTGGCACTTGTCTGGTTATTGTCTTAATTTACTTAATTACTTACTTACTTAGTCGTTCCCCTTCTACCGTGAGGTGTAGAGTTTTGGAAGAAAGAGCGCTATACTATCCTATCGGCTGTCTTCCTCCTGGCCTGGTTCCATTCGAGTCCTCGGTCTTTCAGAGATTGTCTAATGTCCTCCCAGCGGACTCTGGGTCGTCCTGGAGGTCTGGATCCCTGGCTCTTAGCCTCCCATACCTGACGTGGTCACCCCACCTCTCGATGCTGGACCTAGTATGGTGCAGTCTCTAACACTTCTCTCCCCTTCAGCAGTATCTGCTATGGGACTATCTTTACCTTTTTTTATTGCAAATAAAAGAAATACTATAAAACATGAAATGCATGTCCTAGAAGTCGACAGAGGGAAAAAGGGGTGTAGGCATGAGGCCGGTTACCCCTCCTCTTGAAACTTTCAGCCCCATCCCCAGGAAGAAAAAAAAAAGAAGCTTACATCAACATGAATAATGAAAAAAAAAATTAAAATAAAATAAATACAAACAAACGACCAAGCGGTTACCGATTTTCATAAACGGGTGCTTGCGCAGAATAGGATTAAAATTGTTTGATAAGGTGACCAGTGTGAAACTGATGGAAATACAAGATGGCTGGACGTGAAATAATGTAAGGCCAATGTTCCACATAAAGCTGAAGGGAGTGGAATCATGATAATAAGTACTGTCTCTAAGAGCTGCGCAATGTGTGGAAGTACTAATCTCTCTACTGCCGCATGCCTCTCTTGTTTTGGGGCGGGTAATAACAAAGGTCTCATACACTGTACGCCCCAACTTTTATTTTCTTTTCTTTCCAATTTACAAACAAAAAGGTGCGTTTTACATGGAATACAAGGAGAGTACATTGTATAGCACAAATGAACACTCGCCCGTAATCACATCACTTGCATACTTAAACAAGTTGAAATAAAAAAAATATTTAAATAAATAAGAAGTTAAAGGGTTTGCTGATGATGTTGCCCTGATTGCTAAATCAGAGGCACATCTCCAATCCAACCTGCAAGTATGGAAGGAAGAGCTGGAGAAGAGAGGGGTGGTCATAAGCAGCTCTAAAACAAAATCCATGGTGATATCACGAGAAGAAAGAAGACATCGGATTAAGCTGGGATAACAGGTCCTGGAGCAGGTCGACCACTTAAAATATCTTGGAGCTATTATAGACCGAAAGGGAGGCATCAAAGAAGAGTTGGCCACTCGAAAAGCTGCAGCTGGGAGACTTTTTCAGGCCATAAATCGGGGATTCCTCAGCAAGAGAGAGGTTGGTAAGAAAACTAAGATGGCTGTATACCGCTCCACCTATGTCCCAGTCTTGACATATGGATGCGAGTCATGGGCAATGACTACAACCCAGAAAAGCCAGATCCAAACCTCAGAAATGAGGTATCTGAGGAAGGTGGTTGAAGAAACAAGAAGAGATATGGTCCGCAACCAGACGATACGTCAAGGCCTAAAATCCCACACCCTGCAGACCCAAGTAAAACAGTCCCAACTAAGATGGTTTGGCCATGCCTGCAGAATGGGAGAAGATCGGCTACCACGACAAGCATGGGAAACAAAGAGCCAGGGATCCAGACCCCCAGGACGACCCAGAGTTCCCTGGGAGGACAACATTAGACAATCTTTGAAGGACCGAGGACTAGAATGGAACCAGGCCAGGAGGAAGACAGCCGATAGGATAGTCTGGCGCTATCTCTTCCAAACCTCTACACCTCACGGTAGAAGGGGAACGACTAAGTAAGTAAGTAAGAAGTTAAAGGGTTCAGATTTTTAAAAAAAATTGTTAATTACCCCTTCTGGGGCTCAAAGTGAGGTCTATTGACTTTATTAAGTAGAATTTGTAAAAGTATGTGTGATCCCGGCCCTGGTTAAGACACTTTGATCTTGGCCAAAAGGCCAAAAAATTTTTTTTTTAAACTTTTTATTTTTATTTTTTTAAAAAACTTTTATTTGTCATTTTTTTCAATTTACAAAAACAGGTACACTTTGCATGAAATGCCAGAAAAATACATTGTATATTACATATGAAACCTCGTTCGCACTCTCACAAATAAAGTTAAAAATAATATTTTTAATAATAATAATAATAATAAAATAATACGATAAAAAATAAATTTTGTTTATAGCTAAACAAATTCCTATGTCGTTCATAGTATTTTACATATTAAAAAAAAACTTACACTTGCTCACTTCCACATGTATACGTAAGCTTCTGTTTAGACACTCCGAAATGAGTCAAAGCATTTAAGAAGAAACACCAAAAAAAAACATGGAATCTGCACCTATGTACCGATATATACATACACGCACATGCCTACATTCGTTCCGTGTTTTAAATTTTTTTCCCCCCTTTTCTTTATTTTTCTTTCTTTTTTATTTATTTATTTAATTTTTTTTTTAAATTCTTGATTATATTCCTTTTTCAATTTACACAAAAACCAGTACATTGTATAATACATAGGCCTATAAACACTCACGCGTACTCGCACTCTCTGGCCCACTTAAAGCAAAGTTTTCATATAAACTCGTTCACACACACATTGGAACTTGCACCCATAAAGCCAAACAAGGCTATAATTATTTAACATGTGTACAGTCAGTTCTGGGTTGAAAAATAGTTTCCTGCCCCCCCCCCCCCCACACCCCCTTCTCCCCCCTCCCAATCCCTTCAAACTTTGATATATTGTGTTTTTTGTAGGAATAATTGTGAGAATAAGTGGGCGTTGTACTGTTTCCCTTCAAACACCGCGCAGTTTCTACATATCCAGACTAAATATTTAAATTCCACTATCAGGGTCAAAAGTTTCAGTTCTACTTGTTGTGTACACTTTGGTAGGGAATTCAGCATGATAGCTCTATACATGTCAATACTGCGTGGAAAATAAACCATCAATTCTTTTTTCAAAATTTCTATTGTAGAAGTAACTGTACTACAGTAAAAAAAAAAAACAAATGATCTTCTGTCTCCTGTGTATTGGTGTTACATAATTTGCATTTTGGGAGGTTTTTCCATTGTGCAACTAGTCTTTGCCTAATGGGTGTCATGCTATATAATAATCTAAAGGTGACTTCCTTTGCGGGTGGAGCAAGTGGTAACTCGTGTAGGCTCTTAAAAATAGGTTGGTAATCAGTTATGAAATAATTGTACCCACGTTTTATCCTTGTCACTAATGAGGGTTCTTGTGTACTAATAAGGCTTCTGTAAATAGAACGTGTATTTTGTTGTAATAAAGGCGTGTTTCCTTGTATGATTTGTATGCATTGTTTGTAGAACCGCGGTAAAGTGCCGAAATAATGAGGTTGATTATTTTTGTAACGACACACGTTAGATAATCTCAAACCAATATAATAATGAGCCAAGAGGTATTGTTCAGGATTTTGTATTATTTCTCCTATGTACTTGATCCGTAAAGCTTTTATTTTTATACAGTGTAATGTGTTGCGAAATAAGAATGTTCTTATGAGTTTGTTTATTCGTGTAATAATTTCTTGAGGAATGGTTTGAACATTTGCTATGTAAATCAATTTAGGTAAAATAAAAGTGTTAATTAAAACTGATCTTCCGAAAATTGTAGTAGTTTTGTATTTATATCTTTCTAGTCTGTTTTTTATTTTCTCTACCAAGTTTTTCCATACCTCTGTATTCCTTTGTGTTGGTGTGGCAGTGTATGTAATACCGTAAATTTTTATTTCATTTACTTGGAGCAACTGAAAGGGAAAATCTGATCTGTTTCTCCATTTACCTATTCCCATTAACTTTGATTTCTGAATGTTTAATTTTGCCTCACTGGCTCGTCCAAACTCATTAAAGGTGTTTAAAATGTTTATAATGGATGAAATTTTGGTTGGGAAAAATATCGTGTCGTCAGCGTAGGCGGCTAATTTTCTTTGACCTTGTCCTGGAATGAAAATACCCGTGATGTTTGTGTCTTTTCTAATTTTCTCTAACACGGGTTCTATTGAAAGTACATATAACAAAGGTGAAAGTGGACATCCTTGTCTAACAGACCTAGTTAAAATAAAAGGTTCTGTGATTGTGTGATTTATTAAAAGTCTACTTTCGGGTGTTTTGTATATAATTTCTATCCATTTTCTAAAGTATGGCCCTACATTACAGGCGAACAGAGTTTTGTGTAAAAAAGTATGGGATACCCTATCAAAAGCTTTTTCCTGGCCCAACGATAGAATAGCGGCCTCGTGCTGTTGTCTGACGCGTAGTTAATCAGGTCTCTAAAAAAGTGTGTATGTTTACTAATATTCCTCTGCGGCACGCTGTTCTGTTGGTCGTCATGAGTTAGGATATGCATGAATGGTTTTAGTTTATTAGTAAGAGTTTTAGTTAGAATTTTATAGTCAGTGTTTAGAAGTGATATGGGTCTGTAATTTTTTAGTAGTTTCCTATCTGTTTCTTCTTTTGGTAAGAGTACTATGTACGACTGGTTTAAACTTTCAGGAAGTTCGCCCTTCTGAAAGGCTTCCTCAAAAACTTTCATTAATAGTGGTCCGAGAACGGGAAAAAAGAAAGTATAGAATTCTGATGTAAGGCCGTCTGGGCCAGGGGTCTTATCTCGGTTTAGTGTGTTTACTGCCTCTAGCAAATTTTCGAGTGTTAGAAATTGGTCTAAATTTTTACTATCTTATTCTGTAGGAGGCTTTGTGTACTGTAGAAAAATGTTTTGCGCGTCTGTTCTTGTTTCTTCTTTGGTGTATAAATGTTTATAAAATTCCAAGATGGTCTGACATATGTTTGTGTTGTTCGTTTGCAATTGTCCATTGTTATCTAGTATTTGGCGGATCTGCTTATTCTGTTGAACGTTCTGTTCTATTGCCCAGTACTGTTTGTTTGGAGTCTCTTGTGTTGTATATAACTTCGTTCTCAGCATTGCACCTTTATATATGTATTGTTGTAGCAAGTTTAATTTGCTGGGGAGGTTATGATGTTATACCTAAAAGGAAAGAAATCTGTGTCTGTGTTAACCGTGTGAGGTCAAGCACATGTAGGCCCCTGACTCTAAAAGATGATGATGATGTATTTGCAGGGAACCTAACGCTACCTCCCTAGATCTCACACGGTCACTATTTTGGCTCTAGTGTCTGGTGTATGATGTGCCTAGTGTCTAGGGGTGAAATGAAAATGATGGTACATCAACACAATACAATTTAACTCACTATAAAGAAATGAATAAAACCGTGGTTAAGGTTTTTCTTTAAAATTGAATATTTTCTTTTTACAATTTAATCTGCCTGTCCCGCCATCTCTTTTGGACAGGTCTTTGAAAATGAGGAAAAGATAGTTTACATAAAAGGATTAACTAAAATGTTTGGACACTTTGTCCGATAAGTATAATGTCACTCTATCTCTCCTGTTGGTGTATTCACAGATTACAACTTTATTATCTAATAGTGTTTGTCATTTGTTAGGAGGGGCTGTAGTTTCATCACGCCCCATAAAGTTCTGGGTATGATTGGAAATACCAAAGTTTATTATAATTGAAGTGTCAGATATACCCAGATGCTAACACATCACCTGGGATTCTTTGTAGAAGGATAATTCAGTATGTCGTTGCAGAAAATATAGATATATCAGCACACACAAGCTCCTCCAGCTATCTGCTGACAGCATAAACGTTTTACCGGAGACTTGTTGGCGTTACACTCACTCATCAGGTTTCCTGTCACCGGCTGGTAACAGGAAATAAAACCTCTGCAATAAAAAGACACCCTGGCCTTTTTATATTTGATCACACTTTATTATTATTATTTACATACGGTGGTATGGGGTCAGCCTCGGGTGCATACAAGTGCACTCGCCCCTAATTTTATATGACTCACACCTCAGGTCCCTATGGCAGATACGCCACTGTACTTTTACATAGTTTTCCTCAATACAATAACGTGGAGTAACCACATCTCCTTTTGTATGATTTGCTCTTCTTTTTTAAATTATAAACGCTCCAGGCATGTGGAACAGTGTTCATGGAACACGGAGGCTTACTAACATATTCTAATACAATAATATTAAAACAAAATCATGACAATATACAACAGTTAAATACAGTTCAATGTGAGGACTCAATAATGTCTGCTCCCGGCATGTCCTTCACTTTTCCCAATAGCAGTATCTAACTTTGGCAGTTGTAATAAACATATTAATACATAAAGCCTTCTTACCACAATTTCAAAGAAATATGTAACAAATAACGCTGACTTGCAAAGAATGGCCTCAGTTTTTCTCTGCCCTGCCCAGACTGCGAATTAATTATTTATTTTACAAATTAACACAGCTGATCTCAGCGTATTTGATAGAAAACGTTTTTGTCAACTGGCGATGAGCATTAAAAGCTTTTTGCTAATATCTATTAGTACTGGCCAATGGAAAGCTTGCGACTACCAGAATTCAAATGTAGTTTTTGAAAAACAAAAAAAAATTTTCAAACAAACTCTGTGTCTGGTAGTCGATTGGTCAGTCTGCGTTAGTTATGCCAATACAAAAAGATGTTTAGTTTTGGTTAACATTTTCCTACCGCTCCCCTTTTTCTCCTATACTCTTATTACCCAATCGGATTTGAATTTACTCCAATGCCTCTTTCTAAGCTTGCGCCCCTCCCCACCTAACGTTATGAAAAAAACAAGCAGGAACCACAGTCTGTCCGTTCTAGTGTTCTTAGACAGCTAGTATTATCTCAATAACTTGGCTAATAATTGGACTACCATATTTTTTAAAAACATATTTGGGCTCAGGAGAGACTAAGCTATAATAATATATGATTTTTATGGTCAGTTTCATTATGGTGTAGATTTTCAATTTTGTCACTGTCAATCGTCAAATATAAATTTTACACAAGTCGGCCACTCCCCCCCCCCCCCCCCCTCATCTCTCTCTCGCATTTTTATTCAAATAACTAACTTGTTTGAGTGACGTCAGAAATACATTACTCGGCGAGAATTTAAACTGTCTGTGTGTATATATCATCGGGCCAATCCCACAGCGTGGAAATATGCATGGCACAACGTGTCAAGCGAAGCGGGGTTTTGCGCGGTGGGTGTTAGAATTGGCGTTAATTATTTCTGCCATCTCGTGTTACACTACTGAAAAATGTAAGGATTACTACTATTAGAGGCGTTAAATTTAAAGTATTACGTTAATTCAGACAGTTGTTTGGCGGCACATTTCTGGCAGATCGTTAATTATAAGTCTTGCCGCAGTCTCTATCAGATCGGGCAAAATGTTAAAAATGTTTATTGTACGTCACAAGGAAAGCGAGTAGGTTTATGCGGCGGGATCGTTTCTAAGCATTACCATGGCACAAAATTCAGCGCGAGGCTGGCGTGTGAGACGCTTATAGTCAGACACATACGGGCTGGGTTATTTATTAGCACAGGACTAAAATCTTACTGAAATTAGCGATTATCTCACAGATTTTACTACAATTGTTTATGTTGTTCTAACTGGTCTTGTAACGTCTGAATAACCGGGTTAGTTTTGTCAATTTTTTTGTCAGTTTGATTGCATGTTCTAATATCTTTTCTTGTGTTTTGGATGTCCTGTGTATAAAGGTTGCCAGGACCTGTGTCCTGTCTTTTATGGTGTTTTTTAATAAGTCCCAATATCCTGCAATATTTTGTTCAGGGGTCTGTTCTGTGTATCCTAATATGAGCTGCGTTATTTCCTTTGTGAAGAAATCATGTTTAAGTAAACTGTTGTTAAACTTCCAATGTGGGGATCTTTTAGATGTTACGAGGGGCGTTCAGAAAGTAATGCACCACATCGTTTTTCTCAGCTAATAATGAAGATAGTTTTGCACACTTCAAATATAGCATGTGCCAATTGTGTGCACCAAATTGCACTGCAACCGGCCAAATAATACGGCTTCCCTAAACCGTTAAAATGGAGCGTGTTAGTAACTTGCGTTATAAGCAGCGAATTGTGATAGAATTTCTCGTAGCAGAGAAGGAAACTGTTGTGAACATTCACAAGCATCTATGTGATGTGTATGGAAGTTTTGCAGTCGACAGGAGTACAGTCAGTCGCTGGGTTCAGAGAATCAAAGAATCAGGAAGTGGAGATACGGAGCTGCTTGATCGGCCGCGCTGTGGATGTCCTGCCACAGCCACCAACGCAGAAATGTTGAAATGCGCTGATGGCATTATTCTTACTGATAGGCGAATCACTACTCAACAATTGGCCTTACAGCTGTCAGTCAGCATTGGTAGTGCAAATGCAGTTATAAAAACTCTCGGATTTTCTAAGGTTTGCGCAAGATGGGTTCCTCGAAGTCTCACAAATGACCACCGATTGCAAAGGAAAGCAATTTCTTCTGAATTGTTAGAGCGTTTCAATGCTGATGGAGAGAACTTTTTGGCTAAGATCGTTACAGGTGACGAAACCTGGGCACATCATTTTGAACCTGAGACAAAAAGACAGTCAATGGAGTGGCATCATCAGCAATCACCACGAAGAAAGAAATTCAAGACAATTCCTTCAGCTGGACAGGTCATGATCACTGTCTTTTGGGACATTGAAGATGTGATTCCTGTGGACGTTATGCCAAGAGGAGAGACAATCAATTCGCAAGCTTACATTAAGACATTGAAAAAACTCAATCAACGTTTTTGCAGAGTTCGGCCGCACAAGAATCCAGCAGACCTGCTTCTCCTTCACGACAATGCGCGACCTCACACAAGTCTGGGGACACGGGAAGCAATCACCAAATTGGGTGGGACTGTACTACCCCATCCACCCTATAGTCCCGATTTGGCACCCTCTGATTTTCATCTATTTGGTCCACTTAAAGATGCACTCCGTGGGACAAGGTTTGAAGATGATGAAGGAGTGATTCATGCAGCGAAGAAATGGCTACTTGATCAAGACAAAATCTGGTACGGGGTAGGAATACATCCACTTGTTTCGCGCTGGCATAAAGCCGTACAAGTTGATGGGGATTATGTTGAATAATACCGATGTTTACATGACATATCCATGTATATTGTGTATAAATTTCATGCTTTTTGAATAAACAGCTCCTGAGAAAAACGATGTGGTGCATTACTTTCTGAACGCCCCTCGTATAATGGGCGTCCCTATACCTAACACTGTATAAACTGCTTTATGGTCTGTGAAGTCAAGTGTGCTGTTAATATTTTGTGTTTCCTGTACCTTGTAAATATGTGATGTATATATCCTATCTATCCTAGATGCTCGTCTTAAGCCCGGGTGTGTCTTATCTATGTAAGTGTACGATCTATTATTTGGCCCAACACTTCTAAAGGCATCATTCAGACTATGCTCTTCTAAAATAGTTTGTAATATCTTCAACGGAGATGTCTGATTCTGAGTTACTTGTGTATTGTGTGTTTGTAAGATTCGACCGGCAAGATCTAGGTCAGACATGACACAATTAAAATCCCCTCCTAAAATTAGGTTCCCTCCTTTGTAGTGTAGTGACAAAACGTCAGAGTTCTCCATAAAAAGCTGGCTGGTTTGCTCTTTGACTGGGAGCGTATATATTGACTAATGTGTATGTGTCTTGTTCACTTTGTTTATTGCGTATTTGGACAGAAACTAATCTGCCGTTAGTGTCCATGTTATGGTGTGTTATTTCCCAGTCTTCTGATGATTGTAAGATCGCTACACCTGTGTGTGATGTCCCTATACTAAACAACCCGTTTCTTAAGCCTAATTTTGTTGTAATTTGTTTGGCCAGGAAGTTTGAAACAACTCTAGTTTCTTGCAGAAGTTGAAATTAAAAAAAAAAAAATTTTAATAAATAAGAAGTTAAAGGGTTTGCTGATGATGTTGCCCTGATTGCTAAATCAGAGGCACATCTCCAATCCAACCTGCAAGTATGGAAGGAAGAGCTGGAGAAGAGAGGGATGGTCATAAGCAGCTCTAAAACAAAATCCATAGTGATATCACAAGAAGAAAGAAGACATCAGATTAAGCTAGGATAACAGGTCCTGGAGCAGGTCAACCACTTAAAATATCTCGGAGCTATTATAGACCGAAAGGGAGGCATCAAAGAAGAGTTGGCCACTCGAAAAGCTGCAGCTGGGAGACTTTTTCAGGCCATAAATCGGGGATTCCTCAGCAAGAGAGAGAGGTTGGTAAGAAAACGAAGATGGCTGTATACCGCTCCACCTATGTCCCAGTCTTGACATATGGATGCGAGTCATGGGCAATGACTACAACCCATAAAAGCCAGATCCAAACCTCAGAAATGAGGTATCTGAGGAAGGTGGTTGAAGTAACAAGAAAAGACATGGTACGCAACCAGACGATACGTCAAGGCCTAAAATGCCACCCCCTACAGACCCAAGTAGAACAGTCCCAACTAAGATGGTTTGGCCATGTCTGTAGAATGGGAGAAGATCGGCTACCACGACAAGCATGGGAAACAAAGAGCCAAGGATCCAGACCCCGAGGACGACCCAGAGTCCGCTGGGAGGACAACATTAGACAATCTTTGAAGGACCGAGGACTAGAATGGAACCAGGCCAGGAGGAAGACAGCCGATAGAATAGTCTGGCGCTCTCTCTTCCAAACCTCTACACCTCACGGTAGAAGGGGAACGACTAAGTAAGTAAATCGGGGATTCCTCAGCAAGAGAGAGAGGTTGGTAAGAAAACGAAGATGGCTGTATACCGCTCCACCTATGTCCCAGTCTTGACATATGGATGCGAGTCATGGGCAATGACTACAACCCAGAAAAGCCAGATCCAAACCTCAGAAATGAGGTATCTGAGGAAGGTGGTTGAAGTAACAAGAAGAGACATGGTCCGCAACCAGACGATACGTCAAGGCCTAAAATCCCACACCCTGCAGACCCAAGTAGAACAGTCCCAACTAAGATGGTTTGGCCATGTCTGCAGAATGGGAGAAGATCGGCTACCACGACAAGCATGGGAAACAAAGAGCCAGGTTCCAGACCCCCAGGATGACCCAGAGTTCGCTGGGAGGACAACATTAGACAATCTTTGAAGGACCGAGGACTAGAATGGAACCAGGCCAGGAGGAAGACAGCCGATAGGATAGTCTGGCGCTCTCTCTTCCAAACTTCTACACCTCACGGTAGAAGGGGAACGACTAAGTAAGTAAGTAAGAAGTTAAAGGGTTCAGATTAAAATTTTTTTTTAATTACCCCTTCTGGGGCTCAAAGTGAGGTCTATTGACTTTATTAAGTAGAATTTGTAAAAGTATGTGTGATCCCGGCCCTGGTTAAGACACTTTGATCTTAGCCAAAAGGCCAAAATAAATGACGAGCAAAAATGAGCCACTGAATGTTGAATTATCTTCCATGAGTACAAAAATAATTTTGAACTGATTTGTACATAACGGGGGTTTGTTAAAAACATTTAAATATACACAAACAAATATATAAATAAAAAAAACACACATTTAACATAAGAAACATTTTAAATTTACGGAACCCTCTTCTCTAGCAAGTTTTTTTGTTCAATTGAAAAAAAAAAAAAGAGGCAAAGTCATTTCTTTCTAAATTTAATAAAACATTTCTTAAATATGAAGTTAAAAGAAAAAAATGGTTATTTCCCCTCCAACGTAAAGACTTAAAGACAAGAAAACAGTTAACACACAAGAAAGCCAAACATGGCTATAATTATTTACATATGTGCAATCAGTTCTGGGTTTGAATTAGTTTTCTGCCCCCCTATCCCTTCAAACTCTAATATATTGTGTTTTTTGTAGGTATAATTGTGAGAATAAGTGAAAATTGTACTCTTGTTCTTCAAACACTGCATAGTTCCGACATTTCCGGACTAAATATTTAAAGTCCACTAGCAGGGTCTAAAGTTTCTCATCAGACCTAAGGGTCTTTTATATTTGGACATGCGCCCTAATATAACCGACTAGGTTGAACAGGACGCGCCTCGTCAAAACGAGGCAAAAGTTTTACATTTAAAAAAAAAATAATCTAAAGTTTCAGTTCTACTTGCTTTGTACACTTAGGTACGGAATTCAGCATGATAGCACTATACGAGATAGCTTCAAAAAGTTCCCGGAATTTGTGTATTGTATAGAAATAAGTAACAATACAATTATTTACACTACATTTCCTTCAAAATAGTTCCCTTCGGCAACTACACACTTTTGCCAACGTCCATACAGCTGTTGGAAACATTCCTGGAACCCATTCTTTGACACCTCTCTCATCTGCTTTTGTCGCATTGGTGATAACGTCCTCAGCATCCTTGAATCTCTGCCCTTTCAGTGCCGATTTTAGGCGAGGGAACAAGAAAAAATCAGGCGGTGCCAGGTCGGGAGAACATGGAGGATGTTCCAGGGCAGTCACATTGTGCGTTGCGAGGTACTGCTTCACCAGTAGGGATCGATGTGCTGGCGCATTGTCATGCAGCAGAACCCAACTGTTTGTTCTCCATTTTTCTGGGCGTTTCCTTCTGATTGCATCTCTTAGACGACGGAGGATATCAACATACATTTCCTTGTTAACCTTTCGGCCTTCAGGAATGAATTCATGCTAGACAATACCCTGGGAATTAAAAAAAAAACTTCCAACATAACTTTTCCTTTGGTCTTGTCCAAACGAAATTTCTGTGTCCGGGGAGATGAGGGTGATTTCCATTAAGAGGACTGACGTTTTGTCTGAGGATCGTACAAAAAACACCACGTCTCGTCTCTTGTGATTATTCTGAGAAAATTGCTATCTTGATCAGCCACAGTGATTAGGTCTCCTGCCAGTGACAAACTCGTTTCTTTCTTTTCAGGAGATAACATTTTGGGAACCATGGGTTGACAAACACGGTGCATGTGCAGTTCATTGTGGACAGTACTGTGACAACTTCCAACTGATATTCCAACTTCTGGGGCTATTTTCTCTACACTAAGTCTTCTGTCAACACGAACAACGTTCCGAACACGCTCAATGTTTCCATTGTTTATCGAGGTAGGCCGTCGTCCGCTACGTGCATCATTGTCGTGTGGTGCGTATTGGGGCAACTACGACAGTAGTTTTTGCCAGGAATAGCCTATGATGTATTAGGTAGAAGGTCTCTAGAAATTGGCTCGTTAAGAAAGAATAAAGACCTATTCGAGATAGGGACAAGAAGACGGGAATGCGAATGCATGTCGAGTGGGGTATCTCTAAGTAGAGGACGTCCTGATGACAAATTTTGTCAGACTGAGAATGGTGACGATATATATATATATATATATATATATATATATATATATATATATATATATATATATATATATATATATATATATATATATATATATATATATATATATATATATATATATATATATATATATATATATATATATATATATATCCCTTCACTGTTTGAGTATATCTCTGTAGTGTTGATCAACAGTTAATAGCTGTCATATGAACAAAAGGTCTGTTGTCTAATCTCCCGAGGGTACTGGTTAGGCTGGATATCTTCACGAAATGTTAGTGATATGTAGACTCATAATCTTGCGTATGTAGTCGTGATTCATAAAATATACGTTAGAGTCTGCTTCATAGAATGCGCTTAAGAGTGTGTTGCACTTGGTATAAATATGAGATTCCACTTTTGAGCTCTTTAGCTTGACTTCAGATAATAATGATCTTTCGGGTGATTTGAACTTGTGATAACTATGTATTGAACTTGTGAGCCAGCAGTATATGGGTGACGAAAAATGCTGCGTCCACCTTATGACTTGTGGGTGAGACAATATTCCTTTTTAATTAAGGAATGAAAGATGTCCTATGGCGAATTCTGCTAGCCAAATGTCCGTTTTTGATAACTTATTTCTGGTTAGACGTCAGACACGTTGCGTGTAGACTCAGACTTCTGATGAACTTCTTTTCCCTTCGCAAAATCTTTTAAGAACACAATTCAGCACAGAACTGAATTATAATCCACTCTGAATAAACACGTGTATTTAGGCTAGGCGTTTTATGGATTGTATCTCTGCCTCACAATATAAAAACTGGACTGCTCCCTCTAGCAAGCTACGCGGTATTATATTTCTGGAAGTCCAATATGGGTTTCTTAGACAGGTAATGTACAGCTACGCCCAAACAACCAATCCTTGAGAGCCTCTCTGGTCACTCATTCACAGGATCGCTCTTGTCCCCTGTCAGTCCAAACGTGGGTGTGGTAATTTGCAACCAACTTTCGTTGCCTGGCTTGTTTGACAAACAGGTAGTGAGATAATTGGCTGGCCAATTCAAAAGTGCTGTCACATTATTCTCTGGTTGTTTATCGTTCCGTGTGTTGGCGGCACTCTTTGTTAACTCAGCCCATTGTCGCCAGCATGCTAACATGTCCTCTTTGTGGCACCACCTATTGATTTACATGCCGGTTGGTTTAATCAGCATGAGACGTTTTCACCTGGCCAAGCTGGGCGTCCAATGTGGTGACCTGGCCGAGCAACAAAGATAACAACAGTTCACAGAAATTGTATAATGCCCAGATGTCTGATTGGGATGATCAGACGTGTTTTCACCAGATTTATCACGATGCAATGTGGGCTTCAAACGATAATGTCAGGTATGGGGACTCAATCAAAAGACTTTATTTCCCCAGATGAAAGAACAAATGCGAATAATCACAACGATGAAATATCAAATGTGGGATAGCAAATGTGGGATGAAAGAGCAAATGTGGGAGAAAATACAATACGAGAGATGTAGGAAAAGATAGAGCAATAAGGCCTTTGCGCTCGTTTATCACAATCATCACCGAAACTAACACGACCTTCACGGAAACGCTTGTGCCACTCAAAAACTTGCGATTTCTTCATTGCGGTATCATCCTATGCTTTATTAAGCAAGGTTACTGTCTTTGAGGGTGACTTCTCAAGCAAAACACAAAATTTGACATTTGTACGTTGTTCAGTCAAGGACATTTTCAACTCCGACGATGCTACGTGCACACCACACAAACAAACTACTGTTCGAGAGTACATATGAAAGTTACATCAGCCATGTCGTTTCCTCAAGGTCACTACCAACTTATAAAACTATAATCTCCATGACATAATCACTCATTCAAACATGAGTCGACTATTCCGGGAACTTTTTGAAGCTACTTCGTACATGTCAATAGTTTCAGTTCTACTTGTTTTGTACACTTAGGTAGAGAATTCAGCATGATAGCTCTAAAAGTATATAAACCAATAAAACGGTATTGAATCAGTTCTACAAATAACGGTTCACATGAAACAAGGGACGTTTCGGGTTTTACCCTTCATCAGCCACAAACAGGTGACAAGGACAAGAATTACATATAGGTACTACAAAAACATACGATGATGAGAAACATACACCAAATGAGCGATACAAGCAGATGGAAAAAGTAAACACCCACAGTGATGTGCGAAAAAAAACACAATAATAATACAAGAAAATCGTAAAACCTGAAATAAATGTCGAAACAAGAAAGTAAATAATTAACGAAACGAAAAAAAGAATGAACAAAACTTCGGAACAAGTAAAAGGTCACTTAGCTAGATCCGTAGATGCGTGGTATAGAACGCAGTGGTACTTAGTCCAAGAAATCGTCTAAGGAAGTGACGTATAAGATAGCGACAATTTAAAAGGATACGAAACGAACCAAAACAAAAACATAAGAAGATACTTTGAAAAAACAACGGATAAAGAAGAATGAAAAAGAGAGAAACGCTACCAGAATTTATGCAAAATAATGTTGGACATTAAGGCCATCAGGAGATAAAACGCCCATTTGAAAAGTAAGACAACTCTCCAACGAAAAGCGAGTCCGGTCATCACCGACACATGAAAGGAGGGCAGTGACATGAATATCGGAATTACCTGAATGGTCAGGCCTATTGAAATGAAGAGACACCGGTAAATGTTTGCCATGATAGATGTCATTTAAGTGCTCACGAAACCTGTCTGCCAAACGCCTGCCAGTTTCACCAATGTAGGTAATGCCACACCTCTTGCAGATGATATCTTAAATCAGGTTTCTGGATTCGCACGTGAAAGACTCTCTAATGACAAATTTTCCTTTCGGAAAAGTGACTGTCTGAGTTTGGAGTACAAACGGACAGCTCTTACATATACGGCGTTTGCACGGTTTAGTACCAAAGTATGAAGGGCTAGTATGTCGCAAGCGACTGTGTACAAGAATATCCCTAAAATTCATATCCCTACGATATGCCACCAAAGGTGTATCACGAAACAACTCTCTGGTATCAGGATCAGAGTGGTGAATAGGCAGATGTCGAAACAGAATTCTCTTCACCGCCAGACAGTGAGGATGGAAAGTTAGAACCAGTTTGAGTCTGTCAGATTGGACAGAAGACTTAGTAGTGAGTGCCATCTGACGAGTAACGTGTGTGATGCGATTAAGAGCATCAGATAAAACATGTTCTGGATAAAGACGTCGGCGAAAGAACTCGAGCATCTCTTGAGCTCGCTGATGGAAATCCTCGTCACCGTGACATAACCGACGCAAGAGAAGAAGTTGAGAAAAAGGAATGGAATTTTTACAACTAAGAGGATGCGATGAAGTTTAAAGAAGGAAACCATGAGCGTCAGTAGCCTTATAATAGACATACGTTTTAAGACCAGTAGGGCTAATAGTCACAGTGATGTCAAGGAAGTTCACTGAAGTCGTAGAAATTTCAGAAGTGAATTTGATGGCAGGATTGAAATTACCAACATAGTCAATAAATCGACGGAGGTCTACCTCAGACATGTCTGTAATGCCAATACCATCATCAATATAGCGGCGGTAAAACTCGGGTATCGGTTCATCGTAACTTTGAAAGACCAAATATTCAAAGTGGCCCATAAACAGGCAAGCGTAACTAGGGCCCATCTTGGTACCCATAGCGATGCCACTGATTTGGTTGAAGAATTGATAGCTCTATACATGTCAACAGTGCGTGGAATGTAAAACACTAATTCCTTTTCAAAATTTCTATTGTAGGAGTAATTGTACTGCAGTAAAAAAAAAAAAAAATGATCTTCTGTCTCCTGTGTATTGGTGTTACATAATTTGCATTTTGGGCTGTTTTTCCATTGTGCAACAAGTTTTTGCCTATTGGTTGTCATGCTATATAGTACTCTAAAGGTGACTTCCTTAATGACGATGTTCATTTTTTTTTTAAACTTTTATTTGCATTTCTTTTTCTATTTACCAAATCATGTACATTTTACAAAATGAAATACACGGGAAGTACATTTTTAAATTACATATAATCTTTGACTCTTCAATTTTTAATTTTATAATATTTTTGTTGTTGCCAAATCAAAAGTTTATTTATTTATTTTATTTGTTATTTTTTTTCCCACTTCAAAAGGCGTGTACTTATTAACAACAAAATTATAGATATATACGCATTTACACGCATGTACCCGTTCAAACACGTATATGCACATACGCACATACATGAAAAATGCACATATATACATATTTGCATGTACAATCATTCGCACATATACCCTCATGCATATACATATATCTACCTCCACACGCATACTATTATATATATATATATATATATATAATAGTATATATATATATATATATATATATATATATATATATATATATATATATATATATATATATATATATTATAAAGTGACAAATGTCGAGGTGTTGTCACGTGCTGGCCTTCAAAGTATGTATACGCTTCTTAGACAGCGCAGACTTCGCTGGCTTGGCCATGTTCGCCGCATGGAAGATGGTCGCATCCCAAAAGATATCTTCTACGGACAATTGGCAGATGGCAAGAGAACAGTTGGGCGACCAAAGCTGAGGTTCAAAGATGTGTGCAAGAGAGATATGAGGGCACTGGACATGGATCCAGCAACATGGGAGGATGAAGCTGCCGATCGCACTAAGTGGCGATGCTATTTACGGCGCCACCTCAGATTGGGCGAAGAGAGGCTCACACAAGAAGCAGAGGTGAGGAGAAAACGTCGAAAGGAGCACCAGGAAAATAAGCAGCTGAGGGCTGTCACCTCAGGGGCGCATTCCCATAGTCAGTTATGACTGAAGGGGCTATTATTATTATTATTATTATTATTATTATATACATATATACATACTTGTATACATATATATGCACACATACACACACAAACACCCTGTTAAGGTCCAAAAGGGGAGTGATCCGTACTATGCTGATTATACAGTGTGAATTCATGGTTGTGGCACTTGTCGGCTTATTTAATTGTGAGGTGTTTAAACATTTATATGTTAGAAAACAGAGTGTACAGAAAGCGTGTGAGCGCTAGTCATTTAGTTATTCTGTACTGGTTTCGGCCGGCTGTGAATAGCTCACGGCTAGTCCGTGAACAGCCGAGTCCGGTGACTGTTTGGCGGGAGATGTGTGTTCCCGTGGCAGTCGGAGAGGAGTCTAAGTTTGGGGCGTTGACTGGAGTCAGCCCTGTGTCTTGTGTGTGTTCCCAAGGGTAGTGTACGGGAACGATGTTTGGCCATTTTTCGAGGTGTACCATTATTTGCCTATTTTAGGTGTGATTATCTGCAGATAAGAGAAGATAAGGTGTACTTTATGTTAAGGACATGTTCTGGGGGCCTTGGTGTCTACAGGCCGATGTTTTGAATCATATTTACCTCCCTGATAGATTTCTATTGTGCAGGAACGGCGCTAGGAGATGGTAAGGCCATTGTTCCTTATGGAGGGAGAGTTTTCTGGTGAATGTACTTTATTGAAGAGATTATAAGGCCAGGATTTGTGTAGGCCAGATTACTTGTAGACTGCAGAGCGGACAGTCTTTTGAGTATATATATATTTAAGCCTGTGTGGCGTTTTGTAACTGCAGTATCAGCAGTCGTTCTGGTGGAACATTAGAACTGCGAGTATATGTATAGATTTAAGCCTGTGTGGCGTTTTGTAACTGCAGTATCAGCAGTCGTTCTGGTGGATTTACTGATGTAACATTAGAACTGCGATGTAAACAGGGTTTACATCATACTGAACAGCTGTGACATTCTGCGCAATTGATTATTATTGATTTTTGTGTATCCTGTTGTACCTGTGTAGTGTATCGTACCGGATTGATGTTGCTGTGTGAATAAATTATGTGCTGTCAATTGGAAATGAACACTAGTCTGATTCGTTGATCTATGCTTGACAGTACAGGGTGAGTGACTGTACCCTTCATACCACTCACTACAGACTTTATACACAGTGACAATGCAGTCCTAACCTATTTATCATCTGCTCTGAGTGGGCGCATGTACTAAAACAGTCTAATCACTTCAACAGAGATATACTTTACCAAATATACATTAACAGTACCAATTACCCTGGGATATCTTTATCATAATTATTGTATTTCACCAATACTTTATCACACCCATATACTCGTATATATATATATACATACACACACACACACACACACACATATATATATTATTATAATAATATTAATAGCCCCTTCAGTCATAACTGACTATGGGAATGCGCCCCTGAGGTGACAGCCCTCAGCTGCTTATTTTCCTGATGCTCCTTTCGACGTTTTCTCCCCTCCTCTGCTTGTTGTGTGAGCCTCTCTTCGCCCAATCTGAGGTGGCGCCGTAAATAGCATCGCCACTTAGTGCGATCGGCAGCTTCATCCTCCCATGTTGCTGGATCCATGTCCAGTGCCCTCATAACTCTCTTGCACACATCTTTGAACCTCAGCTGTGGTCGCCCAACTGTTCTCTTGCCATCTGCCAATTGTCCGTAGAAGATATTTTTTGGGATGCGACCATCTTCCATGCGGCGAACATGGCCAAGCCAGCGAAGTCTGCGCTGTCTAAGCAGTGTATACATACTTTGAAGGCCAGCACGTGACAATACCTCGACATATACATACACACACATACATACATACATACACATATATATTTATATACACGTACACTACTAATATATTATCCTAAGATATAGTGCTGTGGTGTGTGCAAAACTGAATGGCCTTTTTCTTTTCTGAAAATTACGGAAGCTAATTTAAGTTCTTTGTTTTCTGTGTGAATATACGAGGGGCGTTCAGAAAGTAATGCACCACATCGTTTTTCTCAGGAGCTGTTTATTCAAAAAGCATGAAATTTATACACAATATACATGGATATGTCGTGTAAACATCGGTATTATTCAACATAATCCTCATCAACTTGTACGGCTTTATGCCAGCGCGAAACAAGTGCATGTATTCCTAGCCCGTACCAGATTTTGCCTTGATCATGTAGCCATTTCTTCGCTGCATGAATTACTACTTCATCATCTTCAAACCTTGTCCCACGGAGTGCATCTTTAAGTGGACCAAATAGATGAAATTCAGAGGGTGCCTGTTGCTGTCATTTTTGACGGTTTTATAAGACGTAAATCTATTTAATACTTTTGACGATCGAAGGTAGAGAACTGTATGTTAACTCCCTGGGACAGGTTGATTTGGGGTTATCTTCCCTGTGTTTATTCTTTGTGGTTGATCTGTCTTAAGATGGGGTTAACTGTTCTCAAAT
Organism: Oreohelix idahoensis; assembly: GCA_024509875.1. Taxonomy (NCBI): domain Eukaryota; kingdom Metazoa; phylum Mollusca; class Gastropoda; order Stylommatophora; family Oreohelicidae; genus Oreohelix; species Oreohelix idahoensis. The sequence continues at coordinate 112,470 of JAMPIV010004185.1, forward strand.
CTGTTCTGTCTACGCATGCGCTAGTTTTTAGCGCGAACAGAGAAGACTTCCGTCTGGGAGTGATGAGCTGTTTTTCTGACCGGACAAGATGTCCGTTGTTTCTTCTCTGCATTATCTGGGGTAAAGATAGTCTTCAGTGTAACTGTGATCTTAGTGATTCTCCCCAGAGTTATTCTGTTCGTCTGGAATGACGACAGTGGTTATTTGTGTATTTCTCGGATTCTGTCCAAGGTAAAATAAACTTTATTATTATGCCAAGATTTCAGAACATTTAGTATGAACCTGTGAGTAGCGCTCACAGTTCTTGGGATCCAGAGTCCATTATGTGTGCTTGACGTAGCTAACTAAGTCTATTCGTCGAATTACTTTACAGAAGCACAATGAACGTATATTTATATGAAACCCGCATTATGGCGGTATGTTTCGGCACGGAAGATAATGCCTGCCTATGAAAATACACAGTTGTTCATCAATCATTATGAGGCTCGCCATTACGGCCTATATCTTTGAGCAGAAGAAGAAGTGTCTGGCGGGAGAAGCCAGATGAAGTCTTGACTTTATCAACAAGTTCACAGACTTCGATATTAAGCAACTATATTTGTTACACGACTACCTGACGCGTTTAGTCAGGGGCTCTGAGCTACAGTATGAGAATATATATATTATCAAGCCAACGTTACTAGCATCATACATACGAGCTATGCAGGGTCGATTATGCTCGATGGTTATATGCATTACTACACATGAAATGTCCATGTTCCTTGTTCTACTGACTGTGTTGTCCGTCAACGTACTATTGCTGTAATAAATGTTGAAGAGAAAGTCATCTGCATTAACCACATCTATGACTTCTACGTGTGGTGGAGTGAGTTTGTATGTTCCTAAATAAGAGCCTATACGACTTCGTGTTCTCGATCCGCTGTATACACACACCAGTACTCACTACAACACCTTATCCTTTGTTCTACACACCTGAGAAAACATGCATGCTGTTTGTGTGTGTGACTGCACTACATCCTGGCAGTGCCTCACGCTGGTGACCTAGATTCACGTCCATGTTACACTGTCCAGGTAATAAACGACACACCCACTCAGCGACACTTCAACACGGTACAAATACCAGAATTCACACGAGCAAACAGACTTTAACATCTGGTAATAAACAGTCGGCAAAACAGAGTGTTACATCAGGTGCCCAGTTGATGGGGCTATACTAATCTGTTTCTACAACGCAACACTAGACTGTTACAACTGACTGTTACAGTGCCAAATCGGGACTATAGGGTGGATGGGGTAGTACGGTCCAACCCAATTTGGTGATTGCTTCCCGTGTTGCCAGACTTGTGTGAGGTCGCGCATTGCCGTGAAGGAGAAGCAGGTCTGCTGGATTCTTGTGCTGCCGAACTCTGCGAAAACGTTGATTGAGTTTTTTCAATGTCTTAATGTAAGCTTGCGAATTGATTGTCTCTCCTCTTGGCATAACGTCCACAAGAACCACACCTTCAATGTCCCAAAAGACAGTGATCATGACCTTTCCAGCTGAAGGAATTGTCTTGAATTTCTTTTTTCGTGGTGATTGTGGATGATGCCACTCCATTGACTGTCTTTTTGTCTCAGGTTCAAAATGATGTGCCCAGGTTTCGTCACCTGTAACGATCTTAGCCAAAAAGTTCTCTCCATCAGCATTGAAACGCTCCAACAATTCAGAAGAAATTGCTTTCCTTTGCAATCGGTGGTCATTTGTGAGACTTCGAGGAACCCATCTTGCGCAAACCTTAGAAAATCCGAGAGTTTTTATAACTGCATTTTCACTACCAATGCTGACTGACAGCTGTAAGTCCAATTGTTGAGTAGTGATTCGCCTATCAGTAAGAATAATGCCCTCAGCGCATTTCAACATTTCTGCGTTGGTGGCTGTGGCAGGACGTCCACAGCGTGGCCGATCAAGCAGCTCCGTATCTCCACTTCCTGATTTTTTGATTCTTTGAACCCAGCGACTGACTGTACTCTTGTCGACTGCAAAACTTCCATACACATCACGTAGACGCTTGTGAATGTTCACAACAGTTTCCGTCTCTGCAACGAGAAATTATATCACAATTCGCTGCTTATAACGCAAGTTGCTAACACGCTCCATTTCAACGGTTTAGGGAAGCCGTATTATTTGGCCGGTTGCAATGCAATTTGGTGCACACAATTGGCACATGCCATATTTGAAGTGTGCGAAATTTCATGCTTCTATCTTTATTATTAGCTGAGAAAAACGATGTGGTGCATTACTTTCTTCTGAAAAAGTTGAGAATTAAAAACTCGTTGCCCGTAGAGGGCTTTATTTCTACAAATCCATACCAGATGTCTATATTCTGCCAAAAGTGTTTGTAAATATATTTCAATTTGTGGAGTCATCTTTGGAATGATGCTGAGCATAACTGCTTTACACATATCTACTTCTGTTGTTGTATGTTTTTTATAATGTCTGTTTCAAAGTGTTCACAGTTTGTGTCACTGTATCGCAATAAAAGAAAATGTGTTCTTCTGCTCCTTGAGGTTTAGTCTACAAAGTTTACATTTGAGTAAAACTGTAATTTTATGCCTTTCTCTATACATGATTAGTGTTGAGTTAAATAATAATCTGTAAGTTATTTCCTTCACTCTTGGTAATGTGTTTATTTTTTGTAAATGTGAGAACACCTGCGAATAATCTGATATCCCATATTTATAACCTCTCTTTATTCTTTGATACAGAGGAGGTTATTGTGCTAAAACTAAATATTTATATATCTCTTTGGTTGTTCGGTGTATCATCGCTTCGTTTCCTTGTATACATGCAACGCATTGTTTATAAAAGCTTGGTAAGACTCCAGAATGATGTGGTGCTGTATTGTTAAATTTAGAAAATTTTGCTAATGGTAGTCCAGCATAGTAATGTGATAAGGGATATCCATGTGGATCATTTATTATAATACTCATAAATTTGATTCTCATAGCTTGAATTTTGGTAGATATATCCTGTAGAGATATACCGCCCCTTTCTTTATCCTGTATTAAAGTTTTGTGTTTTATGTTATGTATTGTGTGACGGAAGATGAAATGTATGATTAGAGAATTTATTCTTGTTAGCGTTTTTTTTGGAGGGTTAAAAATATTACATATGTATAATAACTTAGGGATAACATACGTATTTACAATAATGCCTCTACCGAATATTGTAGCATTTTTATATTTGTAGCGTTCTAATTTAAAGATTATATTTCTCCACATTTCTTTGTTTGTTTTATATCGTATAGACATGAAATTTACTCCGTATATTTTCATGTTATTAGTTTGCGCTAGCTGTAAAGGGAAGTCTGTTTTATTTGTCCACTGTCATATGCCCATTATCTGTGATTTTTTAATGTTGATCTTTGAACCACTAGTTCTGCTAAACTCATCAAAGGTACCTAGGATATTTTTTATTGATGAAATGTTTGGGGGGAAAAAAGGCCGTGTCATCTGCGTATGCTATTAATTTCCTTACACCAACACCTGGTACAAAGACGCCTTGAATACTTTTATTTTTCCAGATAATATCTAATAAGGGTTCCAAAACTAGTACATATAGTAAAGGAGACATTGGACAACCTTGTCAGACTGATCGAGTGAGAGGGATTTTTCCCGATATAGTGTGATTTATCAGCAATTTGCTTTCCGGTGTTTTATATATGATTTTTATCCAGGATCTGAAATATTGGCCAACATTATTTTCTTGTTGAATTTTGTGTAAAAAGGAATGGGAAACCCTGTCGAAAGCTTTTTCCTGATCTATGGACATTATTGCTGCAGGTGTGCTTTTGTCATGCGTGTATTGAATGATATCCCGAATGAAATGTGTATGTTTGTTTATGTTTCTATTTTTGACTCCAGATTATTGATCCCAGTGTATGAGTTTGTGCATAAAAGGTTGTAATTTTAATGTTAGGGCCTTGGTAAGTATTTTATAATCCGTATTAAGGAGAGAAAGTGGTCTGTAATTTTGCATGTATTTCTTCTCTGTATTTACTTTGTGTATTACGGTCATGTAGGACTGATTTAAACTAGTGGGGAGTTCTTTGTTAAAAGCTTCCTGAAGTGTTTTTAAAAGGAGTGGTCCGAGTAGGTGAAACAATTTTAAGTAAAATTCCACTGATAGACCGTCTGGGCCAGGGGTCTTTTGTTTTGTAGTGTGTTTAAGGCGGACTGTAGGTTATTTACTGTGAGAGGTTCATCCAAAATATTTTTCTCGTAGTCATTTAACCGTGAACTACTGGCTGGGGAAAATTCTCCTGTTGCTGTGTAGAGTCTTGCGTGTATAATTGAGAGTAAAACTCGTGAAAGGCTTTGATTATATCCGGGGTGGTTGTTAATTCAATGTGACTTCCTTTGCGGATGGAGCAACTGGTTCCCCATAACTTTTCATTTTGTTCAGATTAAGTATAAGGAATATGTGCCATTACACTGAATTTAAAATAAAATAGTATATTTATTAACTATGTTTTGACACACACAAAATGTTTTAACAAAACAATATATTTCTTGCTGACTGTTCCTCGAATTCTTTCGAAATGTTGTTGAAGTTAATTTTCTTCCCATCAAATTTTGTGGATAATAATGCAATGCTGTTGAGTGTATCATGCAGCATATTTGTCCTCGGATAACATTTAATCAATTTTAATTTCGAACAGCTTATTTCCCCTGACTGGAATTGTGGCTGGAATTTTCAAAAATATGCGTAGAACAAAATAATAAAATAAGTAACAAATTGCAATTATTTATGAAGGACAACTTAAAGAATCGTTTGAGGTAAGAATTAAAGTGTGATATGGATGCCTCTGTCCCCAATGGGTTGAACACTCATTGAGGAAACATTTAGTCAGCTTTACTAGGCAGTCTTGTTCTGGAATCCCCAGGTCAAGAGAAGTAGATTCAGGGCAAAGAATACACGGAGAAGAAAGCTTGAGACGGAAATAAACACGATGAGAAAGACATTGAAAGATCTTGAACTGATGGCACGCGACAGGGGGAAATACAGGCATACCTCACTCTTTCGACAGGTTAGGGATCAGAGCACTGACGAAAGTCAAAGCATAGCCTTCATTTAGCTTGCACATGCATTAGGGCCGCCAAAAAACGTAAATAACTAACTGTATAACACTTGCGAATGCGTGCAACACCTAAATAAACAGAAATAAATATAAGAATAAAGAATATTGATAAATAAAGATTCAGTGGTAGTTGAATAATCGTCTGAGATCAGCTCTCTCCGTGAAGGCCTATTAATAAATATGGGTTCATATCTTATATCATAATGGTGCACTCCTCATTGAAGATGTCCATCACGATTTTCCTCAAGGGACTACGTCCCCCTTCTCCACCAAGGCTGCTCCCCGGCAGTTGAATAATCATCGTCAGCTATATATATTCAAGGCCTAATCATAAATAGTGGTGCACTTCCTCTAGAAGATGCACATCACCATATTCCTCAAAGGAAAGACTGCGCACACAGCAGTCTGCAGTAATATAACCTGCATAATATCTATCTATGGCCTACCAAGTCATGTCTTCCTCTCAGACTCTATATATGGCCTAATCTCCTTCACAAAATGTCTATGGCCTACAAAGTAGTCTCTCTACCCCTCGGACTCTTCATAGCGCCTAATAGTAGACTCCTTCACAAAAATGTCTATGGCCTACAAAGTAGTCTCTCTACCTCTCGGACCCTTCATAGCGCCTACATAGACTAGTGGTACACTTCTCACAGAACGTGCCCAATAACCAACTCACTCATAAGCTGCATCTACTGCAGTCATAAATATTAATACATACCATCCTCCAATAATCTAACACATGGAAGAATGCATATGCAGGAAGAATATTCAGATACAGGCCTGTTCAAAAAGTCTCCATCGAGACACACATTGAAAAACACTCTACCATTTTCACCGAACACTGGTCGGGAACACACACTTAGAAAAACACCTTCGTTGACTTCACTCTGTCAACGCCAGAACCCGACTCCCAGCGGTCACAAAAACTCCCGCCTAAACAGTCACGGGACTTCGCAGTTCACCACTGCTCAGTCCCTTCCACGGACTAGCCGTGCGAACTATTTACAGTTCTAACAATACAGACCAGCGCTCATGACGCTATCTGTACACTATGACCTCTATCATATATTTGTTAACCCAAAACACCGTTAATCAAGTCTACAAGCGATGTAACCCTTAGTTTACTGTGACCAACCCATATACAAAGTATCACCTCCCTTTTTAACCTTAACAAATATGCAGTAATAAATAAAAAAAATACGTAAATAACATCTACCTTAAAATCATTCTTGAGCAAGTAGACGATTAATATATACAATATGTACAGTTTTGAATGTTGGTGATTAAGGGAGATTCTAGACTTAGAAAATCAGATGAAGAAAATTTAGGAGGCTCATCTTCAGAACTGGAGGAACTCTATTTAATTCATTTTGGAGAAGGGGACTTTGAAGGAGATCTAACAGGGGCTGGGGCTGATGTTGATGGCTCGGAATCTGAAAGGTTAGAGGTAGGGGTGACTGAAGTTGGTTGTGGCGGTTGCGTCTAAAAAAATGAGAGCAAGGACGTTTGCCTCATTGATGTCTTGTTCCTTTCCATAAGAAGTTCTCAGTAACAGGCTATTTGGCGTAACGTTTTTAATTTCCTCTAACACTTTAGCTTTGTTCTTTACAAGTGTGCTTAACTGTAGTGCGAGGTAGACCTAGCTTGCGGTTATTTCAGCATTTGAGATGCCTTGTTCATTAAGCTTGATTAGGTCAAGCTTTTCTTGCAAATTGAGAACCTTATGGGTTCTTTTAACTTTGTCACTACACTTAGGACCCATTATTCTTTTTCTTCTTCTTCTTCGTACACTCTCAGACGTCCACTTGAATGTTCTCAAAGAAAGCAGTAGTCAGTTTGAGGCTATTTTAATCCCCGTAAAGCTTTTCAACGAAAGGAGCTGGCGTCGGCCATACGCACTTTCTCTGTGCCGCATATAAGGGGCAACTTTGAAGCAGATGTTCAGCAGTCATTTTATCAGTGCCACAGCTACACTGATCGGTTGTTCCTATCTTTAGCTTGTTGAATAGATGGTATCTCAATCTGTTGTGGCCAGTGCGGAGTCTGAAGATTACCACTTGTTCTCTTCTGTGGAGCTGGTAGTAAGCATCATTTTGTGTGTGCCCTGGATGTTCTACCTTCCATTTGTTTCTGTATCTGATTCTGATAAAACTCTTTGCCTCCCCAAAGGTTATGCTTGCACCAGGCTGAGGTAGATGTGAACCTTCTTTTGCCATTCTGTCAGCCTCTTCATTGCCGGTGATGTTACAATGAGATGGGATCCATTGAATCCCAACACTTTTGAATCGATGACAAAGTTTGTGAACACTATTCTGAGATCATCCAGGTATTATTTTGGCTTTTCAACGTTGCAATTACTGACTGTGCATCAGTAAAGAAAGCAACTTATCTTTCTGTGCTTTCTTCTGTTAATATAACCTCTGCTGCAGTTTTCAAGGCCTCTGCCTCTGCTCTGAAGTTACTTGAGAATTTTCCTGTCGCCACTGACAGCTTTTTTTCTGCACCAGTGCTTAAGGTCAGAAAGACACCACCACCTCCATTTTCTGTTGCATTTGTTGCTGATCCATCTGTGTATGCATGGGTCCAGGTGTTGCATGGGAAATGTTTCTCTATGTATTTTGTAGCTATGGATTTTCTATCTGTTGCAGTTTGGCTCTTTTTTCTTTCAATTCCAGGAATGTTTTCTATCATTTCAGGGAAATGATTTTGTTTTCAAACTGGAAGCTTGTGTGCAGTGTAGATGGGTTTAACAGTGGATATTTCATTTATGGAAACTGCTCTCATTTGTGGTTTTGTTGATTCTACAAAATTGCTTCGTTTGAGTCTTTGCCTTTGTGGTGAAGTGGGATGTTATAAATACTTATAGGGAACTTAGTGTACTGACTGAGATCAGCTGTGAAGGTATCTATATCTATTAAGAGTAGTGTATTATAGATAACCTTACTTGCTACCACATATCTATATATCTCAGTCAGAATTATTCTGGAATAGTGTGATGCTACGTTATGTGTCTAGGGTATGAGTATGGTGAAGTGTAAGTCACAACAACAGACAGATAAACAATTTAATTTAATCCACTACTCTTGACAACACTGTGACACTTACATACATATAACACTCTACAAAGATATCTTAAAAGAGTCACTGATAAACTTTCGAATAACAATATGTATTCATTACTGGCATGAATGAATATGTGTCCTGATTCAACTACAAGGGAACCAGGAATCACAATCAATTTAAATTACAAGTTATGTACAGAATGTATTTAATATGAATATTGTAGTGACATATATTATTACAAATGTTCTATGTGTGTCAGTTGTGTAGTAGTAAAATGAGGTAATACTGGTTTTGTTTTGTTCAAGCTCTGTTGGTATTTGTCATCATGACTTCAATAGTTTGTCTTTAGGGACCAGTATTTGAGATGTTCAAAGTTCCTGATTTTAAGACAAGTAAATTCCCCTCTGAATAGTATTTTTTATAAAGTTATTTCAAGATGAGGGGACATAATGTTGAGCTCAGCTGGCCAACTCTGCTTATCTTGAGTGATGGCGGCAGGAAAGGACTCCTCTGCTCGAATTCTCTTCTGGGCTCTGGAGACACCTCACTGATAGCTAAAAGGACCAAGGAGTATGCTGTCCGACACTGGATTCAGCAAATCTCTGACCAGATGCTGCTCAGTACCATCAAGACCACTGTCCCTGAAATCAAGAAGGATGTACCTTCTACTTCATAACTAATTTATATTCTCTTTTACACTGATCACAATACAGCACAAACATTGCGTTCAGAGCGTTAGGCCAACAGTCAGCTTCATTTGAAATACTTTATTCCAGTATTACCCTTCTTAATGGTTACTACGCCTCTGCACTTCCAGCATTATTTCTTTCTAGTCAATCATCCAGGTGTCAGTGTACTGTTTGGCCATTCCATGCCGTTTTACTTCTCTCCGACACCCTCTGTTCAGGCTGGAGCATTACAGGCTTTACCTCACGTTTGCCACTGAACTACACATATATATACAGGCATAAATCAACAATTCACATTCAATTTCATTAAAAGATATTAAATGGTTCAAGCTTACCACAATTCATACGAATAACACAGATACGTTGATTAGCAATGAATTCTGGCACAAACTGGCACAAATCTCCATCTGCTTATCTTCCAGGCTTTTATTGAGCCAAATATAAGCTGGCTTCAACGCACTGATGCTTTATCAAGTGTATTTAAACAAGTGGTTTCGAACTAACGCTCCCAAGTGTGTATATCAGCGAGACTGGCCAATGAGCCACGTTTCGACAAGTGTTTGAAAAAATGTTATCTTTTCCCGTCTCCCCTAACAACCAAGATAGTATTTATAGCCCGACCAATCGTGGTTAGGCTTTCATTTGTTGCGCTCCAATCAATTTGAAGTTTACATGGTAGGCTATTTCTGTAACGTAAATTTTTTTTCAAACACGTTAAAAAAAAATCTTATGAGCAGAAATGATTTTATGCTGTCAGGCACCCCCAATATTTTATTTTGGGTATAATTTATTAATTCCTGGACTATTTGCGTAACGTTTTACATATTATTTGTCAGCAAGCCCTAAGGAACCCAAAAATACTAATTTAAAGGAGCTACGTGGCTGCGTTCAAAATATGCAATTTCTTCTACCTCCTGTTTCGAAGATGTGCTGTCTGGGTACTGTTATGTGTTCAAACGTAAACCCATCTAATGTTGTCTTTTCTAATAAGAGTTTGTTATGATTTATAAACCTAACTCTGGGAAAGGGTAGTGTATTTTATCACTGTCCGTCTGAAACAGTTAGTGCTTGTAGACTTACACGCGTGATGCCAGCATTTGTATATCGCGCGTCGCGTGTTGCATGCGTTCCTGATTTTCAGCCCTCCCCCTCTCGCTATCCTTTTGTCCATCTGTTCGTTCGTTTTGGTAACGTAATATAATTAATGTTAGGATTAATTTAGGTCATTACGCAGTACGTCTCAATGTTTTTCTTAGAAATGCAGCACACGTTTCATTGAAGAAAGCGGGTATAATACAGTAAGCTTTTATATCAACGTGAAAGCGTTACAATTTGCAGACGAAGCAGAAAACAAGGGGGATTTCGAGTACATTCTTTGTGACAGCACTGTTATTTTACCATTGCTCTTCTCTTTATTAATTTTATTTGTTAGGCTTCATATTTACCTAATAATTTATATATGTGGATTAGAATATTTCATGACACCTCCCCTCTTAAAACAGACATTATATGTCAGTCCTTTATTCTATATACACATAGAGAAATTTATTATTATTTCTGGGGTTTACGGTGATTCTCATCACACGGATGGCGGCTTAAAAAAATCCGCTCCCAGATTGGTTTTTCCAGATATATATTCAATGCTAAAATTATATGGAGCCAGAAGCAAAGACCATCGGAGTAACCTAGAGTTCTCATGCTTAGCCTGTGCTAAAAACGATAAAGGTTTGTGGTCTGTTTGCAACTTAAATGCCTTCCCATATAGATAAATATTGAATTTCTTTATTGCCCATATTACTGCAAGACATTCTTTTTCGCTAGTTGAGTAGTTGATTTCAGCTTTATTCAACTTTCTGCTAGCATATGCCACTGGGCTTAATTCCCCATCCAATGCATCTGATTTCTGTAGTAGAGTTGCACCTAACCCAATATTACTTGCATCCGTCCTTACTATGAATTCTTGACTTAAGTCAGGTAATTTCAAAATGGGTTTACTTGTGAGCTTTTCCTTCAATTCTTGGTAAGTCATTCCACATTGTGGTGTCCATGTAATGCGATCTGGAAGTCCTTTACGTGTCAATTCCGTTAAAGGTGCACATATGGAATTAAAGTTTTTGATATACTTCTGGTAGAAACCACATAATGAGACAAAGGATCTCACGTCCTTCTTGGTTTGTGGTCTCGGGGCTTTCTGTAGTTTTTCTAAATTCTTTGGGTCAGGGGTCATATTTCCCTGATAAACTGTGTGTCCCAAAAATTCCAATTCTTTACATCCAACGCAACATTTGGTTGGTCGGGCTGTTAAATTTGCCTCCCTAAGTCGATCAAACAGCATGTTCAGAGAGTCAATGTGTTCCTCAAATGTTTCTGTTGCTATAAGGATATCATCCATAAAATTTGTTATACAGGGATTATTCAGAGGATCCAATAATTTTCTCATCATTCTAGAGAAGACACTAGGCGCATTCTTCAATCCAAATGGCAATCTATTAAACTCATAGTGTCCTTCTGAGGTACTAAAAGCTAGGTATGGTCTAACCTCAGGTTTTACTGGAATCTGATAGTATCCTTTACTCAGATCCACTTTTGAGAAATATTTAGCTTTATTTAACCTGGCAAACAGCTGATTTGTATCCGGCAATGGATCCACCTGTCCTTCTGTAATAGCATTCAGTCTCCTGTAATCTATACAGAGTCTATGTTCTCCAGAGGGCTTCCTTAAGAGTACCACCCCGGAACTATACGAAGACTCACTGTGCGAAATAATTCCTTCCTTCAATAGATAGTCTATCTCTTCCTTCAAAGCTTTTTCCTTAGCAAACGGAATCGAATATGGTTTCATACAGACAGGTGTGGAGTCTATGAGTTTCATATCATATTCCAATAGGTTTGTATGCCCTGGTCGGTCTGTTAACACCTCTGCATGATTATTTAGAACCTGTTGCACTCTCTCTTTCTGAGTTTTCGTTAAATGTGTACTGATTTTCACCTGTGCTGCTGTCTCACAGGGGTGTAATGGATATTCAAATGATGAAAGTGGTTCCTTTTTCATCTCCATGGCGATGGACAAGGTCAACAAGTGTGTCTCTTCCTGATGTTCTCTTTCCAAATATTTCTTCAGGAGATTCACATGATAGATTTTTTCTTTCCCCTTCTTATCTATCTTATAATTTGTTCTAGACACCTTCTCTAGAACTGTATATGGACCCTGCCATCCAATTTGTAACTTATTCTGACTCCCGGGCAAAAGAAGCAGTACTTTCTCTCCCACAGCCAAATTTCTGTCTTTCGCCTTCCTGTTATAATAGGCAGCATGTTTCTTCCTGGCTTGTTTCAAATTTTCATTGGCAAGTTTCCAGCCAGTTTTCAACCGAGTGGTCAGCTCATTCACATATTGGTATGAAGATGTAATGTTTTCCTCTGCCTTTTCATCAGTCCACGTTCTTAACAAAGCTACATATGGACCTTTAATTGTGTGGACCTATTTGTCCATGCACCGGTATGGTCTCTTCCACTTGAAGCTTTATAGTGATGATTTTTTCCTCCCAGAATTATCATTCACAAAACGACCGCTACCAATTTTTCTTTTCCTGGGGTTTCCTCCCCACTTAAAATTCTTGATGAGAGATTTCCTCCCTACATCCTCTTCCTCCAGTTTGTTTAAGTCCGATTGAGGGATTGTCGGCTTATCCTGGGGTAAGACATCCTTTTGCACTCTCCGCATAGTGGCCATTGTAAAACAGTTAAGTGAAGCTTGTCCGTGAAAAGGGGCTTCCCATTCCATTTGGTCCACCTTATCAAATTTATTTTTCCTTTTATTGTCAGGCCTGATTTTGCCCCATGGCGTGTCCAGGTCCTGATCCATGTTCCCACTTGTGGGTGTTCCCTCATGTGCTATGCTACACCTTTCTACAAAATTCTCAATGTCCCATCTTGCTTTGGGCCAATAATAATTGTGAGCCACCTTTTGAATGATGGTACCTATTTTCTCATGGTCCCCATCTGGTTTCACATGTAGGCTCCTTATTAATTCTGTCCTGTATCTTTTTGGAAGAACCAGCTGTCCGTGACCATTGGATCTAGTTCCAGTCTTCCTATACATCAACTTGTTTTTCATGTAAAAATCTCCCTTGCCTGGAGTTGTATGACAAGTTGACAATTTTCTGAAACAAGGCTTGAGTGTTTTATCCCCAGCCTGTGCCTTCCTCATCTCTTCTGGAGTGGTATCCAACATAATATCCTCCTCCTGTCTTGAGGTCGACCTGACCTGAAGGGTTGCCATATACACAGGTTTCCTTCTGCACCGGTCAGTGTCATGATTGTCCATCTTACAATTTTTACACCACCTTTTTCCTTGGTTGAAAGATTTTCTTTCATCATATTTCCTTTCATCGAATTGTGGGAATTTATTTTTATTTTCATACCGTGGCCTATCAAATTGGTGCTTACCTTTATTTTGATCCTTAGGATCAAATTTATTAAAGTTCTGTGGTGCCCTAAAGTTATCCACTTGTTTCTTTTTATTACCTGTTACCTCTGCTTGAGCTGCTTGATACCTTTCAGCAACATTTAGCAACTCACCCAGCCTCTCTGCACCTTGTTCCATGAGAAACTTTCTCAGGTCTGGAGCCATGGACTCTCTTAGTTGCTCTATAAGGACCATTTCCTTAAGATCTTGGGTTTTCCCCAGAGAAGTCCATTTCTCCAAGTATGTCTCGATTCGTGCAGAGAACTGGTGATAGGTTTCACCTGACAGTAGTTTAGCATTCCTAAATTTTTTCCTGTAAAACTCTGCATTCTTTTCATACCTTAACAAAAGAGCCTGCTTTAGCATGTCATAATTTTCCTGATCACCTCTGCTCATTTTTGCAAAAACTTCATAAGCTGCCCCACGAAGTCCCTGAGATAACTTTAAGCTCCACCTTTCTCTCTCTAACCCATACGTGGTAGCTAATAGTTCATACCTATTTATATAGCTCTCAATATCATCGTCTTTCTCAACAAAATGATCTAAATGAAAGTTCATAGCTGAGGTCGAGGCTCCCTGAGTAACCGTAGCATCAGAGGCAAAGGGACTGGCACCATTTTCAGGAGCATGGCCTTGAAACTCAAACTCCCTTAGTCGTAACTCATGTTCCCTTTGTAATCTCTTCTCCTCCTTTTCTGCTTCCCTCTCTGCAGCTAATCTCTTCTCTTCTCTTTCTGCAGCTAATTTCTTCTCTTCTCTTTCTGCAGCTTGTCTTCTTTCCTCGGCTTCCAATGCTTTAGCCTCTTTGTCAGCCTCAATCTGCAACCTCTTAGTCTCAGCCTCAGCTTCAAATTGTAACTTCTTAATTTCCCTGTCAGCCTCTAACTTTCTTTCGGCTTCAAACCTTCTTTCTTCGCGTTCAATAAATTTGTCACATTCCGTAGTAACATAGGCAACCATAACTTGCCCATCTAATCCTAACTCTTTTGCAGTCTGAACCGCAGCAGATCGAAATTTGGCCAGGTCCGCCATTGTCTATTATGTAAATTTATACAATGTCTAACCAACAATTCAATCTCTAATGGACAACACAGGCACCGTGAGCTCAACCTTATTTAATTCCACCCCAGGATACCTTTTAATTCTTATATTCCCTGAAGTGAATTACCCCCAATATTTTTAATAGGGAAAGATTCAAAATCCCAAGAGCGAGACCCCAATATATGTGGTGAAGTGGGATGTTATAAATACTTATAGGGAACTTAGTGTACTGACTGAGATCAGCTGTGAAGGTATCTATATCTATTAAGAGTAGTGTATTATAGATAACCTTACTTGCTACCACATATCTATATATCTCAGTCAGAATTATTCTGGAATAGTGTGATGCTACGTTATGTGTCTAGGGTATGTGTATGATGAAGTGTAAGTCACAACAACAGACAGATAAACAATTTAATTTAATCCACTACTCTTGACAACACTGTGACACTTACATACATATAACACTCTACAAAGATATCTTAAAAGAGTCACTGATAAACTTTCGAATAACAATATGTATTCATTACTGGCATGAATGAATATGTGTCCTGATTCAACTACAAGGGAACCAGGAATCACAATCAATTTAAATTACAAGTTATGTACAGAATGTATTTAATATGAATATTGTAGTGACATATATTATTACAAATGTTCTATGTGTGTCAGTTGTGTAGTAGTAAAATGAGGTAATACTGGTTTTGTTTTGTTCAAGCTCTGTTGGTATTTGTCATCATGACTTCAATAGTTTGTCTTTAGGGACCAGTATTTGAGATGTTCAAAGTTCCTGATTTTAAGACAAGTAAATTCCCCTCTGAATAGTATTTTTATAAAGTTATTTCAAGATGAGGGGACATAATGTTGAGCTCAGCTGGCCAACTCTGCTTATCTTGAGTGATGGCGGCAGGAAAGGACTCCTCTGCTCGAATTCTCTTCTGGGCTCTGGAGACACCTCACTGATAGCTAAAAGGACCAAGGAGTATGCTGTCCGACACTGGATTCAGCAAATCTCTGACCAGATGCTGCTCAGTACCATCAAGACCACTGTCCCTGAAATCAAGAAGGATGTACCTTCTACTTCATAACTAATTTATATTCTCTTTTACACTGATCACAATACAGCACAAACATTGCGTTCAGAGCGTTAGGCCAACAGTCAGCTTCATTTGAAATACTTTATTCCAGTATTACCCTTCTTAATGGTTACTACGCCTCTGCACTTCCAGCATTATTTCTTTCTAGTCAATCATCCAGGTGTCAGTGTACTGTTTGGCCATTCCATGCCGTTTTACTTCTCTCCGACACCCTCTGTTCAGGCTGGAGCATTTACAGGCTTTACCTCACGTTTGCCACTGAACTACACATATATATACAGGCATAAATCAACAATTCACATTCAATTTTCATTAAAAGATATTAAATGGTTCAAGCTTACCACAATTCATACGAATAACACAGATACGTTGATTAGCAATGAATTCTGGCACAAACTGGCACAAATCTCCATCTGCTTATCTTCCAGGCTTTTATTGAGCCAAATATAAGCTGGCTTCAACGCACTGATGCTTTATCAAGTGTATTTAAACAAGTGGTTTCGAACTAACGCTCCCAAGTGTGTATATCAGCGAGACTGGCCAATGAGCCACGTTTCGACAAGTGTTTGAAAAAATGTTATCTTTTCCCGTCTCCCCTAACAACCAAGATAGTATTTATAGCCCGACCAATCGTGGTTAGGCTTTCATTTGTTGCGCTCCAATCAATTTGAAGTTTACATGGTAGGCTATTTCTGTAACGTAAATTTTTTTCAAACACGTTAAAAAAAAATCTTATGAGCAGAAATGATTTTATGCTGTCAGGCACCCCCAATATTTTATTTTGGGTATAATTTATTAATTCCTGGACTGTTTGCGTAACGTTTTACATATTATTTGTCAGCAAGCCCTAAGGAACCCAAAAATACTAATTTAAAGGAGCTACGTGGCTGCGTTCAAAATATGCAATTTCTTCTACCTCCTGTTTCGAAGATGTGCTGTCTGGGTACTGTTATGTGTTCAAACGTAAACCCATCTAATGTTGTCTTTTCTAATAAGAGTTTGTTATGATTTATAAACCTAACTCTGGGAAAGGGTAGTGTATTTTATCACTGTCCGTCTGAAACAGTTAGTGCTTGTAGACTTACACGCGTGATGCCAGCATTTGTATATCGCGCGTCGCGTGTTGCATGCGTTCCTGATTTTCAGCCCTCCCCTCTCGCTATCCTTTTGTCCATCTGTTCGTTCGTTTTGGTAACGTAATATAATTAATGTTAGGATTAATTTAGGTCATTACGCAGTACGTCTCAATGTTTTTCTTAGAAATGCAGCACACGTTTCATTGAAGAAAGCGGGTATAATACAGTAAGCTTTTATATCAACGTGAAAGCGTTACAATTTGCAGACGAAGCAGAAAACAAGGGGGATTTCGAGTACATTCTTTGTGACAGCACTGTTATTTTACCATTGCTCTTCTCTTTATTAATTTTATTTGTTAGGCTTCATATTTACCTAATAATTTATATATGTGGATTAGAATATTTCATGACAGCCTTCTAAGAGCATTCATTCTATGGCACATTGGTGGTCTGTCAGTCTTTTGAATTTTTCGGCCTGTTGCTGAGCCCTGCAGTCTCTTCTATCCGTCATTGGCTGGAGGCATGTAATCTTTTCGAGTTCTTTTATAGGTGTTGACTTCATGCCTCCCGTTATAATTCTCATTGCTTGATTTTGGAGTCTGCTAATTTTATCGAAGTTTGTCTTAGCTGCTGTTGCCCATGCTGCCATGCCATATTCAAGGACTGGCCTCACTCGCCCTGTATACAACGTCTTAAGCACTTTCTCATCTGCACCCAAAGTTGTTCCAGCAAGTTTTTTTCATAATTGCCATTCTTTGTCTTGCTCTCACTCGATTTCTGTCAACCTGTTTTTTCCAAGTCAGACGGCGATCAAAAATAATGCCAAGGTAGCTTGGATTTTCATTTAAATGAAGATTTTCTCCGTTTAGTACTAGTTTGAAAGCCCATTATGAGTATATTAAAGCACACAAATAAGTAGTAAAGGGCCTAATCATACAAAAAAGTACAGTATGAATACTGTACACGTGTATTATAATCACGATTATTATACTGTTTTCACAAAAATAACTATGAACTGTTTACAGTATAAACACAAAAATAATATAGTACGAATAATTTGCTTATTTTAATCACAAAAATAAGTAGTATTAATATGTTTAATCGCAAATATAAGAGATTCAATGGTCAACTTAAAAAATCAGTGCGCACCGAACGACTTCTGTTCAAAGACTGAACGACGAAAGAAACAAGATGGCGCGCAGTGGTGATGAAATGCGACGAAAGAGCGAAGCAAGCGACGAAATTTGGAAACGTGGTTATAATTGAAAACCGACGAAAGAGCGAAGCGACGAAACTCGAAGCGACGAAAGTCGAGGTATGCCTGTAGGTGCTTGTTGGATGCCTACTAAATTGTGGATTAGATCCGGTATCTCTCTCATTCAAAAAAAGGAACCAGGCTGATTTTCAAAGGCTTTCAGAGGTATGAACAAGGAATAATTTGCTTCAGTGCTTCCATTTCCTCAACCAGCACATCACCATCTAAATCTGCAACTTTACAGACTTGACAGGTTCGTTCTCCTCAACTAGCATGCTGTAAGTTAGCACAATTTTCAAATTTGCAGGTTGCTTTTGTTGAAATGACTAAAATTCACTTTATTCTTATTAAACTGCATACGTAAGGAAGGCGATCGTTTCTTTGAAATGAAAACATTCGGTAAAACATATTTTAGCGTTTCATCCTTCTATTGATAGACTTATAAGAAGTAGATTGTCTGGTGTAAAATAAAGTTGCATTGTATGGATATACAAGTTTTTTGCTTTTTCTGCCGGAACAATTAGGAGCTATATATTCTCAACCCATAAGATTTAACTAATTGAAGGAACAGACAATTAAATGAAAATAAGAATAAAAAAGACGAGAGGAGTTTTCATTGCATGTGGGAAATATATGGAGACATAAAGAAATCAAGTCCAACACACGCACATCAGAATCATCAATTCAAATTTCAAGGCTGTCTTTTTGTATGGCTCTGAAACATGGAGAACAGCAAAAACGACAACCAAAAAGCTACATACTTTCATGAATGGATGCTTGCGTAGAATAAGAAGGATTGAAATGGTATGACGAAATCACTATTGTTGGACTGACAAGAACCTGGCAAGAGTCAGCGGGTGAAAAAAAGAGACGCTGGCGATGGATATGACACCTGTTGATAGAAACCTATTGATAGTACTACAAGGCAGTCCTTGTTCTGAAATCCTCAGGGTAAGAGGGAGATCAAAGAACTAACGGAGAAAATAAATGAAGACAGACATGAAGGGAATGAATAAGAAGTGGAAAGACCGTGAGCTGATGGCACAGGACAAGAAGACTTGGCGTATGAAAGCCTATGCTCCTTGTGGAGCTGAAAGGTGATGGTGACGATACCATTTAACATTGTAATGATTGTATTATAACCTTACACATAAAGTAACAATTAATATTGTAATGATTGTGTTATAACCTTACACATAAAGGTGGGTAACAATTAATATTGAATGATTGTGTTATAACCTTACACATAAGGTAACAATTAATATTGTAATGATTGTGTTATAACCTTACACATAAGGGTAACAATTAATATTGTAATGATTGTGTTATAACCTTACACATAAGGTAACAATTAATATTGTAATGATTGTGTTATAACCTTACACATAAAGTAACAATTAATATTGTAATGATTGTGTTATAACCTTACACATAAGGTAACAATTAATATTGTAATGATTGTGTTATAACCTTACACATAAGGGTAACAATTAATATTGTAATGATTGTGTTATAACCTTTCACATAAGGTAACAATTAATATTGTAATGATTGTGTTATAACCTTACACATAAGGTAACAATTAATATTGTAATGATTGTGTTATAACCTTACACATAAGGGTAACAATTAATATTGTAATGATTGTGTTATAACCTTACACATAAGGTAACAATTAATATTGTAATGATTGTGTTATAACCTTACACATAAGGTAACAATTAATATTGTAATGATTGTGTTATAACCTTACACATAAGGTAACAATTAATATTGTAATGATTGTGTTATAACCTTACACATAAGGGTAACAATTAATATTGTAATGATTGTGTTATAACCTTTCACATAAGGTAACAATTAATATTGTAATGATTGTGTTATAACCTTACACATAAGGTAACAATTAATATTGTAATGATTGTGTTATAACCTTACACATAAGGGTAACAATTAATATTGTAATGATTGTGTTATAACCTTTCACATAAGGTAACAATTAATATTGTAATGATTGTGTTATAACCTTACACATAAGGGTAACAATTAATATTGTAATGATTGTGTTATAACCTTACACATAAGGGTAACATTAATATTGTAATGATTGTGTTATAACCTTACACATAAGTGTAACAATTAATATTGTAATGATTGTGTTATAACCTTACACATAAGGGTAACAATTAATATTGTAATGATTGTGTTATAACCGTACACATAAGGGTAACAATTAATATCGTAATGATTGTGTTATAACCTTACACATAAGGGTAACAATTAATATTGTAATGATTGTGTTATAACCTTACACATAAGGGTAACAAATAATATTGTAATGATTGTGTTATAACCTTACACATAAGGGTAACAATTAATATTGTAATGATTGTGTTATAACCTTACACATAAGGGTAACAATTAATATTGTAATGATTGTGTTATAACCATACACATAAGGGTATGATATAAGTATATGAGGAGAACTGCCGTAAGACGGGGGTAAAACAGTTGAATGGGGAAAAAAAACACAAATAGTAATACGTCTTACAAGGAGAAAGGACAAGAAAAACCTACGTTGTGGCCACAAGGCCTTCGTCAGGGACAGACAAACAAGAGACAGGAGGGAAAGAAAATGAGAATTAAGTAGAGAACATAAAACTATAAAAATAAGACAAAAAAACTCCCGTATGTCCAGTCACATGGTGAAGCAAGATGGCTGCCACTAAACCGTAAAGCTGAAGTCGATAGTACATTAAAAACAAAAAATAAGAAATAATGAAAACAAGGACTGGAAAAGAGTGAGGAAAAAAATTTTTTTACGAAAAAAAAAAAAATTGAAAAAAAAAAAAATTAATTTTAAAATATATAAAGTGAGGGAAAAGCGATTAAAAAAATGGGTGATCGCATCAAAGTAGAAAGTCATAATACAACTGGGACTAAATAGAGAAAGGCGTCTCAGACAAAAGAATGTTGGGTATTCAAATCGTGTGGTCTAAAGCAACCCATAAGATGGATGAGGCGTTGTTCCTGGCGAAACCGACTGTTGGCGTCTGTCACGTAGGTCTTTATGTCATTAAATTACCTACATCTTCTTCCTATTCTCTCACCCTAATCCTTCTTTATGTCATTAAATTACCTACATCTTCTTCCTATTCTCTCACCCTAATCCTTTCATTTATATTCTTTCCATACTTGTTTTTCCTGTATTTTTCGCATCACTCGGTTGCGAAAAATATTTTCTTCAGTATTTTTAAACTTTACCTGTTTCTTTCTCAAAACTGAGAATCGCGCTAGGGCGATATTACGTAGATGTCAGGGCTGCAGGGCGTCAGAAGGCGTGATAAGTCGGTTCGCTGAACATAGGACGTAGACAATAGTCTACATTCTCACCGAGCGCGCGAGCTTCTTCTCGGCATAAGTCCCGGTGAGGTGTGATACTTTACATCTGCACCGGTCAGTATTCAGACATTTGTCTGAAAAATCCCAAACTGACACGGCGCTCACTGTGGGCCATGGTCAGCTGTAGTGTGAAAACTGCCCTGCATTGGAGACAGGTTGTCTGAGATTTGAAACTGACACGCGTACATCTTGGTCAGTGGTGGCAGTTACGACATGTTAGGTGTTAAACGTATCGTTTAAGCCGGAAAGGGGAGAGCATTTCGTTCTACGAAATAATAGTTCATCCTTTGTCTGGTTTAAAATATTAACCCACGTTTGAAACTATTTCATTTCACTCAGTAACTTTGCAGTTAGACTAGAACAACCTTCGTTCGATTTCTAAATAATCTCTGTAAATAGAGATGGCCTTAGTTTGGTCGAAGTGGTTTAACGTTCTCAGATATTCTGTGGTTGAGGTATATTAATATTATATATAATAGATATCTAGTTTTGTGAAGTGATTTAGTGTTAAAATCGCCGATCTCATTTTAAACTAGTTCTGTGTCCTGAGTGCTTAAGTTATAGTCTGTATTATTTTCTAGTGACGTGTTTCAGTGGATAGCAGAATAAATTATATCTTAGCTTACTAAAACTAGTAGCTATAAGGAATTTAATTTAACGGCTAATACTCAGTCGAGAATATTTTAAAACTAAACTTATGACGCTAGATACATCATTGAGTGTTGACGAAATACGTATGTATTTTCTAATTCAGGATGTTTGATTTATTTAATATAACTTATTTTACGGGAAGTTTTAAAGATAAGTCAAGCTGTAGGCTTGCTATTTAAAATGTAAGTTATATTGAGTACATTATGTAAATTATTTGATATGTGTTCTTTCTTTTATATAGTGAAACGGTGGTACCCAACTTGCCAGCGTTTAGTAACCTGAGAGACATATTTGTGAGAAGCATAGACATTTCCTATCTTTAACCACGTGGGTTTCTTTGTTTCAAGTAACACGGGTCTGACAGTGCATAAGCCATCAGAGAGAGACAGTAATAGCAATCCCACTAACGGTTTCTAAAGACTAGAAATATATATTGGGCTTTCGAGCCAGTTCATATTGCTCCACAAATTTAAATGTACATGCTGCCTGGCGGCGAGAATATTACAAGATTAACATTCCGTAAGAGATTGTGACTAGTATTGTGGTGACAAAATATAGTACCTTCCTGGAAGTAGACACCGATCTGACATTCCTTAATTCTAGAATCCAAAGCTAATGACATTGTGCTCTGCTAACTTTCGTGCCTGGACAAAATTTTATGTGACTTAATCAGACATTCGAAAAATTAGAACCCCCCAAGGAATCGTTCCCTGAGAGTTTAGTACGTCTTTTGGAACTGGGGATTTCTTGGTCAAGGACTGCATTTTCGGGTCTGTGTGAAGGTCCTAGAATTAGTATGTTCCCAGAGGCAGCGAGCAAAGTTGTGAGTATACATGTGTAAGAAAGGCCATGGCTGGATGAATGAGAGTACACAGGTCTGAGTGTCATTTTACCGGTGTATTATCGTCACACATTTGCTGTCTTAAATTTTTTTTCCTGCAGAATTTGTTATAAAATGCTAGAGTTTCTGTTTTTTTCTTAGGTTAAATCAGATTTATCCAACTCTGTTCATATATTGACGAGAAAGAAAGAAATCTCTTAGACTAAACCCTACGTATCTATCACTCTTTGGGCCATCATCTGTTCTCTTAACGGGGCTGTGGGCTAAACCTAGAGTAAGATCTAACGGGCTATCATCATTGTAGCATTTTCTTGAATTTTGTGACTATTTGTATATGTTTTTTTTTTCCTCGATGAAATTTTTGGTGTTGTGAGAGATTTTTTTTTTAATGATAATAATAAAAATCTCTCTTGGACAAAATCAGTGCGTTGGTCAGCTCGATCCCAATTATATATATAATCATTGTTATAGATTTTCCACGTCTGTGTGTTTAACTGTCGTCACGTGTATGTGCGTGCCCGTGAGTAGATAGAATTATATGTAATATATATGTGGTTTAGACTGTCGGACTCTGTAAAAGCCGTCGTAGAGGATAGGTGAGAGGGAGAAGAATTCTTTCCGCTTTCAGCGACAGCCTCTATACCACAGTCTATCATCTCACCACTCGTGGAATCTATTTCATTTTTTTAAAATTCACACTGGGACTCTCACTCATTTCAAGCTATTCAGAAGGGACCAAACCCTAGTCTTAATACTCCTATCCAAAATCTACGACAGCGTCCAAGGAACAGGATCTGATGGCTGTCACCTGGATGTCAGTGGCACCATGGTGGTCAGGGCCATTGAAGTGGATGGCCACAGGTGTGGATTTCAACTGAGAGATGTCGTAGAGGTGTCTGCAGAATCGGTCGCCCAGTCGTGTGCCCGTTTGGCCGATGTAAGTAATGGTGCAACGTTTGCATATAATAGCATAAATGACGTTGCGTGACTCACATGTGAAGCCATAAGGGTAACAATTAACATTTCTCAGCTGCAACATTTTTCTTTGCTGAAATATTGTTAATTTAAAGCTATGTGATATGAATAAACTGAAACTCCAAAGGTCTACACATCGTTAAGTTTGTATTCTACCAAAAGGTAAAGTACTGCAATTAGGGTGGAACTTTAGAGTAACGGTAATGCGTTCCGCATTGAACAAGTACAGAACTAACTCTGTTCTACATTTTTATTTTTCATTTATGCGACCATCTCGTCGCATTGCTCGTGTAACCACGAGAGCTAAGTGTAATGAACAGTTTTAGTGTAAGGGGAAGTAAACTGGAGTATGTCAGTAGTTGAAATAGATTTTGAGTTATAGCACTTAGTTGCTTGTTAGCTATCGAATTATTTAGAGAGTATCTCGTGATAGTTTCGAGAGACAGATTACAGACAGCGTGAAAAGCGCTGATATATTTATTCTGTAATGTTTGAGCGGAGTGAGAATAGCTCGCTGCTAGGCCGCAGATGATTGATTGACTGAGTTGTGTTGACCGTGAGGAAGTCTCGTGTCTGCTTTTGAGCGGGACGAGTGTGTTATCTAGGGAGAGTGTTCCGGGCGTTTTGACCGGGTAGGAAGACAGTGTTTTTGGGAAGTGTGAAATGCCTGTACAGTGCTGAATTTAAAATGTCGACGGATTTTTCGCTGTGGGTACAGCGTAGTATGAAACTGCAGTTTTGATTATTGTGGAAATGTTTATAACTGCAGTGTGCAGTCTTTAAAGGCCATTATCTCCTGTGTGAGGAGTCTTGATTAATAAGAGTACTTTAGGCCATGAATCATTAGCTCCTGTGAGAGGATTGTTATTGAGGATTCTTTATAGCGCTGAGTTTAATAAGAGTACTTTAGGCCATGAATCATGATATCATTGTAGCTGCCGAGTGCGCAGTTATTATGTGGTACTTTATATCTTGTGTTGTGCTGTGAACGGTATTCTATGTGTATTTCATCAATGTGTTGTGACGTGAATAAACCCATATGAAATGTCATCAGTCGTTTACAACCATCCATGACTCTTGTGTACGTACCTGTGGTGTAAACGACTAAACCAACACACGCACTTAATATTACAAGTGTGACAGGGAACTTAACACGTATTTAGAAATAGCCCCGGAGTGGGTGTGGTCTATCTGTATCGAGAACTTGTGCATCGCTTACCAGTAGACTTCTACAGTGTTTGCCTGTGTGGCGTATATGTATGTATCAAATGTAGACATTACCAGATCCACAACACAGCAGCAACGTTAGCAGATAATCAATAAGACACCCTTACCGTACCATACACCAATCCTTTGTATCAGTTTCAGTGACAGCCATGATTGACTTTCACGTGCTTGACGGAGGTACAACAGTAATGACCTCCCGGATTTTCCTATTATCTTTAGGGGGGTGTAACAGTGGTGGCCAGTGTGGAGAAAAAGGGATGCCTGTACTATCGCTCGATGAACCAAGAGATCACTGCTACATGTGAGAACCCATGTCTGGGATTCCTATATTATGAAATATATATATATTGAACTTTACGTGAAGGAATATTCGCTAGACGAGGTTAGGTCTAGGAGCCTTCCTATGTATTGGTTATGGTCTGACGTGCCCAGTCAGTAAAGCCAGATGATTTACATGATGGAACGCTGAATGCTTATTTACGAATGCTCCATTATGATATTTGCCAAGCATGAATGCTAACTTAAGATGATATTCCTGTGATCAACATTATGCTGTCTATGTCGACATTTGTTCCTGTAACCATACACGTACTGTCCAAGTGTGCGACCCATTAAATGTTATAAAAAGACCACCGTAGTTCCAGTACTTCTTGAATTCGAACAGTGTGAGTATGAGTGATGTACTACCAACCTGTCAACTCTATCGAATCATTCTACCATTCGCGTACTGACATTCAGATACACACTCATTGTTTACACTCACATTCTTGTCGGAGCCTCATCACGTTCCAGGACAAGATGACCTGTATGACCAAAACTGTGCTGGGTTTGATGAGTTGACAATCGTTACACTTTACTACACCAGTCCCAACATCTACATTTATCCACTGGTGGACATTCACATCATTTAGCAAATAAAGCATGATTCAACAACTAGTAGCCAGTATGAGTTAACAACTACACACACAAAGAAAGAGTTTAACAACTGGTGGCCAGTGTGGGGATAGTATATGAAAGACAGACATCACATTTGAGAGCTGTATCCAGGCCCAAGAAAAACTTATTCAGTATCAGTTAAACTGGGAACTGTTAACTCAAGTCGCAAGTCGCAACTCGCAAGTCAAGAAATTTATTACTCAAGATTATGAGATGTCATGATATACAGTGGCGTCTGTATACCAGTACAAGTAATCATCTGGCAGTATGAACGAGCGGTGTACCTCCTTTCAACGGAATTGACAGACGGTGACCCATTTCCTGCTTTCCTGTGCGGTGTGTTAGCACGTAGCGTGCTGAATCGAGGACCTGAGCGGAATCGAGGTGTCAAGTTCCAATGCCTTTCTGTTGTCGATTGTTTTACCATTGAACTTTGTGATATCCAGGGTGTTAACGGAAAGGAACAGAAGAGTTTTCATTCAAGATAAGTGATTATGTTTGTGATGTGAACTGTGTCACCTTAACTATGTCAACGAGCCTTCCTGTGCTTTGCATCTCCTATACTGTTGAAATCTGTTGTTTTTGTTGTCTAATTCTATATAGACATATTATTAGGATTTAGTATTGATGCTAAGTATTGATGGTTGTATGATATATGTTGACTTCCCTCAGATGGAAGAGGAATTGATGATACAAAGTTATGAATAATATTTTTGGTATACATACTGAACTGTGTGAAATGGAAGGGTAATTGTCAGAACTTCTTGAAACATAAACTTGCGACATTAATAATTATATTGATATAGATATATAGTTAACTGAGTGATTGAATCACCATGGATTTTTGATAATAATCCTGCAGATATAAGGCCTATGTTGGAAAGTGCATTGTTAATAGGTAGAGATGAAAAGGGATTGAGAGGTCCAAGACTTGGAGTATGGATCATGGACGATTTGTTGGTTAATGTGTCAGTATCCCTAAAGTTATTTGCTGAACATAACTTTAAGCTTCTTTGTAATTCAATAATGGCTAAGGATTTGATTGATTTGTTACAGCACCTTCGTGTGTTTTTGAAACAGTATATTGAGCTTGAGCACGGACATGTAGTTCAAAGGATATTCAAAATAATCCACAACGGTAATCCTGATGAGCAGAAAAAGGAATTAGGAAATGAGAATCAATTAAAAATCAACAAACAAAATGCTCTACAGGAAAGAGCCAATTTTCTACAGGATATTGCCGAAAAGAAGGAATTAAGAGAAACAGTGTCGAGACTAACACATGATCTAGATAAGTCAAACACGGAACTTACTAAAGTGCAAGCGGCGTTAGATGCTGCATTGGGCAAAGTTAAAGATTTGGAAGATCAAGTGCATTATAGAGATGGTGAAGTAAGTGATCTCAAGCAACAACTTCAGGAAAACAAAGAGAGGTGTAGTAAATTGGAAGCTGAGACAACTGACCGTGATAGGTCGTATACAAACACACTTCTTGATTTGTTGAATAAAGTAAATTCTGGTATTGAAGAAGAGAATTATACTGTATTTCCAAATGAAGTTGAAGAACTAATGAATGATGAGGATAGTGAGAATGAAACACGACAACTAAGTGTAAATGAAGAAAAGGATGAGAAAGACAAATTAGAAGAGTTAACGACTGAGAGAGAGGAGATGATTAAGATTGAGAGATTGTTAACAGAGGAGAGAAGTAAAGTTTTGACATTTGACAAATTAAATAGGAAATTAAGTGAAGAAATTTCACAAAAAAATGTTGAAATTGCAGAAAGTACAAAAAGGGTAGAGGGTCTACTCGATGTTATTTTAAACAGCGGAATATGGTCTACTGTCAATGTTGACAATACTAGACAGAAAGTTGTTTGCCAACAGGTTAAAAAGATCCAGCCCTATACAATCTTTGCGGATAGAAAGGTTAAATGTAATGAACAAATATCTTTTCGGGGAAAATATAACTTTCGAAGATCTTTTGATTCTGCTTCCAATAGCAACGAATCTTGGCGGAAGTGTAATAGAGAGAATGATAAGGTAACAGTCAGTCCTGAGAGATTTCAAGCTAAAAGCCTAAAGATTAAACGAGTAACTGATTTTGGAAGTTCTCAGAAGATGATAGCAAGGGATAAAGTTATAAGTAGTGGTTCCAAGGATGAAACCCATTATAGGCGTAACGATAAAGATACTTATAGATCTGCAGATGATACTGCAAACAAGCATATTGTCAAAGAAAAGAATGGGAAAAGTTTTTGTAGGAGAGATGTTTCTAAGGTTAGAAAGTACCAAGGAAATTCATATGATAATAATTTTCCTTCTCAGAGAGATAAGAGACAAGTTAATGTATCTCAACAGTTTAATTCTCAGAATTTTGAAAATAATGGTACAGACAAATACAAGAAAGGTTTTCAGTCGTGCAATAATTTTTCTGACAGATTTTTTGTGCGGAGTAGAAACGTTAATCATAACAAGTCTAACTGGGATTATAGACATAATAATAGTCTCAAACAAAGAGGAAATGATGATAAATATTTTGATCAAACGACGAATAATAAGAGCAATTATGCTAATTTTGCTCGACATGAGCCTATAAGCATTGTTATTAAGCAAAGTAGCAATGATAATGATGTCACAAATACTACTGCTTGTTATGTTTCTGATTTTGAAAGAGCAGCACGTTGTTGTGAACTTAAACGAAGAGTCGATGACATCGTGGGGTGACCAGATTACCACACGAACCACAGTGCGGGGTAATTGTTTGTTTAACCTCTCCGTTGTTCGTAGTAAATTTCACCATTCATTAAAATGGAATTTTCATTTGTATTTTTTGAACAGAGGCGACTTCTTGATATGGGTCAGCGCTCCTGTTTACGTTAACGGCTGTTTACGGTAGCGACAAGAATATAGGCCAAGATTGTGCCCGAGTGAGTGTTTTCTCAAGCAAAACATATCAACGTGCTAACCATGATTCGACGTTTTACCCCTAGTGTTTATGAGATGTCGGCAAGACCTATGAAGATTTTTGTTTGCGTTTGATTTTTGTTTTGTTTGTTTATTAGGACAGTAGATGTTAATGTATTCTATTGCATAGATCATTATAGGTTGTTATATTATGATCATCATCTTTACGCATCATTTGATGTCTATTGTTTTTCTTGATATGTATGACTGTTTTGATTATAAATTAGTTCATTTCGATGCTATTTTTATACTATTGTGTTTTGGATAATATGTAGTATGTTAGATGGTAGTGACGTGTTGTTTACTATTCATGAATGCAATGAGCAGATTTATATTTAACCTTACTGGTTACAAACTTATGCCTATTTTTTATACTCTGGTGTAGAACTTGCAGTTTTTTTTTTTTGGTATTTGTTTTACAGATGTGTTGGGTAGAATAGTTTTGTACATGATGAGTTTGTTAGCCCTATGCACATACTCATTAGTTGTAATGTTACAATAATTATTTTTAATATATCAGATGGAGATAAATATAAATTTATAACTGAATAACACTATAGCTAAGCTGAACGTGATTGTCAGCCGGAAATATTTAAAAGTTTAAATTGAACTGTATAGAGAAAATTAACAGCGGTTGCTGATATTGTTATTGGATTGAGAAATCTAGAGATCTGATTTAAGCACTTGCTTAACATACATTACGTTGTTTTCATGTATTTGCAAACTTGTATGTTGGTAATAGTGTGTTTTTTCTATGTGTTTCTCTGTGACGTATTTTTTGAAAAACTTACACGTGTTGTTTAGTGTTTGCTTAGATGCAGGAATTGTTATATGTCTCTCATTTTGCTAAAGCTAGTTTTTTGTTAATTTGTTAATTATAGATTTGAATTAATTAAATTAAAATACTATGTTTATGTAACTTAGCATTACGAAATATTTTTGTACTGTATTTTTTGGAAAATATTTTTATTTTCCCAGACATTGTAATTTTTTATTTTTGGTTTTGTATATGCTTAGCGTTTGACTATGTGCTATGTTTGATTTGTAGAATAATGTTAGTTCTTTAAAGAAAGTTTTTTGTTTTTTGGATGTTATGTTGTATTAGCGCTTGATTGTGCGTTGTTCGAACTTGGTTATAGCAATGCTATCACTTTTTTGTGTGGTGTCGATAATTTATTGTTGATTATGTATAACTTGTATAACTTGTTTAAATTACTGATTATGTTTTGTTTAGTTATAAACTATTTTTTGTAGTATTAGTATAGGAATACTTTGTTATTTTCTTTTGTGCTTTTCGATCGTGTTTGTATGTATTTTGAAATACGTTGTTGATCTAAATACTTCTTTGTATACATTTTTATCAACGATCTCTATATTCATACCTTTTGCTTTCTATCTGTCTCTGTTGATTATCCTTCATTCCATTCCTTCTTTTCTATTGTCTTTTCAGTATGGTTTCATATTTTGTTTACATTTCGTGCTTTATTTACGTTTCACTTCATTTTTCTTGTATACTTCTTCTTTCGCTTCTTAAACTTTCATTCTATGTATTGTTACTTTAATGGTATAACTTAATATAGTGTAACTACTTGTGATATTTGTAATTATTTTACATATAACAAATTGTTTGAATGTAATATTATTGTTTTTTCCTCATATTCTGATTTCATACTTACCTTTATTACGGATCATTTTTTTCGTTTGCTTGATCTTGTCTTTTCTTGTACTATCGGTTGTTTCCTATTTAATTGTGCTGTATTCACTTAACTTGGTTTTGTAATACATTATTTTTGGTATGCTTAGTTGATTACATTGGATACTTCATTTTTACATTTCACTTAATGCTTATATTTTGTAGATGTCTTATCTTAACTTAACTTAAAGTAATTCTTATACGCATATGTTAGAGTTTCATTGTCCTCTTAATCTTTTTTGGTTTTGGGGAATGTATTTGTCAAAAAATTGATAGAATCAATTTTTTTTCTCTGGGGGTGAGGTAAGATGTAATGAACAGTTTTAGTGTAAGGGGAAGTAAACTGGAATATGTCAGTAGTTGAAATAGATTTTGAGTTATAGCACTTAGTTGCTTGTTAGCTATCGAATTATTTAGAGAGTATCTCGTGATAGTTTCGAGAGACAGATTACAGACAGCGTGAAAAGCGCTGATATATTTATTCTGTAATGTTTGAGCGGAGTGAGAATAGCTCGCTGCTAGGCCGCAGATGATTGATTGACTGAGTTGTGTTGACCGTGAGGAAGTCTCGTGTCTGCTTTTGAGCGGGACGAGTGTGTTATCTAGGGAGAGTGTTCCGGGCGTTTTGACCGGGTAGGAAGACAGTGTTTTTTTGGGAAGTGTGAAATGCCTGTACAGTGCTGAATTTAAAATGTCGACGGATTTTTCGCTGTGGGTACAGCGTAGTATGAAACTGCAGTTTTGATTATTGTGGAAATGTTTATAACTGCAGTGTGCAGTCTTTAAAGGCCATTATCTCCTGTGTGAGGAGTCTTGATTAATAAGAGTACTTTAGGCCATGAATCATTAGCTCCTGTGAGAGGATTGTTATTGAGGATTCTTTATAGCGCTGAGTTTAATAAGAGTACTTTAGGCCATGAATCATGATATCATTGTAGCTGCCGAGTGCGCAGTTATTATGTGGTACTTTATATCTTGTGTTGTGCTGTGAACGGTATTCTATGTGTATTTCATCAATGTGTTGTGACGTGAATAAACCCATATGAAATGTCATCAGTCGTTTACAACCATCCATGACTCTTGTGTACGTACCTGTGGTGTAAACGACTAAACCAACACACGCACTTAATATTACAAGTGTGACAGGGAACTTAACACGTATTTAGAAATAGCCCCGGAGTGGGCGTGGTCTATCTGTATCGAGAACTTGTGCATCGCTTACCAGTAGACTTCTACAGTGTTTGCCTGTGTGGCGTATATGTATGTATCAAATGTAGACATTACCAGATCCACAACACAGCAGCAACGTTAGCAGATAATCAATAAGACACCCTTACCGTACCATACACCAATCCTTTGTATCAGTTTCAGTGACAGCCATGATTGACTTTCACGTGCTTGACGGAGGTACAACAGTAATGACCTCCCGGATTTTCCTATTATCTTTAGGGGGGTGTAACACTAAGTAACGCGTGTGACATTTCTGTATATATTTCACAAAGAACTTTAACCATATGTGTAAAAAAGGTAAAGGATCCCGTTACATGCCCATTGAGGCATATTGGGAATATGGTGTTAGGCCCATATTTTCTCGACCGTCGGCACACAAGGGGTGATGTGATCAGCATCACGCCGGCCGCCTTAACCTTCCCAGAGTTGCTCTGGTACCCATTTGGTCAAGCCAGGAGCCGTTTGCGGGCTATCTGGGGATCGAACCATAGACCACTGAGCTAGGAAGCCAGTGCACTAACCACTATGCTACCGCGGCTCCCAACCATATGTGTATTTTTTTTAAAGCCACATAATTCTTTTTAAAATTGGAGGTATCACTAGAGTGCGGGGTCCCCTGCAGATGCGAGGCCCCGATTGGGCCCAATCGGTAAAATCGGCCTAAGGCCGGCCCTGATTGTGATTTACGCGAAGGTTCGGGAACCACACGTGCAATTTGAGATTCACGTAAATTTAAATAATTGTCTCCACAGACATTTAGCACTTTACAATTATTGAGATGTTTCTGCAAAGTAAATTAAAACAATAATTAATTAAAGGTCTTGGGAATTTTTTGTGTTGTTTTACATAATGAGGTTGGCAACCCCTTGCTTGTGTGGTTTTTGTAGCAATTTGTTTTACATAATGAGTTGTTTTAAATGATGAGTTGCTTTATAGACTAAATAAGGCATTTGAAGTAATTCATGGGGGGAATTATCAAAATGTTAGAAAAAAATAAACATCGATGTGAGGATCTGAGAATAATAAAGAATATTGGAAACAAACAGCAGCTATAAGAATCAGCAGCCAAATAGAAACATTCCAGCAGGTAAAACGGGGTGATAGACAGGGATGTGTGCTGTCACCAGATTTGTTCAATTTGTACAGTAAAAACGTAATGAGATCCATATAGGACATGCCAGGAATATCAGTTTGTGGACATAATATAAAGAACTTGAGGCACGCTAATGATACAATCTTAATAACAAAAAGTGGAAAGGAGTTGCAGGAAATGATTGATACAATAGTGACAGAAAGTGAAAATAAAGGCCTTAGCTGTAATAGCAGAAAGACAGGTAGTAATGGTCATTTCTAAGAAAACGAGTTCTCCGAAATGCACTATCAAAGTAAATGGAACAGTTTTTAAACGAGTCAAGAAATCAACCATCTGGCACGTTGCCATAGATTTTATGGAAAAATGTTAAAAATGTTACGAGAAGACGGAAGCTGTAGTATATCGTGACAACAGGAAGGATGGAAGGAAAAATAGAGGACGACAAAGAGAGAAGATTCTGGACAGTTTGACATCATGCCACGGAAAGAAGACAACATAACTGTGATAGGAAACTCTTTACAGAGCGATACAACAGGAAGCAATCTGATCATCAGAAGAAGTCCCCCCGTCCGACAAGTGTTTCGGCCCTATATACTCCTTTACACTCTAAGGGGGGCGGGCCCACTTGGGTCATGACTCCCAAGCGTCTCAGCCTCCTGTTGTCTTGTATCGAAAATGAACCCATTTCACTTATGGTAGCAACTTTAATCCACAACTCCGCCAGCCGTGGAGGCAATTGTGAAAGTAACAAAGAGAAGACAAATTATTCCGTTCGCTCCGTAGCACATCACAACTACGGACACACACTGAGTCACCTGCGCGAAGCCGACGAGACTTGACACTGCGCGCTCGCCACTGAAATTCTTCCTGACATCCCTTATAGTATACATCGCCTGTCGCCTCTCAGCCACAGCCCTTTCGCTAGTACGCCTAAAAACTCAGCGTATTGTGGACTTAGAAAAATTCCTGGTGTTTTCTGTACCGCAGCGTTTATTGTCACGATTTCCATTGCCCATTGCGGTTGTTCCACAGCCAGCCTGATGCCTTTTCGGCAGTTTCACTAAGCCTCTTCAGTGCCCTTGTTCTCGACTGTCCCCTCAGCCCCAACAGTTTCAATAGATCATACACTGATGCAGCCACAAGCCCTCTTGCGCCCACTTCAACAGCCATGACCCTTGCAGTGAACCCATCGTGTCTCAGATCCGCGGCCAGATCACTATACTTGGCCGCTTTGAACGAATGTTGCTCGTCTAATTTGGATTCAAATGGCACGGTCAGTTCAATCAGTATGACCTGAAGCGTTGCTGAAGAATGAAGCACTATATCCGGCCGTCTCCGCGATTTTCTGATACTCTCTGGATATGCCCCTCGTCCAGGTAGGTCTACCACCATCTCCCAGTTGTTTGCACAGTCAAGAAGAGATGGTAAACTGCTACCAGGTTTACTCGGTTTGGGGTGTGCTGACTTTCCTGCCCTCAGAAAGTATGTATTTGCGGTGCTCGGCCCGGGTTTGCTATTCGCCTTCATCCTTGCCAGATCTATTGTCCTATTGTCGCAGCAAGCTCATTTAGCACTTTGTTATGGCGCCAAGTGTATCGCCCTTGCCCTAATGACACCTTACACGCTGAGAGCACGTGTTCGAGTGTCTGCCTCCCTGGCTCAGGGAGCGCTGTTCATCATCCGACTTTCCCCATTTCACAAGGTTGGTGGCCGACGGCAGCAGGTCATACATTGATCTAACAACGAAGCTGAGCCTAAGAGGTGCCATATGCCATAAATCATTCCATGTCAAGGACCTCTGCAGGGCTCCTTCCCATGTAGTCCATTGGCCTTGTTGGGCCTGCTGCACTGCTTTTTGCAACCTCTTATCATTCTCAGCTCCTCGTATCTCCTGAACTACCATGTCTCTGCGCTCCCTGCTTGATGCCTTGGACCACCAGCGGATGTCTCCATGACCAAATCCCGTCTATTCGTTTGTGTGTATCCGATTACCTCCCTCACTTTGAGTGACTCTTGGGCAGCATCAACAGCTTCTTCCACTCTCCACTTCCTTCCCGTTTTCAGTGTGGGCTGAATGGACTTAACCAAGTCATCAGCTGACTCGCGTAGCATCATTGCAAGCCTTGCCTTTCCAACTTTGTACTCTTCAACAACTGACTTGAAAGGGAGCAGAAGTTTTGACTTTTTGCAGTACAGTGCTACATCTGACAGACCTGGTGGTACCCCTAGCCACTTTCTCATGAACTTGTTGACCTTCTGCTCTATAGCTTCCACTGTACTTGTGTTAATTTCATATATAAGCAGTGGCCACAGCAACTTCGGTATCAACATGAACTGGAGGCACCACAGTTTGAACTTTCCCAGGAGTCTGCTTTGGTCTATGATCTGTAGCCCTCTGTCTGCCATTTCTATTGTCTGTTGCACTGCTTTCGAGTCTTTTAATGAGGCATCATACACCCTGCCAAGACTTTTAACAGGTTCCTCAATGACAGTAGGGATTCTTTGGTTGGAAACCATGAATATGTC
Source organism: Oreohelix idahoensis (assembly GCA_024509875.1). Classification (NCBI taxonomy): domain Eukaryota; kingdom Metazoa; phylum Mollusca; class Gastropoda; order Stylommatophora; family Oreohelicidae; genus Oreohelix; species Oreohelix idahoensis. The sequence goes on from JAMPIV010004185.1 coordinate 147,823, forward strand.
CTCTGCTATCTTCCCTTTCCTGACTGATAGGCTTCTCGACTTCTTGGGCTTGAAGCTCATTCTGCACCAGCTGACTAGTTCATCCAGGCGTTCTAACATCCTCCGGGCCTGATGTTCATCTGATGTCAGAATTGTTGTGTCATCCATGAATGCTTTGAGCGGTGGCATGTGACATTACCTGCATAGCCATCACGAATAGTATCGGAGAGATGGTACACCCAATCGCAATTCCAACTTCAAAGCCAATCAACTTCGTTGTGTACTCTCTGGTTGAAAATCTGACAGCAAACCCTGCGAAATACAGCTTCAGCATTGCTGCAATCTCTTGTGGAACATGATACATTTCTAGGGCCTGCCCCAACACCTGGTGTGGAACGGATCCATAAGCATTCGCTAGATCCAACCAGATTACATGGAGGTTTGTTCTGTCAGACTTTGCCTTTTGGATTGCTTCCCAGATCATTGTGGCATGCTCTAGACATCCTGGTGTACCTGGGATACCTCCTTTCTGAATGGTAGTGTCAATGTACCCATTTGCCAGGAGGTATGTAGTGAGTCTTTTCGCCATCACTGAGAAGAATATCTTCCCTTCCACATTGAGTAGTGAGATTGGCCTGAACTGACTGATGTCTGTGGAATTTTGCTCCTTCGGGATGTAGACTCCGTTCGCCTTTCTCCATTTCTTGCTTACAAGCTGGGTTTTCCACGCATTCTTCAGTAAACGGAGCAGTCGTTTGAGCACTTCAGGGCATCTCTTATACACCAAATATGGAACACCATTAGGACCTGGAGCTGACTTGCACCGAGCTTTCTGGACAATGCTTTCTACCTCTTGCACCGTTGGGGGTTTGGTGTTAAATTCAGCTCCTGGCTTACTCGGCCATTTAAGGCCTGCCATGCTGCCGAGCGGCTCATCTCTGCGACCATCTGAATATGTCATTCTAAGGTGTTCTTCCAGGTCTTCTTTCTTGATGTTTAGCGAACCCGACCGTGGCTGCTCAAACAGTTCTTTGGCAAACTTGAAGGGCTCCCTGAAGAATCTTTCCCTATCCCTTCGAGTCTTCCTTCTCTTCCTGCACAACCTTTCTGCTCTACAAAGGGCATTATGTTGGCCTTTCAGGTGCTCCCAAACCTGTCGTAACCCTTCCTTCTCTGTAGCAACTGCGTTCTTGAAAAGTTTTCGGGCATGCTTCTTCTGTTTCCTGATTTCTTCTATTTTAATTTGTCTTCTACTTTTTCGTGGTGGGTTACTTTCCCTTGCCTCCCTCACTCCGAACACTTTGCGACAGTGCAGATATATTATGTCGCCGAAAATTTCCAGCTTCTTCTCCAAAGTTATCTGCTTCAGGTTGTTATCTAACTCTTTTGCCAAGGCTTCGTCCAGCTGTTCCCAAAGCCCTTTTGCACTGGCAGGTGGAAACTTGATTGCATCTCTCTTCCCGTCCAAGAAGTGTGTGAGATCATCATCAGTCAGATCAACTTGAATGTACTCAGCACTGTGGATTGACTCCTGGCTGCGTTCTTCTAACGTCTTATCCGTCGAGACAGAGCGCTGTTGATCTCCCCCAGATGACCTCCCACACCCCTTTTTCGTTCGGTGGATTTTCATTCCTCTCTGAGTAGAGAATTCCCTACCACAGGCACATGGAAATTCCAGCCGTTGTTCAGAGCTCGAAGTCCGTGTAACGGGTCTGGTCGATTCCAATGAGGCGCCCGTGGATTCATCATTCTCCCCCCCCCCTTCTGTGAATCCTGGGGGCATCTATCATTGCTGGGACGGCTTGGAGGGTGGACGAGTGTCCTAGAGAGGCTGTGCACAGGACGAGTGACAGCAGTCCTAGAATATGACTTAGCAGCATATGCAATACACTGCTTGACTACACAGTGTCCAGAAAATGGTGGGAATTTTTATGAGGGTATTAGTAACTAAACGGGGTTGGTGAATGTCCAGCAGACCAGAGGCTCACTCATCTTTTAGTTGTAGCTCTGGTGCTGAAATCTGGTGGTCCCACCTCTCTGTGCTGGCGGGCAATAATGGTGGTCTCTGTCACAAGTACTGCACAGATACACTCGAGTAAAGTCACCAACTGAATAGTCACGGCTTGGTTGACAACAGAAACTCGCAGCTCTGCAATCAAAGTATGGGCCATGTGTCAAAATCTATTCTCTACCCACGTCTGGACACAACACTGACACAACAACCACATCATACAGACAGGTCAGATCTCTCTGACCAAACAGCACATTTACCATGGTGGTTTTACATCAGATAGATCCTCCCAGACTATAGATTCTGAAAAATATTTATTAGTTTTCTGCTCTAAAAGAGGATAGGTAATATGTTTCATTATTCTCAACACTTGATCTGTCTTGCATAATCCTTGCTGGAGTTTATGTACATTGTTGGTCCCTAGACCCTGACTTGGGCGGGGGGTCTAGAGCAAATCCCTACTTGTTTGTAAGGCTAGATTTCGATATGGCAGTATCAAATCACTCAAACATGAAACAATATTCAAAATATATAAGGAAATAATTTCAATCTTACCAGATTATGAATAAATAACACAGAATTGCTAGCAAAACTCAGCTGAGCTGCTGGCTATAGTATGGCGTCCCTAAATTTCTTACACTTTCTTTCATATGGAAATCACCACACTTTAAAATCTGTGTCTATCACTGAACAACTATTGAAGAATGGCCCCACTTTCGCGTCTGAGCGCTAATGATATGATTGTCTGTGGCCAATCACTGCCTAGGTTTATTTTAAATTCAAATTTCCTACCATAAAGTCATTTCAGTCATGCTTCAGTCAAGTATGGATGGTTATCTGTTAGTCTGTCCGTCTCTACTTGTGTTTCTACAAAATGTACTCGATTTTTGAACCAACCTTTCTCTCCCCTCCAAAATTTTGTCGTTAAAAGTTATTTTTAGACACAGCCACCACAAATATCCCTTCTCTTCCATACTACGTAGATTTGAACACCTGCGTTTCGAGGTCGTGTTTTTTTGTGCAATTAGCGACACTTTTTAGATTCAATACAGTCTGTCGATGATGTGAACAACACTGTCTTTTGTCATTATCTTCAATATTATCTATCCGTCTGTAAAAGTAAGAACATATTAGTTCACTGCTCAGAATAGGCCATCCGGCCAGCTAATTTTTATATTCCTAACATTAATATTAAGAAAAAAGTACTTTTTAATTTTTGTAATATTCCAAACATCTGCGTTTTAGCCGCTGAATTCAAATCAAGGGCTTGGTATTGCAAAAGCGTCCAATAAATGACTGTGGCGTATTATATCTAAGGTCCCTTCTGTCGAGTTGCTTACTTTTTATGTCAACTTGGGAAACGTGACTTTTCTCCGTTTCCCCCCCAATTGCGTCTCCTTAGCCTTTCTAGTCTCACGCAATCTTTCCAGTCATATTTTTTTCCTTTTTGATCCGCCGTTCCCCTCCTGTTTAGCAAGTCAATTATTATGGAGGATGATGACCCGCGGTCTAGGCGATCATGTACTATTCGCAGCCTACGCATTATGTTTTTATCCTTAAATGTTATCTTTGGAGGGATTTTACCGTTGTATCTCTGTCAATTTCACTACACATCTCCCCACTTGAAAACATGCCTATGGCAAGTTCCAAAACCAGCGATACACATAGGTAAAATTACTCCTCACGTCTGCCACTACTCTAATTTTGATCACAGGGGTGCCGACTGAGGAAATCTGCACCGACATTCAATTTGCCTGGGATATATTGGATACTGAACTGATAAGGTTGAAGCAATAAAGACCACCTCAGCAATCTTGCGTTTCCATGCTTAGCCTGAGACAAGAACACGAGAGGCTGATGGTCCGTCTCCACCACAAATGTCCTACCATACAGATAGATTTGAAACTTCTTTATTGCCCAGATTAATGCTAAACATTCCTTTTCGCTTGTGGAGTATCCTTGTTCCGCCTTATTCAATTTGCGGCTTGCATAAGCGACTGGTTTCAGTTCCCCATCAGGTGAAGATGATCTTTGCAACAAAGCCCCTCCTAGTCCTACATTACTTGCATCGGTTCTTAAGACAAAGTCCTGTGTCAAATCAGGCAGTTTGAGAATAGGCTTGCTAGTGAGTTTTTCCTTTAACTCTTGGAACGCTAGTTCACATTGTGCAGTCCAAATAATTTTATCTGGAAGTCCCTTGCGAGTCAGATCAGTCAGAGGAGCACAAATAGCGTTAAAATTTTTGATGTATTTCTGATAAAATCCGCATAACGACACAAATGATCGCACGTCCTTTTTTGTTTGCGGCCTAGGTGCTCTCTGCAGTTTTTCCAAGTTCTTAGGATCAGGGGTCATATTACCCTGATATACAGTGTGTGTCCCAAGAATTCCAACTCTTTGCATCCAATACAACATTTTGTTGGCCTAGCAGTTAAGTTCGCTTCCCGAAGTCTATCAAACAACATCTCCAGAGCTTCAATGTGTTCTTCAAATGTCTCGGTGGCGACGAGAATATCATCCATGAAATTCGTGATACATGGGTTATTCAGGGGATCCAACAATTTTCGCATCATCCTTGAAAACACACTCGGAGCATTTTTCAGTCCGAATGGTAGCATATTGAATTCATAATGTCCATCCGAAGTGCTAAAAGCCAAATAAGGTCTCACTTCAGGCTTCACTGGGATCTGGTAATAGCCTTTACTAAGATCCACCTTTGAAAAGTATTTTGCCTTGTTCAGTCTGGCAAATAACTGTTTTGTGTCTGGTAATGGATCCACTTGTCCTTCTGTGACAGCATTCAGTTTCCTGTAATCTATGCACAGTCTGGGTTCCCCAGACGGTTTTCTCAACAAAACGACACTAGAACTAAAAGATGATTCACTGTGCGAAATAATCCCCTCCTTCAACAAATACTCTATTTCTTCCTTCAATGCCTTCTCCTTCGCGAACGGAATAGAATAGGCTCTCATACAGATTGGGTTTGAGTCTACCAGTTTCATGTCATACTGTAGCAAATTTGTATGGCCTGGTTTATCTGTTAATACATCTGTATGTTCCTCCAGAACTTGCTGAACTCTCTCCCTCTGGTTTTTAGTCAGGTGCTTACTGACTTTTACCTGTGCTGCTGTTTCACAAGGATGTAATGGGTATTCATGTGAGGTGAGTGGTTCTTTTTGCATCTGGGTTGCAATAGCTAAGGTCAATAAGGGGTGCTTTCCTGGAGTGGTCTGTCCAGATACTTCTTTAACAGGTTTACATGATAAACTTTTTCCTTCCCCTTTTTGTCAATTTTATAGTTTGTTCTAGACACCTTCTCTAGAACCGTATATGGACCTTGCCAACCAATTTGTAATTTATTCTGGCTTCCGGTAGTAGAAGCAGCACCTTCTCTCCGACTGCCAGTTCCCTGTCCTTTGCCTTCCTATTAAAATATGCTGCATGTTTCTTCCTGGCTTGTTTCAAATTATCATTTGCCAGTTTCCATCCAGCTTTCAAACGATTGGTCAGTTCGTTCACATATTGATAAGATGAGGTAACAGTCTCTTCCGCCTTCTCATCTGTCCAGGTCCTTAATAGGGCTACATCTGGATCTTTAATTTATCATACGTATTTTTCCTGGAACCCGTCAGGTCCCGTCCATTAGAAGCCCTATAGTGAGGACTTTTCTTCCTAGAATCATCACTCACAAATCGACCACTACCAATTTTTCTCTGGGGTTTGTCTCCCCACTTAAGATTGTTTCTGAGAGATCTTCGCTCTCTTGTCTGTTCTTCCAGTTTATATAAGTCTGACCGAGGGATTGTCATCCTATCCTGGGTAAAATTTCTTCTTTGTACTCTTCGCATAGTGGCCATGTTAATCCATTCAAGTGAAGACTGGGTGTGAAAAGGGGGCTCCCATTCCACTTTGTCTACCCGAGTATAATTAGTTTTCCTTTCAGGCCTAAAGTTGCCCCGTGGCGTTTCTAGGTCCTGCACATATTTTCCATTTGTGGGTGTTCCCTCATGAAATACGCCACATGCTTCTACAAAGTTTTCAACATCGACATTTACGTCGGGCCAATAGTATCTTCGAGCAATCTTTTGGCAGATGGTACCGACTTTCTCATGGTCACCATCTTTTCCAACATGTAAGCTCCTTATTAAGTTTGCCCTATATATCTTGGGAAGAACTAACTGTCCGTGACCAGTGGATCTAGTTCCTGTCTTCCTGTATAATAGTTTGTTCTTCATGAAATATTTCTGTGACCTGGTCTGCACTGTCGCCATGATCACAGGTTTCTCGGGATTCCCCAAGAAGACGTATCTACACCCCAATATCAGAGGGTAGATTGGTTCATCTATCACTGCTGCTCTGATTTCTCCTTCCACATAGCGAGTTTTCACCGTTATCCTTGCGATGGGAAGTGTCATGAGTGGTATGTCCTTAGTCGCCCCTTGTATTTCCACTGTTTCTGTGGTATACTGACTTGGGTCCACTAGGCTAGACTTCACAACTGAATCATAATCCAAACCTGTATCATAAAGGCACCTTATGGTGACCCCATTACAAATAACATCCTCACAAACTGGGGGGTGATAAGGTTCCTGTTGTCCCTTAGGATTAACCTTTAATCTTTGCGTCCCCGACTTCATTGCAGCAATGTTTGAAGGTTTCCTTCTACAAAATTCGGTGTTATGGTTATCCTTCTTGCACCATTTACACCATCTTTTTCCTTGGTTCAACGGTTTTCTTTCATTGAACTTTTGGTCATTGAACTGTGAGTTTCTGTCGCGATAGTCATTTCTTGGCCGCTCAAAGTTTGTCCTACCTTTATTTCCCTGCTCTCTATTATCAAATTTATTAAATTGCTGTGGAGCTTTAAAATTGTCTATGTGCTTCTTTTTAGCACCACTTACCTCTGCCTGAGCTGCCTGATACCTCTCAGCAACATTTAAAATTTCCCCCAACTTCTCTGCACCTTGTTCCATGAGAAATTTTCTCATGTCTGGAGCCATGGACTCTCTCAATTGCTCAATCATGATCATTTCCTTAAGATCTTGGGTCTTCCCCAGAGCCGTCCATTTCTCCAAATAGGTTTCTAGTCTGGCAGAGAATTGGTGGTAGGTCTCCCCAGACAACAGTTTGGCATTTCTAAATTTCTTACGATAAAATTCACCATTCTTCTCGTACCTTAATAACAAAGCCTGCTTTAACATGTCATAATTGTCTTGGTCTTCCCTGTTCATTTAGCAAATACTTCATACGAAGTACCCCTCAATCCTTGTGATAGCTTTAAGCTCCACCTCTCTCTCTCTAACCCATATGTAGTAGCTAATAACTCAAAACGTCCTAGGTACCCCTCTATGTCATCGTCTTTTTCAACAAAATGGTCTAAATGAAACCCCATAGCGGAGTTTGAGGCTCCCAGACTAGGCGTAGCATCTGAGGCAAAAGGGCTGGCACCATTTTCAGGAGCCTGGCCTTGTAATTCCAGCTCCCTTAGTCGTAATTCGTGCTCCCTTTGCAACCTTCTATCTTCTGCCTCCCTTTCGGCAGTCAACCTTTTTTCTTCTGCCTCCCTTTGCTGTCGTTTTTCTTCTGCCTCCCTTTGCTGTCGTTTTTCTTCTGCCTCAATCTGCAGCCTCTTAATTTCTCTATCAGCCTCAATTTGTAACCTCTTCTCTTCAGCTAACCTTTCAGCCTCTAATTTTCTTTCAGCCTCTTTTTCTAATCTCCTTTCTTCCCGTTCAATATATTTATCACATTCAGCCGTTACATATTGAATTAAAATTTGACCATCCATTCCCATCTCCTTCGCGGTGAGCACAGCAGCTGATCTAAATTTTGCCAGCTCCGCCATACTTTTTAGACAATATAATAATATACAAGCTAAATCTCTAACCAGTAAATACACTAAGTACTTCTTATGACTATAATCTAACCAATTCTAACTAACTAATTAACTAATTAATTATTACTGGCTGTGAAGATTCACCAACTTTTATCTGCAGGGACACTTTTAATTTTAAAGGGAATTTTACAATTTATTTCCCTACTTTTATTTCTCCCACCAGGAGATCCTAATATTACTGTTGGGCTAATTATCCCTGGACAAGACCCCAATTTATGTAGTGGTGTTGATGGTATTGTATGATGTTGATATTACTAAATGTAATTGTATGAGGCCAGCTGTGAAGGCTCCTGAGATAAAATGTAGTTGAGAATTGTCAGAAGGCCTTTCTTGCTACCACTACGACCTCACACTTATTTTTTTTTAATGAATGTGGCTACGTAAAGTGTCTAGGGTTATGATATGTAGTGTGGTGTAATAGGTTATAGATATACCCACAGATATTTAACAAGACTAATAATATTAATAAATGTTAAAATACACTGAACTAACTCACGTGTGTGTAAAATTTTTGATAAAATTATATTACATTTATTTTGTTCTGGATCAATTTTTTAGGTTGACCAGAACTTAAAAGGATTTAGAGATTATGAAAGAAATGCATGGAATATTATATCATAAATGCAATAGTGTACATATATATATGTACTATACTAGTAGTTTTATTAAAATGTTCTAGTAGTCATCTACTTGGGAGGATAGTTAATGTTTGTGCTGTTGGGGTGGCCTCATCACACCTGTCTATATTGACTACACAGTGTCCAGAAAATGGTGGGAATTTTTATGAGGGTATTAGTAACTAAACGGGGTTGGTGAATGTCCAGCAGACCAGAGGCTCACTCATCTTTTAGTTGTAGCTCTGGTGCTGAAATCTGGTGGTCCCACCTCTCTGTGCTGGCGGGCAATAATGGTGGTCTCTGTCACAAGTACTGCACAGATACACTCGAGTAAAGTCACCAACTGAATAGTCACTGCTTGGTTGACAACAGAAACTCGCAGCTCTGCAATCAAAGTATGGGCCATGTGTCAAAATCTATTCTCTACCCACGTCTGGACACAACACTGACACAACAACCACATCATACAGACAGGTCAGATCTCTCTGACCAAACAGCACATTTACCATGGTGGTTTTACATCAGATAGATCCTCCCAGACTATAGATTCTGAAAAATATTTATTAGTTTTCTGCTCTAAAAGAGGATAGGTAATATGTTTCATTATTCTCAACACTTGATCTGTCTTGCATAATCCTTGCTGGAGTTTATGTACATTGTTGGTCCCTAGACCCTGACTTGGGCGGGGGGTCTAGAGCAAATCCCTACTTGTTTGTAAGGCTAGATTTCGATATGGCAGTATCAAATCACTCAAACATGAAACAATATTCAAAATATATAAGGAAATAATTTCAATCTTACCAGATTATGAATAAATAACACAGAATTGCTAGCAAAACTCAGCTGAGCTGCTGGCTATAGTATGGCGTCCCTAAATTTCTTACACTTTCTTTCATATGGAAATCACCACACTTTAAAATCTGTGTCTATCACTGAACAACTATTGAAGAATGGCCCCACTTTCGCGTCTGAGCGCTAATGATATGATTGTCTGTGGCCAATCACTGCCTAGGTTTATTTTAAATTCAAATTTCCTACCATAAAGTCATTTCAGTCATGCTTCAGTCAAGTATGGATGGTTATCTGTTAGTCTGTCCGTCTCTACTTGTGTTTCTACAAAATGTACTCGATTTTTGAACCAACCTTTCTCTCCCCTCCAAAATTTTGTCGTTAAAAGTTATTTTTAGACACAGCCACCACAAATATCCCTTCTCTTCCATACTACGTAGATTTGAACACCTGCGTTTCGAGGTCGTGTTTTTTTGTGCAATTAGCGACACTTTTTAGATTCAATACAGTCTGTCGATGATGTGAACAACACTGTCTTTTGTCATTATCTTCAATATTATCTATCCGTCTGTAAAAGTAAGAACATATTAGTTCACTGCTCAGAATAGGCCATCCGGCCAGCTAATTTTTATATTCCTAACATTAATATTAAGAAAAAAGTACTTTTTAATTTTTGTAATATTCCAAACATCTGCGTTTTAGCCGCTGAATTCAAATCAAGGGCTTGGTATTGCAAAAGCGTCCAATAAATGACTGTGGCGTATTATATCTAAGGTCCCTTCTGTCGAGTTGCTTACTTTTTATGTCAACTTGGGAAACGTGACTTTTCTCCGTTTCCCCCCCAATTGCGTCTCCTTAGCCTTTCTAGTCTCACGCAATCTTTCCAGTCATATTTTTTTCCTTTTTGATCCGCCGTTCCCCTCCTGTTTAGCAAGTCAATTATTATGGAGGATGATGACCCGCGGTCTAGGCGATCATGTACTATTCGCAGCCTACGCATTATGTTTTTATCCTTAAATGTTATCTTTGGAGGGATTTTACCGTTGTATCTCTGTCAATTTCACTACAGGAATGCGCCCCTGAGGTGACAGCCCTCAGCTGCTTATTTTCCTGGTGCTCCTTTCGACGTTTTCTCCTCACCTCTGCTTCTTGTGTGAGCCTCTCTTCGCCCTATCTGAGGTGGCGCCGTAAATAGCATCGCCACTTAGTGCGATCGGCAGCTTCATCCTCCCATGTTGCTGGATCCATGTCCAGTGCCCTCATATCTCTCTTGCACACATCTTTGAACCTCAGCTGTGGTCGCCCAACTGTTCTCTTGCCATCTGCTAATTGTCCGTAGAAGATATCTTTTGGGATGTGACCATCATCCATGCGGCGAACATGGCCAAGCCAGCGAAGTCTGCGCTGTCTAAGAAGCGTATACATACTTTGAAGGCCAGCACGTGACAACACCTCGACATTTGTCACTTTATCTTTCCACGAGATGCAGAGGATGCGGCGTAGACACCGCAAATGGAAGGTATTGAGCCTTCTTTCTTGCTTAGCATAGGTCGTCCAGGTCTCGCTGCCATATAGGCGTGTGCTGGTGACGCAGGCATTATATACCGCAGCTTTGGTCTTCATTGTGAGTTTAGAGTTTCCCCAAACACGCGATGTGAGGCGGGCAAAGGTAGCTGCAGCTTTGCCAATGCGGCTGTCGATTTCTGTATCCAGTGAGAGTTTGTCATTGATGGTAGACCCTAGGTATGTGAAGTGGTGCACCACTGCCAATTCATAGTTATCGATAGTGATAACTGGTGCAGCACCCACATCCTGACTCAGCACATTCGTTCTCTTTAGACTTATTGTGAGGCCAAAGTCCTTGCATGCTTTAGTGAAGCGATTCATCAAGCTCTGAAGCTCCTGTTGGCTTTGAATGACGACTGCAGCATCATCAGCGAACAACAAGTCTCTTATAGTGACCCTTCTGATTTTTGTTTTTGCCTTCAGCCTTGAAAGATTAAACAGACGGCCATCTGACCTAGTGTGAAGGCATATTCCTTCAGTTGCATCTCTGAATGCATGTTTCAAGAGTAAGGCAAAGAAGATTCCGAAGATGGTCGGAGCCAGAACACAGCCTTGTTTAACGCCACTTCGTATATCAAAGGGCTGTGACGTGCTTCCAGCATATTGGACTGTTCCCTTCATGCCGTCATGGAATGACTTTATCATTTCCAGCATTTTAGAAGGGCAGCCTATTTTCAGGAGGATTTTAAAGAGTCCATCCCTACTAACCAGGTCGAATGCTTTTGTGAGGTCTATAAAGGCGATATATAATGGTCTTTTCTGCTCTCTTGATTTTTCCTGAAGCTGGCGGAGAGAGAAGATCATGTCTGTTGTTGATCTGCCAGCTCGGAATCCACACTGTGACTCTGGATATATGCGCTCAGCTAACTTGTGTAGTCGCATTAAGATGACTTTGGCAAAAACCTTACCAACAATACTAAGAAGAGAGATGCCTCTGTAGTTATTGCAACCACTTCTGTCTCCTTTATTTTTATACAGTGTTACAATCTTGGCATCTCGCATGTCTTGAGGAATAGTTGTCTCTTCCCAGCACTGGCACAGCATCCTATGCAGGGGATGTAATAGCGTGCTCTTACAGCATTTGATTAAATCAGGAGGAATCCCATCACTGCCTGGTGCTTTGCCAAGGCCAAGCTATCAATGGCCTTGCTGAGTTCCTCTAATGTTGGTTCGGCATCCAGCTCCTCCATAGTTGGCAGACTGTTGACACCATCAAGGGCTGCAGGCGTAACGGTATTGTCTCTAGCGTAAAGCTCAGAGTAGTGCTCGACCCACCTCTCCATCTGCTTACCCTTATCGGTTAGCTTCTCTCCGCTGATGGTTTTTAGCGGTGCCGTCTTACTTTTATGGGGGCCAAGTGCTTTCTTTATACCGTCATACATTTGTCTAATGTTGCCTGTTTGCGCTGCGATCTGGATGCTCTCACTGAGCTGGAGCCAGTAGTCATTTGCACAGCGTCGAGCAGTTTGTTGAACTTTGCTTCTCGTAGCCCTCAGGATCTGTAGGGTTCTGGCACTCGGTGAACGTTTGTATTCATTCATAGCACTGCGCTTAGCTTCAATGACAGGTGCCATCACATCTGATGAAGCATCAAACCAGTCATTTGACTTTGCTGTTTTCTTACCAAAGGTGGCAAGTGCAGTACTTTGAATGGTGTTCCGTAGATGCTCCCAGTTCTCTGTAATAGTATCACCATTCTGAGGGCTACTGAGCACTTTCTCGAAGGTCGCAGTGAATTGAGCGATCATGAAAGGGTCTGACATCTTGCTGGTATCAATGCGTGGTTTCCTTTCATGTCTAACACGATCGAGTTTTCTTGGTTGTGCTCTGATTTTGCAGCAAACCAAGGAGTGATCTGTATCACAGTCTGCACTATGGTACTCCATGTTGACTGCGAAGTCAAACTTCCATAAAATTAATAGACTTCAAAGCCAAGCAGTGAAAGTCATAGCAGGAGACATGAGGACAACACCTATTAATGAACGGATTGCATGCCTTCGGTCGATGGAGGATGCGGCGGGGCCCAGAGGGAGGCTGAGAGATTAAGGAGACTAACACACCCAGTGTACCATAGAATAAATGGTCTTGGAAGGGGAAGACTCAAGCGAAGCAACTTTGTGGAATCTGCCTGGGCAAAGATGAGAGCGGATCCCATGGATGCGATATCAACAGCTAGGCCCTGCTACACTGCACACAAGTTCCCAGCTTGAACACAACAGCGCTTCCCCGAAATGATAGAAAACGATCCTGTTATGGAGAAAAAGATGACTGCAACGGAGAGAGGAACCATGGCCACAGAATACATGGAGAAACATTACCCAATCGGCACTTGGACACGTGCTTACACAGATGGACCAGCAACAGAAGAGGAGGTGGAGGAGTGTTACTGGAGTGAGCACTGGTACATAACAAAAAAGCTGTCATCGGCTTCAGAGCAGAGGCCTTGAAAACTGCAGCAGTGGTCCTAATGACAAAGGAAAGCACAGAGAGACAAGTTGCTTTCTTTACAGATGCACTGTCAGTAATTGCAACGCTGAAGAGCCAGAACAATGCAGACCTGGATGACGTAAGAGCAGTATTCCACAATCTGAGCCTGCGATTCAAGAGTTGTAGTACAGTGGATCCCATCTCATTGTAACATCTCCGGCAATGAAGAAGCTGACAGACTGACAAAGAAAGGTGGAAAGCAACCTCGGCCTGATACTTTCAAAGAGGCAGAGAGTTTATCAGAGGCAGATACATGAACAAATTGGAAGCAGAACATCCAGGCCACACAACAAATGATGCATATTACCAGCTCAGCAGAAGAGAACACGTGATAGTCTTCAGACTCCGCACAGGTCACAACAGATTGGGACATACCTGTCAACCTGTACGAATATTTCGTACAAAGTACGTATTTTTGATACTTTTAGCAGTGTACGGCCGTACAGACTCGTTGTACGGATTTCTCTCTCTCTCTCTCTCTCTCTCTCTCTCTCTCTCTCTCTCTCTCTCTCTCTCTCTCTCCCCCCCCCCCCCCCCCCCAAAAAAAAATCGGAAAATTTGATATTTTTTTTTAAATTCTAAAAATATTTTCCAACCCAAGTTTTTTAAATCAGAAAATATTATCTAGCCCAGGGTTTTTTTTTAACCAATTTTTTTCTAATTTTTAATTCCGGGAATCTCGGCGTCTGTTTTTAAACTGAGGTCTCTCCCAGCAACCAATCAAATCATTTTATATCCAACAATTCGGCAAAAACTTTAAATTCGGCCTCAAATGCTTTCGGTTTTCAGCGTGACATGACGTATTTTTAAAGTTACCTGTTATCAACGACCACGCTTGTTTGCCACCACACTTCAACGCCATTTTGTTAAAAAAAAAAAAAAGCTAAGTACTTATAACTTGGTTAAATATTGCTGTTGTTTTCTTTGTTGCAATTTAATCGCTGTCTTAATCTTTTCAGTTATATCCTGCCCTTCAATATATTTCCGATAAATTGTCATAATATTCTGTGTAAGGCCCTACATAACTAGAAAAAAAAGTTTGTTTGCGTTGAGTAGGCCTACTTTATTCCAGCGCTCGAGATTTGCTGCTTTATTTTTTAATAAAGTGGCAATCTGTTACCACTGGTCTAGGCTACCAACTCTTAAATAATATTTTGTAAATTTTTGGTGGTACGTTTTTTCTTCCTAGATTTGATATTCTGTTCATAATTTGGTTAATTTTGTGTGTGTGTGTGTGTGTGTGTGTGTGTGTGTGTGCTGTTAGCAGTTTGCTTTGCTTCGTTCCATTTTTTAATCATTCTCTTCGTCTACAAAGATTATTAGTTGAAATATTTCATCCACTGAATGATGGCTGAGCCTAATTCAAAGAAACAAAAGCTTGCAGGTCATGGTAAGTTTCAGGTCGAATGGGTTAAACTCTTCCCTGGCATTGTAGATGCATCCAAGTTACGATCGACCTATGCTTTTTGTAGATTATGAAGCAAAGATATTAAAGTAGTTTCTTCAGGATTATATGATCTGAAAGTACATTTTAAATCGAAATTGCATGAACAAATGTTTGCAATGAAGAAGGGAGCATCTATTAAGACCTTTTTGCTCAGCCAAATCAGGAAGAGGGTGGCATTACAAGGGCTGAAGTTTTATTTGCCAATTTCATTGCCCAGCATAACGTAACTGTATCTGTTGCTGATCACTTTTGTGACTTGGGGACTGTAATGTTTCCTGACAGTGATATTGCCAGAAAGTTCCAGTCGAAGAGGACCAAGACAACACTTATCATTAAAAACTGCCTGGCTCCATCTGCAACAGAACCAGTGATAAAGCTGTGCAGGGAAACACCCTTTTCATTAATGGTTGATGAATCAAATGACAAGAAAGAGAAGCGGTTAGCTATTATGGTGAGAGTTTTTGAAGAAGGATTGGGACCAAGAACGAGATTGTTGGACATGCCTGTATGCAGTGGTGGAACCAGTGAGGCGATATTCAGTGATGTTGAAAATTTATATTCCGTGGAAAAATTGCATCGGCTTTGCTAGTGACAACTGCAATGTTATGGTGGGGAAATCAAACTCATTACTTACCAGGATCAAGCAGAGGAACCCTTATGTTTTTAGTATTGGGTGCATTTGCCACCTTGCAAATTTATGTGCACAAGATGGAATCAAACAGTTGACTGTGCCAGTAGAAGACCTTTTGTTAGACATGTACTATCATTTTGAGCACAGCTCAAAACGACGAAAGGCTTATAAAGAGTTCCAACTATTCACAGAAGCAGATGACCTGAATATTCTTAAACATTGTCAGACTCGCTGGCTGTCATTGCAGAAGGTAGTGGATAGAATTATTAACCATTATACAGCTCTCTCATCTTATTTTGAAAGCCACAATGATGTTGAAAAGCCTGGCAGAGTTCAAAACATCCATAAACTTTTAAAAGCACCACTAACCCAGCTGACCCTTCGTTTTCTGAGTTTCATTCTGCCACTGTCAAATGAGTTTAATAAACTCTTTCAAACAGATGAGTTGCAGATTGGTGGCATGATGGAGGAGATGGACAGATTGCTTAGACAATTTTTAGTTAAATTTGTGGAGATGAAGTATGTTAAACAGGTTGTTGACTTGAGGCATATCAAATTTAGTGATCGTGGGGTGCAGCATGATGACAGCATACTGGCAATTGGCCCCTCGAACAGAGCATTTATCGAAGAAATGGAGCTTGATAGTGGAGTAAAGAGTTCATTTTTTGAGGATGTCAGAAATTGTTACACATCAGTGGTTTAAAAAATTACTGACAAATTTCCCTTTGACAACCAGGTTCTAAAGGACTTAACAAATGCTAGATCCAAGCACTAAAGATAATCTCAGGTATCCAAACATCTGCAGATTGGCAGATACCTTTGCCCAAGATCTTGATCAGGAAGCACTGAAAGATGAGTTCGATGACTACTGTATGTTGTCTGATGTGTGTGTGCCTCTACTGACAGATAGTGTCAGAAAAAGAGCTTCTGTAGCTATTGGCTGGAAGTTGTTGACTAGAAAACTAGTACTGGTGCCATCTGCTTCCCTAATTAGAAAGTCATCATTCAGCGACTGCAGATACTCCCTCACAGCAATGCCGACTGCGAAAGATCATTTTCAATGATGAAAAAACTCCACACAGACTGCAGGAGGTCCATGAATGCGGACACACTCACTTCTTTTTTACAGTGTAAGATTAACATTGATACATGCTGTGCAGACTTTAAGCCCACAAATACAATTCTGCAAAGTGCATATGTTGATTATAATACAAAACACTGTACATCGAAAGAATAGTGTACCTCATGATCACTAAGTTTTTTATATGTAAAGAACAGCATGAGACTATTAGCATGTTTCATATCACAATAATTCAAATGCTAATAGATTTGTATATGTCATTTCTCATTTTAAAACTGTATTGCATATACTTTATTAATATATTTTTTGCGTAAGGATTTTTGGGTGTTTGTAAGGATTTTTTTGGTCCGGCATACAGGTTTTTGTCTCAGGAGGTTGACAGGTATGTTGGGATACCATTTATTCAACAAGCTGAAGATAGGAACTATCAATGAGTGAGACTGTGGCACCAATAAAATGATAGCTGAACATCTGCTTCAAAGATGCCCAACATATGAGGAACAAAGAAAGCACATGTGGCCGTCACCCACCAGTACAATTCCTGGAAAAGCAATATGAAGACTCAAGCTGGCCACTGCTTTCTTCGAACATATTCAAAAGTCGACAGACGTCTGATCGTGTACGAAGAAGATTACAAAATTACCTTATTATTACCGTTTCCCACTCCAGTAAAGATTTTTATGTTTCTGTGACATCATATCAGCATTATTCCTTTAGAGGCCAATTTAAAAAAGGAATTATTTTTGGACCTCAGTAATGTGAAATTAGAATACAGTGTTATTTTCTCTGTTCTAGCTCAATGCAACACTAGTAAGCTTAGCTTAAATCTCCTATATGGTCTTTACCAGCCTTCCAGTGTGATTGGCTATTGCAACATACCTAGCTGATTATTTTATATTGTGTCAGGATGATTGGTAGAATGGGGAATTTTATCCATATCTATCAATTGTTTAATTACTTGGGTAATTATAGCCGAGTGCAGGTACTAATTAATTGTCATGCATCCTTTACTGTAACTTCTTGCCTCCACATTTCCATTAGGTAACCAACCTATTTTCACAAGACAACTTACAAAATTTCACAAGCCAACCAAAACACTTTCAGTAAGCAGTCAACACATTTTCACAAGACGGTCAACACACTTTAATAAGCAGGCAATGCATTTTCACAAGACAACCAACACATTTTCATAAAATAACCAACAGTTTTCCCTAGACAACCTATACACTTTTACAAGACAGCTATGATAATTTCAAAGAAAACCAAGCTTTTTTCACAAGGCAGTAAATTTCATCAGAATTTATTTGCAATTCTGAGAACATCTCTACAAAAGAACATGAAGGAAGCATATTTTTTAAAAGCAAAACAAACATAATCTGCTGACCTGTTCATCTTGTAATATTAGGTCAACAGGTATCATCATCATCATCATCATCATCTCCCTGTGGAGCACAGCTACTCAATAAAAACATTCCAAGTCTTCTTGTCCTGTGCTATCCATTCCAACTGGTATAATCCGACCATATAATATTTACCTTCTCAAAGTAAATATAAACAAACACTTTGTAAACAATTGAAGGTCATGCATTCTCTATTAATTCTATACCATCATCACCTTTTATCTCCCCAAGGAGCATAGGCCTTCAATAAACTCATGCCACGTCTTCCTGTCCTGTGCCATCAGCTCAAGCTCTTTCTATGACTTCTTCATGCCTTTCATGTTGGTCTCCAGTTCTCTTCTCCATGTGTTCCTTGGTCTTCCTCTACCTCTCATACCCTGTGTGTACCAGAACAATGACTGCCTAGTACTAAAGCTGATCCTTACCTACCGACTGTCAAAAAGAAGTAAAACTATATACAATGAATTTTTATGTTCAGAAGATTACAATACATATAATAATATACAAATATTCTTTGAAGACAAAATAATTTACAATGCTGTATAATAAATAAATTGTGCACGTGTAAACAGCAATAAAAATGTCAGTACTGGCAAGTGCACAATAGATATGTAAAATAATAGTGTCAGTAGTAAAACATGACCAAAATGTAAACTAAAACTACGTGCTAAAGGGATCTTTCTATGTTAAATATAACAACTATCGAAAATTATATTATAAGTCAATTTCACAATCTTGAAAGATAAATTAAAATACTATCAGATAAATAAAAAGTGAATACTAACAACTACAAGAAAAATGTGAAGCTTTGGTGAGGACACAATTACAATTACTTGAGGGGGAAAAACCCCATTCAGTTGGTAAAAATTTCTGATCAAAATGGAACCACACCTGTAAATATTTCTTTAAATATCATGAAATATTTAGCTCATGTATATTAAGAGTCTGAACTTGTCTTTGGCCGATGCAGGTCGACTTGCCCAGAATCTTGACGCGTTCAGAGCAGCTGTAATGGAGACAACGTTCTGGAAAGAATACGTCACATGATGATGATATTAAGAGATTACAGAGGAGACGAGGAATGAATATGACCACTGTTATCTCAAACATATCGTAAGAGGCAACAAAGGGAGGTTGTGCATGAGTTCAGCACATCACTAAGTAAAACGAATTGTTGCAGAACCACTGCAAGATCACACATGCCATCATGCAAGGAAGCTAACTGCAGGAATGGCCAAATTTGTTTCAATACCAAATTAAAAAATACATTTATTCATGAAATGTGGGATATATTTATCTTTCATTATGTAAAAATTCTGCACAAAGTTAGGAGTGCAGGTGGTTTATTTCTACCTAAAAAAATTTTTTTAAATTGATTTTATATCACTTCAGTTCTGGTGGATCAGTATAATTTACAGAAAATGCTATACAGGCATACCTCGCTTTATTGTGCTACACAGATATTGCGCTTCTTTTTCTTCATCTTCCTCGTTCGCCCTGAAAAGGACGGTGGTTGCGTTGTGTCTGTTTACGCCTAAGCTGTGATATCTGCACCTTTCGGTCGACACATCCGACTTCAGCACGGCATTTTTTAGGGACCAGGTTTGCCTTCCCATTGCGATCCGTACTCGCTCAGCCAGACTGCACTGCTGCAGACTGTTTCCAGGACCACCACGTGGAGGTGGAGTACGGTCTTGACCAGCTCTGGTTCGCTGATCCTGATGCAAGCAGCCAAGCTATGGGTCGCTGACTGCATTCACTATTGCTGCATCTTTGGGTCCCGCTTCTTTTTCTAATTATTCATGTTTATTTATTAGAACGTGCCTTTTTCCTCCCACAGATTTTGACTCTCCACCAGCAAAATTACGATTCGCTGAAGGCTCAGATGATGAAGATTAGCATTTATTTTTAATCAATAAAGTATTTTAAATTTTACAGTACATTGGTTTTTTTTTTAAGACCTAGCGCTATTGTGCACTTAATAGACATAGTGTAAACATGAAATTAGGCTTTTATATGCACTGGAAAGCCAAAAAATAGGTGTGACCCGCTTTATTGCGATATTCGCTTTATTGAGGTGGTCTGGAACCGAACCAGCAATATCTCTGAGGTATGCCTATATATAGAAGTTTACAAATTAGGTATTTCAAAAATAAAGGCAAAACATTTCAAGAAGAACCTACAGCAGGAAGAAACACAATAAAAATGTCAGCAAAGTTTGCTCGCAGATGAAGTATGAGTAATTTTACAAACTGCCAAGAAAATATGTTACTTAGTAGCTTAAAAAATTCTTTATATACAATAGGAATAAATTACACGATTAGGCTTGCCACTGGTACATTTATAAAAGTTATTTTACTCTTTGACAAGCAGAACAGCTGAAAACTAGAGACATTTAAACAACCATTAATTTCAAGAACAAATAATAATTGGTGAAGTTCTCAAACTGATTTATGACAAAACAAGATGATGGGAGACAAAAAGATAATTCCTTCTTCAGACCATCAGCTGTACAATCTGAAATGTTGTACTGAATCACCGCGTGGTATAAAAGAAACTAGGTGACTGTCAGATAAGTAGGTTCAATATATAATTATAATAAAATACACATTTGTATGCTGGTACTTAAAGTAAAATTGTGTACAGATATGACAGCAACACTTCAAATCATTTCAGAGCAATCAAATAAACTTCAGACCTCCCATTATAGCATCATTTTGGATTCTTAAAATGCTTATGGTAATATGGAAATTACTGAGATATTATGGAATCC
Organism: Oreohelix idahoensis; assembly: GCA_024509875.1. NCBI lineage: Eukaryota > Metazoa > Mollusca > Gastropoda > Stylommatophora > Oreohelicidae > Oreohelix > Oreohelix idahoensis. The sequence continues at coordinate 168,500 of JAMPIV010004185.1, forward strand.
TTGAGAAATTTAATAAAATCATGCAGGACTTTTATTAAAAGACCATATACAGAACTGTCCACAAAGGCAAATGGGCATAAACTGTTACAATACACAACATGGCCAGATAAGAGTGTCTGCTCTCATCAGCTATCTTTCTCTTGGTAATACGTTAAACTTGGTAAGAAAACTGGGTGATAACATAAACAACTGAATGACTACATACAGTAATAAACAATGGACATTCCTTTCACAAACAACTAGAGGACTTTGATTGTTCAGATGATTTATGTCTGATCTATTATCATAAAAGTGCAGTCAGCAATATAAAAAATCATAAAATTACAATTTTTAACATGACTTATTTATGATCATTAACATCATAGTTTGAAAAAAAAAGCTTGGTCTATGATAGTAACATTATTTTTTATTAACAGAAACATGAAATAATTACCATCTACCAGAAATGACAAAGATCTGGATGGATTTTTCAGATAGAGTATTTCTATATGCCACAGATTTGGTTTGCTAGAATTAATAGTTCATGTTGTGAAAATAACTATAAAGGTAAAGTTAGTCTCATTGCATATATTACTGCAGGGGAGTGAAGTATCAGAGACCTCACTTATATGTATGAGGTGACTGCGCTTGACTTCCTTAACTCAGAACAGAGTCAGATATTAATTGCCTGCGACATGACCTGGATTCAAACCAGGTTATTTCACCGCAAGCATTCTAACCCCTCTGCAACATAAAAATAACTAGAGCTACTGAAACAAAGTTTTAAAATAATAAAAAATAACACAACAGCGAGAATGTCCTGAATTCTTGTGAATTCATTTCCAATTAAAAAAATTAATATACAGGAGAAGGGAGTAACTGCCCTTCATCTACTTTCATATCACTTACTAAACACAACTCCTAGTAACAATATAAATTACATTAAGCTCACAGCCAACACCTATACTTCAATCACATTTAACAGCAGTCCAAAAATAATAAACTGCTGATGACAGTTGATAAAAGTTTAATATAAACTACTTCTAACTACACGTGAAAATAGGTATCTTATCTTTCACATAAAACGATTCTGGTTCAACGATTCAAACAAACAGTTGAAAATAATACTTATAAAAAATATAAGGGAACATTAAACATTCTTATGCTGAGGTTTTCTTATATTTGGCAGTGGTAAGAGATTGCTATAATATTACAGCAGCGTTAAATACAATAGGTTATTTTGCCTGTAACTATAACATTGTTGTAGTCTTTGGAATGATGAGTATTATTATTACAAGATGGGAGCAATTATGAGTATTACAAGCTGGTTGAGTTGCTTGAAATGTTAACATTATAAGACCATAATAGTGTCATTCACTTTCTTCTTCCCTCCCCTCCTGAAAGATTAGAACACCACTGAAACTGTGACCTCCATGCAATCAAATTATTGATGAAGATATATATATATTGGTAGCAACAGACAAAGTTGGAGGATTCGACAGTGATGTCAAAATAAGAATACAAAAGGAAACTGCAGCTTTCATTGCATTGGCAAATACATGGGAATGAAAAATAAACATATAGTCCAACATAAAAAATAAGAATCTTCAAACAAAATAGTGTGTTAGCTCTACTGATGGCTCTGAAACGTGGGGAATAAAAAACAACAACCAATAAGATAAAGACTTAAATAATTGTGTGCTTGCATGGAACAAAAGGACTGAAATACCTGTAATATGACAAGATCATCAATGTAAAGTTGATGGAAAGAATTAGACAAATACCACTGGAATAAGAGGTGAGGAAAGGACAATACTGGAGAGGACATACACTGAATAAAGCAGCTGACAGCAGGAAACTGAGGCAGACCTAAACTGGCTAAAGAAGACACTAAAAAAAGACCTTGGTGTGAACTTATTGAAGGCATATGCTCCATGGGAAATCAAGGGTTAATGAATGAATGATTTTGGTGTGATAACAATAGTACAGTAGTCCCATAGCAGAGACTGCCACAGGGGAGTGAAGTGTTAGAGACTTCACTATACTAGGTAAAGCATTGAGAGGTGGTGGTAACCAGTTCCCTTCTTCACTGCCTTTTCCTTCCCTAACTCACCAGCAGTCAGGTATCCATTTACTTTGGTATGTCAGAAAAATCTGTCTTCTGCTTCTACCTTTGTGTTTTGTTTGTCTCTTGTACTCATAACTTATGTGAGTTTTGTAGCTACTAATTTCTCAGATTACAATCAAGAACTTTTAGCTTTTCTCAGTTCTAACTTAGTGTTTTAAAGTTACTGTGTTGCACTATCTGCTTGTAGTAGCTCAGACCACTATTTTCTGGTATATTAGAACTAACACTTAGGTGCCAGGCTCCTATAGCTCACTATATATCCATTAAGACATATATTTTTATTAGCTGACATTAGTGTTGTCAGTTGTTTGCTGTAACACTTTCTCACTCTTTATAATGTTTTTATCAGCATACTTTAGCCTTTTATGAGCAGACAATGTTATATGATGAATATTCCTCATATATTTCTGTCACGAACACAGTCCAGAAGAAACTGAAGATAAATGTTCAAATGCATTCTCAGCCTGTTTGTTTACACCTGGAAGAATACCTCCTCTGACATCTGAATCCACAACCCAGTGGGACTTCGACACACAAAGTTTTTGCTTACTTTTGCTCAATGTTACAAACCCACAGTGAACTCTGTAACCAGGACCTCCATTAGCCCAACCTGGCCCAATCACAGGGGCTCCAGAGCTACCTAAACATGTCTCCACCTGGTATCTTGTTTCCATATACCATGATCCATTTGTACTCCTTTTGTGTTCACACTTAATTTTTTTGCCCACACTGACAACTTTTTGTGTGCCATGAGGATGTGCCACCACAACTACATAGCTACTGATAAATTTCTCTCTGACAGAAGAGGGTATTGACGCAAACAGCTGATGCATGTCACAGCACATAGATGTTAGAAGACTCCTCACCTGGTTGTTCATGTCCATCACACAAACCAAATGAACTTTGTCTTGTTCCTCCCACTTCTCACACAAGCACACCACACTAGCAGTGAGTGTGTCTTTCTTGTCCTTGTCATGATAAAATAGTTGCACATTTGTGTTTTTTGCATCCTCCAAATCTCTCACCACATGTTGGTTGGTGGACACACGGAAAGCAAGGTGAGCTCTCGCCAGCTCATCCTCAGACAGAGATGACCTAGAGTTGGTCACCATAAAATGACCTTCACCAAGTGTGACCAGGTAAGGGCAGTTAGGAATGTGACACAATTGACACTTATCAACATCTCCATGGTTACAAGGAAACAGGTCATGTGTGTTTGAAAAGTAGCATATTGAACCACTACCCTGTTTGTCAGTACCCTCATTATTTGTTTCCGCAACTGCATCTCTGACACTTTTAACACTGACCATCACAGCAAGATCAATGTTAAGGTTAATCAGTTTGACCACTTCCATACATCGTATTTCTTCTGGAAGGTCGGCTAAATTAAAATCTTTAACCAACACAAACTTGCTATGGTCTGAACTACAACCAATAACCCAGTTTAATGATGGTGTGAGGTCACCACAGTGACTGCATTGTACTTCATACTGAAAAGGTCCATCCTCCTCGATGCTTGACATTGCTGTCTACTTGATATGTTTTCATGAAGTACAGTCTGAAATTAATATGGTCTTCCCTATTTCAAATTTTTATATCCTCTTTTTTCCATGAAGCATACAGCATCACAGATTTCATCTTGCTAAGTAAGCTGGATGACTGTTGACATCAGATGCTGCATTCATGATTCTGAAATAACAATATTTGAATAACAGAAATAAGTAACATGTCTCTACATGTATATATATAATAATGCTTAAAGACAGGACTCTGGAACTGGGTTTAAAAATACACAAAAGAAAAGACAAAGGTTATGAGAGTAAATGTAGCAAACAATAATCAAACTGTACTTGAAGAAACATTGCCACAAGAGGTGGAGTTGCACATGTATCTTGATAGCTATATAGACAAAAATAAGAATACAGAAGGGGAAAAAAAGCTTTCATAGAAGCTGTCGCTTACATGAAAAGTTATGGGGCACACTAAATAAAAGGAGACCAACAGAGAGAACAGAAAATTCACGTGGAGCTGAGAGACAACCAAAAAAAAAATAAATAAATAAATAAAAGGAACAGAAATGAATAATACAAAATAAAAAAAAGGGGGGGGGGGGCGCATTTTTTTCCACTTCCCCTACATACAAGTAACAGACCAGGAGGGACCATGTCAAACGCAGATATTGGGAACTGAACATACTATATAGGCTAAAATTATAGACACTATTCTCATCATGAGAGGTCGAACGGGATAGTTTGCTTTATTAATAAAAAAATAAAAAAAGAAAGAAACTGACCGAATGTGGTTTACACAAAGCACCTGCTGAGCTAGGAACATTGAACAATAAGAAAATGTCTACGAGATTAGAAGAATAAACAGACCCATAAAAAGATGTTATCAATAGCGACTCCTGAATTAAAAATAAATAACTGTACGAACACTGTAGTATGTTTTAGTCATGTAAAAAGATAACGAAAGGAAACGGATCAAAATACGATACATAAATAAAATAGTGTTGTTAAAGTAACCACTTTCATTTGAAACAGAAAATGACAGCAACGAATGACGAAAAGATATATTACACGCAAAGTGTCTAAATGGCTCGTGAGAATGAAAGAACCACTAATAACATGTTGTCACATCAGACTGTAGTTATGTTGCGATGAAATACTAAGAAAGCCCAACTTAGAGTACTAAAAATGTACAATAACTTGTCTAAAAAAATGCACCCATTATCTTTTACATAAGTTCAAAAGGCAACTAGAAAGAAACAATAATTTCCGATCACTTACTTGTTTCGGAACAGAGCACACAGTTAAGCACCGTGCTCAGCTACGATCAGTTCTGTAAACATGCCCTACTTTTGACAATTTATACGGAAGGCAAACCAGGATAAAAATAAACGCCAGCCGATTTCAACCACGTGCCCGGTAGAAAAAATTTAAAATGACTCAGATGTAAGCCCATACCCAATCCGCAAATTAAAAACTGATTTGTTTGTAATGTGATGTAGGTTAGACCAGAGGTTTTCAAACTTTTTTGGTCCGCGGCTCCCTTGACCTGTGCGTAAATCACCGCAGCTCCTCTCTATACTACGAAGATCTATATTTATTGATGGACCTTGGCTCATAATATCGAGCCCAACACTTTTCCCAAGCCACCGCGACGCCTTTAGCCGAGGGCCGCGACGCCCCTGGGAGCCGCGAAGCAGTTTGAAAACCTCTGGGTTAGACTGTCGTTGTTTGCCCCAAGTAGTCCAGTCGCTGGCAGTAATGATGTGGCCTTTGGGAGCCGCGCTGGTGTAATGGCTACGGCGTTGTACTGGCGACCAGGTTTTCATGGTTCAAACCCGGGCGTCAGCGTTTGAAGGAATGTTTACGACCGGAAATTTGACTGAATAACCTGAACGGCTCCTGCACATAAATCCCGTATGGATGGGAAGGAGCGAAGCTCCTGACCGGGTTGGAAGGAAAGTCCACTGACCCCCCAGCCTCGCAATGACATATCATTGGGCCAAAAGAGCTGGAAAGCTTGAGTGCAGCTGGTTAGAAAAAAAAAAAATGATGTGGCCTGCGGATGTTAATTGCCAAGGTCGCTACGTGTAAATGTGAAACGCGTGGCTCCTTTTGGGGGTTATTCATGATCATTTCTCTTGTCACTCCCAATGGAGCGTGAAGCCACCATTGCATCGGGTTGTCATAACAGGAAGCCAGTACTGTAGCATTCACGTGCTCTTGCACGTTTCCGTAGCAATTAGTTTTACATGAAGAAGTTGGCTAGCCCCATGTACAAATTCACATTAGTCGCCACTGACGACATGGCTGATGGAGCAGTAGTTCTTTGTTTCATTGGAGACACACCAGGGAACTACGCGGGGCTCTTTTATGGTTGGTAAACTGAATACAGAAAACGACAGCCTGAGAGGAACGAGCGAGTGAAACAGGCTCCTTTGAAGCACGGTGTTAATGGTAATAGTACTAAACAGACGATCATAACCAAATAACAAATAGGTATGTTAAAAAAAAATAACAGGTAAAGGTAGTCCCATAGCAGATACTGCCTTAGGGGAGTGAAGTGTTAGAGACTTCGCTATACTAGGTCCAGTTTCGAGAGGTGGGGTGACCAGCTATCAGGGCCGTAGATGGGACTTAATAAGGGGGGGGGGGTTTAATAAATAAGTAATTTTATGCACTATTTTGGTACAGTATAATTTCCCCACAACGGGAGCCGCGCTGGTGTAACGGTTAAGACGTTGCGCTACCGACCAGGTTTTCAAGGTTCAAGCCCGGGCGCCGGCATTTGTAGGAGTGTCATCGACCGGGAATTTGACTGAATAACCTGAACTGCTCCTGCAGATAAACCCTCTGTGGATGGGAAGGAGCGAAGCTCCTGACCGGATTGGAAGGAAAGTCCACTGTCTCCCCAGCCTCGCAATGACATGTCATTGGGCCAAAAGGGCTGGAAAGCTCCGAGTGCCGCTGGTTAGAAGAAAAAAAAAAAAATTCCCCACAAATGTTTTTCACCAAAAAAGTAGGCAACCATCAGGATATGCAGCAGGGAGACGTGGTTTGTAAATTGAAACCATAGTAGAAACAGATTGGTGGTGGGATGGAGACAAGAGTCAAGCGTCACAACAATGGGAAACCATAGTAGAAACAGATTGGTGGTGGGATGGAGACAAGAGTCAAGCGTCACAACAATGGGAAACCATAGTAGAAACAGATTGGTGGTGGGATGGAGACAAGAGTCAAGCGTCACAACAATGGGAAACCATAGTAGAAACAGATTGGTGGTGGGATGGAGACAAGAGTCAAGCGTCAACAATGGGAAACCATAGTAGAAACAGATTGGTGGTGGGATGGAGACAAGAGTCAAGCGTCACAACAATGGGAAACCATAGTAGAAACAGATTGGTGGTGGGATGGAGACAAGAGTCAAGCGTCAACAATGGGAAACCATAGTAGAAACAGATTGGTGGTGGGATGGAGACAAGAGTCAAGCGTCACAACAATGGGAAACCAAAGGTTTCACCAACACTAAAGGCACGTATATGGAAAAGCCCTGGTGGCAAGATGAGAAATCAAACTTGACTGTATTGTTTATTAATAGTGCATTATTTGAACGCTTTAATTGCCAGAAAACAGTACATCCTGTATTAATTTACGCGTATGAAACCTGGGCAATGAACAAATAGATGGAAAGACAATTGGCGGTAGCAGAGATGCGGTTCCTAAGAAAAATGCAGCGGACAACTTGGACAGTATTTGGACACCCTGATGAAAAAAAAACAAGAATTGGGTAACAGCTGGTAAATTTAATTTAAAAAGATGAAGAGGAAAACAGACAGATAAATAGACAGACAGACAGACAGACAGACAGACAGACAGACAGACAGACAGACAGACAGATAGATAGATAGATAGATAGATAGATAGATAGATAGATAGATAGATAGATAGATAGATAGATAGATAGATAGATAGATAGATAGATAGATAGATAGATAGAAAAAAAGGGGGGGGGGGGGGAGAAAGGCTTCAACGAACTGATCAAATGAAATAGGAGTATATTGAAGACACAAAAGACTGTAGGAAATAGCGAGATATAGTCGCCAACGCCAGTGGGCCTGACACTCAGTGAATGAATGAATAATTGATAAACAAACAGCCATTATATTTCTGCTTGACAGTCCTTATTTATACAGTAAAATAACATAAAGCAACATAAATAAAGACCTGTTGCAGTCAGTTGCTAAAATTAAATCATACCGCACGGACTAAAGGTAGCATAATTATCTTCTTAATGGCATCATCAGGAACCCGTGTTAATACAAGGACAAGTGCATATAAATCCTGTTTGGTTTGTCTATTTATTTATTTTTTTTTAATTTTGGGTCAAGGGGGAAGTGGGTGGGGGAATTTCCTAAGTATTTTTAACTGGCTCGCTTTTTATTTTTTTGGTGTGGCCTACAAAATAACGGAACTTCAAGGAGTGCATTCAGCGAAATATAAACTGCTTTAATACATTGATAACATTCTTCGCTGTTTTGTTAGTATTTTTTTTCACTCTCTTTCTCTCTCAGTGTAAAAAGATGTTCAGCTAGGAAAATGGTATGTTATGACAGAGGAACACTACCGTGTAGCATGTCTTGGAAAAAAAAAAAAACCCCGCTATAGCACATTATCTGTTAACAAGAAATATGAACAACAAAGAAAACCACTAACATAAAAATAACGAAACTTACTACCACTATCGATAGAAATCGTACTGACAACTAACCTACCCATGAAGCTAAAAAAACAACGCAACTTTTATATCACTAAAACCTCTTCTACCGTGTCTCCACCTTGTCGTGGTAGAGGAGCTTGTGTGTTCCCATGACCCCAATAGCTATACCGGCGGTAGCATAGCTTCCAGCAAGGTTTCCCAAGCCAGACAGGTCGATGCGTAGGGGTCAGCCCAAGAGACACACACACGCCTGCTGCCTTGCAGGCAGGCTGGGGACAGTCATAGGATAAGGAAGGCGACCCGACAGAAATGCCTGTTGAAATCGGATGCACAGGACTACAGGTTTAACGAAACAGTGCAACCGGACCTCGCTTAATGACGCCACGAATTAAAGTTAAGCAGAAAGGTGCTCATCCCGTGGAGTCCGGCCCCCCCCCCAGGCGGTGAGAGTGCCGGCCGGATCCCTGTGATAAACGAGCGCAAAGGCCTTATTGCTCTATCTTTTCCTACATCTTTCGTATTGTATTTTCTCCGACATTTGCTCTTTCATGCAACATTTGCGATCCATATTTGCTATTTCATCGTTGTGATTACTCGCAACCGGTATCTAGAGAACCACATTTGCTCTTTCATCGGGGGAAATAAAATCCTTTGATTGAGTCCACATGCCCGACATTATCGTTTGAAGCCCACATTGCATCGTGATAAATCAGGTAAAAACACATATGGTCATCCGAATCAAACATGGGCATGCGATAATTTCTGTGACACCACATTGGACGCCCAGATTGGCCAGGGGAAAACGTCTCACCGCGGTTCAGACAAGCGTTGGTTTACCACATTGGATGCCCAGCTTGGCCAGGTGACTTCCAGAAATATATAATACCGCATAATCTACTAGAGTGTAGAAGTCCAGTTTTTTACCTTGTGAGGAAGAGATTAAACCCAAAAACGCATAGCCTAATACACGTGTTTATTCAGAGTGGATGATAATTCAGTTCTGTGATTAATTGTGTTCTTAAAGGATTTTGCGAAGGGAAAAGAAGGTTAGTAGATCTTATACTTATTAATACATTTTCTTATTTTTGTTTATTTTAACCTCACAGCTAAAATGTGCGAAAGATAAAGTTTCAAATAATTCTTGGCATAACTGATTAATAAAATCAGAAGATTTTCCTAGAAGATAATAGGATGATAGGAGGTAATTAATAGTTCATATTTCACCTTTATCATCATCACAGTCTCCCATGCGCACACACTCTCATGCACAAAATATTTAACATCATTAGAATTGAACTCAGAGAGAGAGAGAGAGAGATGAATAATGAGCAATAGTTTAAATGCAAGTCAACCAGTGATGTTAAATGTGAAAACTTACGAAGACTTTTGTGTGTCTTCAGTTCATCAGAAGTCTGAGTCTACACGCAACGTGTCTGACGTCTAACCAGAAATAAGTTATTAAAAACGGACATTTGTTTCATTCCTCAATTAAAAAGGAATATTGTCTCACCCACAAGTCATAAGGTGGACGCAGCATTTTTCGTCACCATATACTGCTTGCTCACAAGTTCAATACATCGTTATCACAAGTTCAATACAGAGTCATCATAAATTCAACTCACTCGAAAGATCATTATTATCTGAAGTCAAGCAAAAGAGCTCAAAAGAGGAATCGCATATTTATACCACGTGCAACACACTCTTAAGCGCATTTTATGAAGCAGACTCGAAAGTATATGAATCACGACTACATACGCAAGATTATGAGTCTACATATCACTAACATTTCGTGAAGATATCCAGTCTGACCAGTACCCTCGGGAGATTAGACAACAGACCTTTTGTTCATATGACAGCTATTAACTGTTGATCAACACTACAGAGATATACTCAAACAGTGAAGGAATATACATAGATATCTCGTCAGCGTTCTCCGTACGACAACAGTATTCATCAGAACGTCCTCAGCTTAGAGATACCCCATTCGACATAACGTATAACAACTTGGGACATTTTATGCATACATGTGAATCCTCATATCTAGGAGAAGCATTTAGAGACACATGGACTGTGTAGAGTACTCACCATTTTGGTAACACGTATCATATCACATCATCATTTCACTTTACACCAGTTCATTCTTAATTAACTATTACTTAATTAACTGTAATTTTATTATCTCATCTGTGTGTTTTGTGTGAATCGTCTTTCACCATCATCACGTTCTAACCATTACTAACCCTATATGTGTGGATATTTCATTAATAAACCCAACGATCGGTTGATCATTATCAAGAGTTTGTTAATGTATCACTCGTGCTGTCGGTGTTACATATTCACCTATAGGAACCTTTCTCTACTCAGATGAGGTTGGGGGCTTTTTCTTTACGGGATCTAAGGGCAGAAGCTAAGGTCGTGGGGAAACAGAACTCTTTCCATAATTAATTAGAAAACGCTGTCTAGTGGAAAGCATTCGCATTCCTGTCTTCTTGTCCCTATCTCGAATAGGTCTTTATTCTTTCTTAACGAGCCAATTTCTAGAGACCTTATATCTATATCTCATAGACTATTCCTGGCAAAAACTACTGTAGTAGTTGCCCCAGTGACACACCACACGACAATTGTGGACTCGTCTTGGGATTAGTGAACCCGGACTTAGAAGTGTGATAAATCACATTTTCATCCCTGCTATACAGTTGCGATAATTGCAAAATTTGTTGGCATTTTGAGGGATTACCTTCTAGACTGACTCTTACTATAATTTGTCTATTTCATAGGGGGGATAATTTATATCTCTAAAGCACGAGTGATACTTTTTAAATTGAGTATCAAACGGACAGAGTAAGCACTTTTTGAGAACAGAAGATACTGTAAGGAACTGATTTAAAAAAAAAAATCTTTTTCTGTAACTGCTGGGAAAATTTTTATCATAAATATTTAGCAAATTTTTCATAGAAAACTTCGAGATAATCTGTTATATAATTTTCAGAATACGCTAAGTGAGTGATTTTTTTTAAAGAACTATTTGAACTTGATTATTAATTTAAACCTAGCTGGTTTTAAAGAGATAATTACTCGTGCGAGTCTAAACAATTTGCTTGGAGGTCACTGCCAATTTTTCCCTTCGTGAACCCATACTGCATATCATGGCAGATGCCGCAAAAATTAGAACTAGTTTAATGGAGGCAGGGCGTGAATACGGGTTAAGTGGAAAAGATCTGATGAAATTTGTGAGTGAGGAGACTGATAAAACTCCATGCAAGAGAGAGAAGACTTGCAATGGTGAAGGAGAAAGCCGCAACTTGCAATGGAGAAGGAGAGAGCCGCAGCAGAAGCAGCGGAGCGGAAAGAAGCAGCAGAAGCAGCGGAGCGGAAAGAAGCAGCAGAAGCAGCGGAGCGGAAAGAAGCAGCAGAAGCAGCGGAGCGTAAAGAGAAAGCAGCAGCAGAGCATGCACTTAAGATGAAGCAACTGGAAATCCAGGGGCAGACCAATCAGATAGAGCTGGCAAAAAGTGCAGCGGCTTCCAACTTGGATGGAGGGTACTCACCCCGCTCAGATGGTGTGCCTACTTCGCAACCTGCACCACCCAATGCCATGAACTTTCCGCTGGAACCTTTTTCAGAAAGGAACGATACCATGGACGCCTTTTTAGACCGCTTTGAACGCTTTGCAACAGGGTTTGGGCTTGAAGAACGGAAGTGGAACTTGAAACTTTCCCAGGGCCTAAGAGGAGCCGCCTACGAAGTTTTTAATAAACTTCCGGCCGGAGAGCAAGATGACTACCAGGCATTGAAAAAAGCTCTCTTGGTGAGGTACGAGCTTCATTCAGAGGCTTACCGAAAAAAATTTCGAGGTTCTAGGAAGGATGCAGGAGAGACTTTCTCACAGTTTGCAGCCCGTATTGAAGACTACCTAGTGAAGTGGTGTACACTGGGAAACTTTACCGAGAACTATGACGGGTTGAAAGAGCTGATTGTGATAGAGCAACTAAAAGAGTCTATGTCGGTGGAAATGCGTAGATTTCTCACTGAAAACGGCGCTGACCGGTTAGAAAATATTCTTACACTGGCAGAGCGATTCCAAAATGCTCTCATGGAGTCTCAAGGAGCCAGAAAGAAGTTTTCGGATCAGGCGCCAAAGCAACCTGCTCGCTCCCAACCAGACCAACAAAGCAAAGGACCACACATCTCGCATAAACAGCACGCAAAACACAAGATAACTACAAAGAGCAAAACAAGAAAAATGCTGCGCCGCACCAGAGACAGGGAGATAAATGGTGCAAGTACTGTCGCTTGAACAATCACAACACTAATGAGTGCAAGCGCAGACCTCCTCCCCAACATGCTGCCTGTCTGCAGACAAAATCGTCACCCCAGAAGGAGCAGAGGACCGGAAACGTTTCTCATCCTCCCGTCATCGAATCAGTCCTCGTAAACGGACAATCTGTGGAGTGCCTTTATGATACAGGACTTGCTTTCGATGCGGTGGTCAGGGCATCTCTTGTCACCCCTGACCAAATAACAGAAGAGAGTGTCGACATCCAAGGTCCGACGAAGGATGTTGCACCCATGACACTGCCAATTGCACTTATCAGAGTGGAATCTCGTTATGTGACAGGAGAGATTCGTGCAGCTATCATGGAAGAACCAATCTACTCTTTAATCTTGGGATGTAGATATGTGTTCCTTGGAGAACCTACTCAACCACTAGTCATGGCGGCCGTACAGACTAGAGGACAGTCAAGAAAAGACGCAGAGCAGGAACATCCTACCAATATCCTCCTCGAGGAATTGAAGAGGGCCCAAAGGGAAGATTCCTCACTGGCGCCCTGTTTTAAAAAATTACCTAGGACACACAACCCACCTACCAAGGGAGACTTCTTTATGAAAAATGGATTGATGTATCGCCGAGCTGGAAATGAGGGAAAGGAACACAACCAATTAGTAGTTCCTGTAACCTATAGGAACCAGGTGCTTGAGATGGGCCACTCTATCCCATTTAGTGGACACATGGGAATGAGCGCCACGACTCAAAGGATCGCCTGCCACTATTATTGGCCAGGGATCACAGGCGACATTGAACGTTTCGTCAAGTCTTGTCCTCAGTGCCAGAAAGTTGCACCAAAACACTGGACGGCACCCGCGACCCTTGGGGAGATGCCAATCTTGGGCACCCCATTTGAAAGAGTGGCCGTGGATATAATTGGACCTCTGCTGAGAACTAAGAAGAGGAACTCCCATATCCTTACCTTAGTGGACACCTGTTCCATGTGGGGCGAAGCCATAGCCATGCCAGCATGCGACTCAGTGCATGTAGCTGACGCTTTACTGAATATCTTTACTAGATTGGGCTTCCCGCATGAAATTCTCACAGACAACGGGTCACAATTTAGAGGCAAGTTGACAGAAGAGGTGCTTAGAATATTCAAGACTAGGCATATCCATACTTCGCCCTATCACCCCCAAAGTAACGGGCATGTAGAGCGGTTTAATGGGACGCTCACCTCTATTCTTCGGAAGTTGGCACAGGAGAAGCCAGAAACTTGGGATCAGTATCTTCCTGCCGCATTATTTGCTTATAGGGAAGTACCGCATGCGTCAACTGGAGTTCCTCCGGCCACATTACTCTTCGGAAGACCTATTAAAGGTCCATTAGAAGCATTACTAAGAACATGGACAGATGCCAAGGCAGACGACACTGTCACATCAGCCTTCCAGTACGTCACAGACTTGAAACAACGCCTGAAGACTGGCTGGGAATTAGCCACAGCGAAAGTACGGGAGGCTAGGCGGAAACATGCCAAATATTACAATCGCAATGCGAAGGACCGAGAACTAGCAGTAGAAGAGAAAGTGCTGCTTCTTCTGCCAAGTAGCAGTAATAAGTTGCAGATTTGCTGGAGGGGACCCTACAAAGTGGTGGAAAAGATTTCTCGCACCAACTATAAAATCGCCATGAACGGAAAGCAGAAAATTTACCACTTAAATCTGCTTAAGAAGTTTTACGAGCGAGCCCCTGCCGAACCAGCGCACCTCATGACTATGGCCATTGCTATGCAAATGGAAGAAGAGCCATTATCATCCGTAGAGTACCCGGTGATACAGGAGGAATCACATTTAGATGTGAAAATAAGCTCCACCTTAACGGAAGCCCAGCAAGAAAAAGTAAGGAGATTGATGGAAAACCACGCCGACTCTCTGACAGACTAACCGGGCCGGACAAACCTGATGGAGTTTGACATGGAAGTCACGGATCCTACGCCTGTCCGAATGAGAACCTATCCGATTCCGTATGCCAAGGCGACGGCATTAAAGCAAGAAATTGATTACTTACTTAAGGAAGGCATAATTTCGAAGTCGGAGTCCCCTTACAGTGCGGGAGTGGTGCTGTTACGCTAACCCAGTGGAGAAAACCGCCTGTGCATCGACTACCGACAGCTGAATGCGTTAACACAGTTCCAGCCAGAACCGTTACCGGACCAGAACCAGCTATTTACTAAGCTGAGCAGGTCTCGCTATTTTTCAAAGATCGACCTCAGTAAAGGGTACTATCAAATACCGGTAAAAGCTGAGGTGAGGAACCTGTTAGCCTTCAGTACTCCAGATGGACACTTCGAGTTTAATGTGATGCCATTTGGACTGAACAATGCTCCTAGTGTCTTCACAAGGATGATGCGAAAGTTATTGGATCCTTTGAATCATTCCGCCATCAGCAATTTTATGGATGATATCCTAGTAGCTACTGAATCGTTTGAAGAACATATATCAGCGCTATCCTTGCTGTTTAACAGACTCAGAGAAGCGGAACTAACCGCCCGCCCAACCAAATGTCAAATTGGGTGTGAACAGCTAGAGTTCCTAGGACATACTATATCCCATGGGACCATATTCCCCGAGACTCAAAACGTTGAGAAGCTGAGAAATGCACCGAGACCGTCCACAAAAAGGGATGTCCGGTCATTTGTATCTCTCTGTGGATTCTACCAGAGATATATAAAGGATTTTAATAGCCTCTGTGCGCCGCTTACATCGCTAACCAAGAAAGAAAACCCAGATAAAGTGACATGGTCAGCAGAATGTGAACATGCATATGCACTCTTAAAAGAGAAACTTACCACAAAACCTATTTTACGGCTTCCGGATTTAACTAGAAAATTCATCTTGCGCATAGATGCCAGTAACATTGGAATCGGGGCTACATTACTACAGCCAGATGACAGAAGCCCACCAAATCTATTTCCGGTCGCATATGCGAGTCGGAAGTTAAACCGAGCAGAACAAAACTATTCCACAATCGAAAAGGAATGTTTGTCCCTCGTCTGGGGAATACAAAAATTTCAAGCATACCTGTACGGAAGGAAATTTACAATCCAGAGTGATCATCAACCTCTGACCTTCCTCGCCAATTCAAAGAATTTGAATGCTAGACTGATGAGGTGGTCGCTTGTTCTACAACCTTACACGTTCCAAGTGGACTATATCCAAGGAAAACATAACGTAGGAGCGGATTTTTTAAGCCGTCATCCTATGAGGCAGGACGGAGAGCACAAACAAGTAGAGGAAAGGGTGGAAACCGAAGAGAAAAAACGAAGATGAGGAAAATGATTAAGGAATCCCGAGCAAGAAGGCTTAGCTCTCCTGAGTACGATTGACATCACACTTGAGGAGGGGCTATTGTGATAAACGAGCGCAAAGACCTTATTGCTCTATCTTTTCCTACATCTTTCGTATTGTATTTTCTCCGACATTTGCTCTTTCATGCAACATTTGCGATCCATATTTGCTATTTCATCGTTGTGATTACTCGCAACCGGTATCTAGAGAACCACATTTGCTCTTTCATCGGGGGAAATAAAATCCTTTGATTGAGTCCACATGCCCGACATTATCGTTTGAAGCCCACATTGCATCGTGATAAATCAGGTAAAAACACATATGGTCATCCGAATCAAACATGGGCATGCGATAATTTCTGTGACACCACATTGGACGCCCAGATTGGCCAGGGGAAAACGTCTCACCGCGGTTCAGACAAGCGTTGGTTTACCACATTGGATGCCCAGCTTGGCCAGGTGACTTCCAAAAATATATAATACCGCATAATCTACTAGAGTGTAGAAGTCCAGTTTTTTACCTTGTGAGGAAGAGATTAAACCCAAAAACGCATAGCCTAATACACGTGTTTATTCAGAGTGGATGATAATTCAGTTCTGTGATTAATTGTGTTCTTAAAGGATTTTGCGAAGGGAAAAGAAGGTTAGTAGATCTTATACTTATTAATACATTTTCTTATTTTTGTTTATTTTAACCTCACAGCTAAAATGTGCGAAAGATAAAGTTTCAAATAATTCTTGGCATAACTGATTAATAAAATCAGAAGATTTTCCTAGAAGATGATAGGATGATAGGAGGTAATTAATAGTTCATATTTCACCTTTATCATCATCACAGTCTCCCATGCGCGAGCAATAGTTTAAATGCAAGTCAACCAGTGATGTTAAATGTGAAAACTTACGAAGACTTTTGTGTGTCTTCAGTTCATCAGAAGTCTGAGTCTACACGCAGCATGTCTGACGTCTAACCAGAAATAAGTTATTAAAAACGGACATTTGGCTAGCAGAATTCGCCATAGGACATCTTTCATTCCTCAATTAAAAAGGAATATTGTCTCACCCACAAGTCATAAGGTGGACGCAGCATTTTTCGTCACCATATACTGCTTGCTCACAAGTTCAATACATCGTTATCACAAGTTCAATACAGAGTCATCATAAATTCAACTCACTCGAAAGATCATTATTATCTGAAGTCAAGCAAAAGAGCTCAAAAGAGGAATCGCATATTTATACCACGTGCAACACACTCTTAAGCGCATTTTATGAAGCAGACTCGAAAGTATATGAATCACGACTACATACGCAAGATTATGAGTCTACATATCACTAACATTTCGTGAAGATATCCAGTCTGACCAGTACCCTCGGGAGATTAGACAACAGACCTTTTGTTCATATGACAGCTATTAACTGTTGATCAACACTACAGAGATATACTCAAACAGTGAAGGAATATACATAGATATCTCGTCAGCGTTCTCCGTACGACAACAGTATTCATCAGAACGTCCTCAGCTTAGAGATACCCCATTCGACATAACGTATAACAACTTGGGACATTTTATGCATACATGTGAATCCTCATATCTAGGAGAAGCATTTAGAGACACATGGACTGTGTAGAGTACTCACCATTTTGGTAACACGTATCATATCACATCATCATTTCACTTTACACCAGTTCATTCTTAATTAACTATTACTTAATTAACTGTAAGTTTATTATCTCATCTGTGTGTTTTGTGTGAATCGTCTTTCACCATCATCACGTTCTAACCATTACTAACCCTATATGTGTGGATATTTCATTAATAAACCCAACGATCGGTTGATCATTATCAAGAGTTTGTTAATGTATCACTCGTGCTGTCGGTGTTACATATTCACCTATAGGAACCTTTCTCTACTCAGATGAGGTTGGGGGCTTTTTCTTTACGGGATCTAAGGGCAGAAGCTAAGGTCGTGGGGAAACAGAACTCTTTCCATAATTAATTAGAAAACGCTGTCTAGTGGAAAGCATTCGCATTCCTGTCTTCTTGTCCCTATCTCGAATAGGTCTTTATTCTTTCTTAACGAGCCAATTTCTAGAGACCTTATATCTATATCTCATAGACTATTCCTGGCAAAAACTACTGTAGTAGTTGCCCCAGTGACACATCACACGACAATCCCCCACATCGAAGGGGTCCAACTCATGCTACTAGTGGTCACATTCCCCAGTACTGCGGAGACAAGGTGCAAAAGAACATAGAAAGCACATATGGTCTTTCACCAGTTACCATTCCTGGAAAAACTATACGGAGATACCAACAGCCTTAAGCTGACCACTGCTTTCTTTGAACACATTCAAGTCGACGTCTGAGAGTGAATGCAGAAGAAAAAGATTTTACTGTGACGGTATTATCTCTTCTGTTCTGCAATCGTGGTCCAACAATGGCCAAACTTAGAGTATAAAAATGAGGGTCTTCAGAGGTATCAACCTTCGCTCAAAATTTTTCTTGGCATTGATATCAAAAGAAGAATGATTCTTGTATTTAATGAAGCCTCACAGGAATTTAAATAAAAGCAAGCACAACAACTGAGATAATCTAAGCTGTCATGAACTTTTTATTTTCCAGCCCATTCTGTGAGGAAATATATTTTCGCTCGTATTACTGAGCCCCCAGCTGAAGGTGATCCAGCAATTATTAATTGTATAACTCTCTGTGTTTATGTATTTAAAACAGTATGATTCGCACTGCTGCAGACATACAATTCACTCAACAGTGATTACTTCAACTATAGATTTATAGTTACAGATAAACAGGTTTAATAATCACTTATGGGTTAACAACGTAAAATAAATTATGTTGTTTATAAAAAATTAAGGACTGACATTTTCCTCATTGGACAATCTAAATTGTAAGTGGATACTTTTTAGAAAACAAAATTGTAAGTGTTCATTGGCTGCGCTGTTAAGGTACCTAGCTGCCGGTGTGGGGTCAATTGACATCTGCTCCAGCTGGTTCTCACAGGTGCCCAGGACAGCTCCTTTTCTTCTACAGTCAAAATCTGGTGGCTGTAGCTCGTTCCATGCAGTAAAGGTGGGGTAAGTATAAAGGTGCTACGCGTCTTCAAGACCCGTCTGATGTTGGTGTTTAGCGTCGACTGCTGGCAACGTGTACCAGAAACTAAGAGGGCAACAAAGGCCTCTTTTGAGTATTGGCTTTCCTGATGTGAGCATCAGGCGACCACTGCTTCCATCAACTACTTCAACTCCTCAGAATTTTTACCCTTCTTGAGTATTAATTTTAAACCCAGTGAGTCGGGCGAAAGTGATTTTGCACAGAAGAAGGTGACAATTGAAATATTTATAAATGTACGTTTAAAACTCACTAAAGTGTTAGTATAATAAATATTTACACTATGATATAATCATCCACTCCCTGCCCTCTATGAAGCATGGGGACACCTCTGCCGTTGATTCCTTGTGAGGAAACCCGCATAAAGCAATCACAAGCTCTTGCAGTGATGGTTCATGGGTCAAGTTATTTGCAGTGATGAGGTTGACAGCGTCATATGCAACTGTACACCCAGAAGCAAATTATACATGTCAAAATGCGAATATAACATGACAAAATGTACATATTACAACTTACCCAGATATCGGGAGAAGTAATACACAGGTTTGATGCACAAAGTAGCCATAATTTACTGCAACCAGTTTAAAATGCAGTAATCCCTCAGATAGATGAATTTAGTTTACTGAATCCTTCTACTATTTCCGCTTGAGGAGGGTCCTAAGGCTTGGGCTTCCAGTATTATTATGAGAGTTTTACGCTCTCGAATTTTAGCAGCCACTAATCCTGTGGCTGATCCTATAGGTTGTCCTGCTTACGAGCTCTTATTTTGGATGTGTGTGACCTCCCTTAGACATCATTAGAAGTCAGTGAAGTAGTCTTGAAATGCTGTATGTTAAAGCAAAATTATCTCCCACATAAACGTTGCTTCTTTGGAGAAGATTAGAGCACTGTGAAATTCACATCGTCAAGGAGACAACCATTAGCCAGAGTAAGAAAAAGGATCAGAATTCCATTTATTGGACGTGACCTTGTTTGAGCATCTTGTGAATTATATCCCAGTGTCGTGTATGATTTATCAGATAGGTAATCGATGTTTATAGCCCTGTCTGAGCAGAGGTGATAGTGATGACAATGTGAAAGTAAGGGATAAGATATAGTTTTATCACGAGGTGATCGTGTAAGAGAAAGGACAGTCTCTGGATAGAATAATTTATCTAATCCAACCTTTCTGGACGACGATATTTAAATCAGACGCACTTTCTCTCCTTGTACGAAAATACAAGTTACACTACACTCAAATGCACACAATTCTGTGACAAATACGCACGAACGTGAAAACAAACTATGAATAACATATAGTGGATAAGGGTTGACCGACACGATAACTAAAGGTTTAATAAAGTTTATTATCAATAAAGATACAGGTATAGATTAAATGAGAGAATAGAACGTGCGCGATATAGGTAATAGGTGTCATCAGTGATAATGAACAGAGTGAGAATCAGTGCATAATTCAAAAGTACAGCGTGAATATCCAAAGATTCATGTAAAGAGAACGAGTTTATCTCTGGAACGGTAGGGGAACGAAGATTGGGAAAAAGTGAAAGGTGATCAAATCTCAATGTGTGAATCAATAGTATCAAGATTGTTCTGAATCCACATGAGTAACTCCGTAGACTTGACTCCAAGGTTATGAATGTGTTGAACGTAACATAGGGATTATCTTTAACTAGTATGGTCATATAACTTATAAACTGCAATCTCTGTAGCAATGCATAAGTTGTTCAACAACGGAATTTGAATTCCTTTATTTCAATATAATATGATAATATGGCATACTCTGTAATATGACCCATGGTAACATTATCACCTAATACTCGTATAATCTGCCCTATATGTGGAGTCAAAAACATGATTAATGAAAGTGGATAACATACTTATTACAGGTGTCAGTACTAAAAATATATAAAAAATGTAATAATAAGGCGGTTTCTCTGGATGTGAGCTGATCCTCAGCGGTGACCTCACCGGGGAAGAAAAATCTGATACCAGGAGTGTCTGTGACATACCCATCAGGAACTGGATCATCGGGTAACTGTCATCTTCAAGTGAGCTGACAAAATTTTCGTACGGGGGACTTTTTCGGCCAAAAAAAAATAAATAATAATTCTTCGAGACGTGATCGTTAAAAAAAAATATATCGAGACGTAAAACGGCCCAAAAAAATTAAATATGCGTTGGTAAAAAAGAAAATATAACACTTCTGCGACGAGTAGTACTTGTATTAACAAGTACTGTGAGACACAACAGGTGTGCTCATAAAAGCTTCGCTAGTTCTTTGAGTTCCTTCACCATTGCCAACACTGCTACTTCTCGACTGGACAGTCTAGAATCGTAGTGTGAATTGGGCATGGTATGTGACGTGGCGTTGACGGTGTTTCTGCTAGACTGGGCAATGTGCGATGGCTGTGCACGATCTGAAGGAGAGTGGACTGGCGAATCATCTTTCTGTCTGTAGACCGAACGACGTTTTGTGCGTATTTTCGTCCGTACTTGTTCCTGTGGGAGCTTCACGAACTTCGCAAGTTGTAGCGAATTGTCAGAGGGATGAAAATACGGACGTTTTACAGCTGAGTGTATTTCCAGGGGTGAAGTAACATCCATATATTCATGTTCTGTGCAACCAGTACTAAGGGTATCTACATCAGATTCTTGTTGATATAGGGTGGTTATCGTTGTGCGTATGTGCCAACAGGACAATTATTTGCTACTTTATCAGCGTGGAAGCGTTGGGCTGTCTGTACCTGAGTATCATGATCCGGATCTGTCTCGCCAAAGTAGGTGTGACTTGAAGGTTGATGACGAAATTTAGCTTTCCTAATGGGTCTGGTGGATGTCATCTGGGGTGCACTGGGGCGATGGTCATCACGCCGAGGTTGTGTCATGTGTGCCTTCGTGGAAGGTTTCTCTTGTATGATCATCTCGCCTTCATCCCGTATAAGTGCGCCTTCATCCCGTATAGGTGTGCCTTCATCCCGTATAAGTGTCTGCCTGGCTGACTGTCAGACCGTAGTGCAAATGTGTCGAGACAACGTGTGGGTGTTCAGTGGGTCATGAGCCTGACTTGACCTGTCAGTGTCTGTTTGTGTTGCGACACAAGTCGTCTTTGTGTCATTCACCTGTTCGTGCATGTTTCTAGGTGGCCTATTTGTAATGGGGGCCCATTGAGTCTCATTTGCTTTCCTAAAACTGACCTGCTGATGTCCGTAAAGTGGTTTTCTCCATGGTTGTAGTGGTTTGATCTGTGCTCGGAAACCATTTTCCGTTGTAATCATACATGTGTGTTGGTTAGATGTTTTAATATTATCTACCTCCCAAATCTTTCGATATTTGATATTGTTGATAAAGTTTCGGACCGCCATGCGACAATCCCTTCTATTTAGACTGTTTCAGTGGCTTCTACTACTTCTATTTGAGAGATGTAGAGTACTGTCTGTTCCCTTACGGTAATGTATTGGTATACGTGGGTATTGTTGTAGGTTTCTCATTTTATGAACAGTGTAACTTTTCGCATCCGCGTACGTTACTATAAGCTCCGTGGTATAATAAGTGTGATCATATCCGCATGGACGTAAATAATTCATATATTCCGCAGTGGGACGTTGTCGCGAAATTCTTAGCCCAACCTCTTCTCTCTCTCTGTCTTTCTCTTTCTCTCTCTCCCATGATTTCGAATGCCAAATCGGACAATGACCTTCCTCGGGGTTTTCCAGTTATTTAGCGCGCAGGTATTTACTCGAGAGGCCAATAACCCAGATAGCCGGGGTTTTCCAAGAGACCGGGTGATCTCCGCCCAGTGACCCAGAATATTAAGGATTTCTCAGTGATGGCTGAAAGGACATTCACCCGTGACCCGTAGGCTGGGGGTTCCCCTAGCGTGAATGAGTTCAGTGACCGCTGTTAACTGTATATATGGAAGAATATATCGGATATATTTGACTCACATCTGCAAAAGCCCCAAACAGACAAGCCAGTTGCAGATACTTCTAGCGTATAATCTGTCAGACCAGAGGACCAAAGAATTGCTTATACAGTATATGCCGTCTTTTGAGCCAAACTCAATATTGGAATCAAAGCGGCTCCCTGGTGGTGACGAACGCAGGTGAACTCGCAGTCGTGTAGTGGAACCTTGCAGTATACAGCTATGAAATATTCCAGCAACTTGGCCAGGGGGAGAAAACATGCAGTGGTATTGTGACGTCATACAGCAGCAACACCATTCATGATAAGTGCTTTTTAAGAAAGGACCAAACATTAAAAGATATGGTGTCATACCAGTCAGTGATCAGAATTAGGACATAAACCTCAGCCATCGTGAAGGGTACCCTAATAATAACCATAACTTTTGTGTAGGCTATTTTTATCTCCTACTCAGTAATATATATATATAACCATATGTTACATATATTGTTTTTTTCTTCCTTGTGTTTTTCTGTAACCAATATAGCTTGAGCTAATATATATTCATTGAAAAGAATTTCACTGTTGTTTCTTTCTTTTCACTAAATGTTCTGTATTGCTTGGTAGTTAACTGTTTTTGTTAATCATTATCTTAATTACCAGCTGGGGGTCTCATGAGCCATATCAGTACCCCAGGGGAAGTGTGGCCGAAGACCTAACATACTCTTAGAATCCTTGATGATCCTTTCTTCTACCCTGTCGCCACAGACGTATCCTCAAGGTCTGTTGTTTGGGATAACCTCCCGGCAGAACACTGTCTGTCCACATGTCAGAATCGTGGGGGTAGCGCGGGGTGTAGTTTGGGTGCAAACGAGAGGAGGGGAATGGATGGGTATGCTTCTGACAATATGGTTGCTGCATTTTCTGTTATTGACTTTGGCCCTGCAGATATTGTTGCTGCATTTGCCGTTATTCTGTCAGCTGTTCCATGTCCATGTATTTTATTATTTCTGCAATTCCTGTCAGTGGTTCTTAGTGATTCTACTTCGTCCGTTCTCCTCAAGAGGACTGGTCACCTGGCACCAATTAATGACCTTATGTCGCCGGACTGTCACGGCCCCAATTAATGAGATGTAACCGTGGGGTGTACATGTGTTTTTATTTTTATGATGTTAAGTTCCAAGTTAGATCTTTGACTGGCTTGAAGTCCGCCAGAGATGGTATTTTCTTGGTCTATGTTATGAGGTACCAGTCCATTCCTTTCCTCTTTAGATGTTATATTTTGGAGTGAATAGTGGTGTACTATGATATAAAACATGTACTCTAAATTTGTCCAACGTGTAAAGAAATTTCCAACAGCCTAGTCAAGAACTTTATTCTGTACAGCAATTGGCATGTAATAAATCCAACAGCAATGGTTACAATATTTGACAAGCGTTCGACTCCATGCATCCAAAATGTTCAAAGTGTACCATATATTTCCAATCTTTTATTTCAATTCATTCTGGGGTATACTATGCATCTGCATCATCAATATCCTTTAAGTTCTTATTGATGATTGTCTCTGGGTTACATATCTCCTTTATAATTATCTTTGCTACTTCTATTTTCTTTCTATAACCCTTAAAATCTTGGGCTTCCTTCATTTCAACTTTTCCAGTTTGTTATAAGAGTTAGTGCGACATTAAAAATCAGACGAGCTGGGCTGAAATAAAAAATATCGAGACAAAATCTGTAACTACTTACATGAAGAAATACCAAGCCGACAATGGCATGAACAGATGTTCATATATATATATATATATATATATATATATATATATATATATATATATATATATATATATATATATCTAGATATATATATATATATATATATATATATATATATATATAGATATATAATTTTGTCTTCTCCTGCATCTGCAGGTGTATTTGAAGACATATCGAATCCTCACAATTAGCATTGAGTACCTCAATGAAGAAGCAAAACGCTCAATAATCGCGTCTGCATACTGGGCTTGACTTCTTCCAACTGACTGCTCGAGGTTTCCCGGCAGCTGACGTCGTAGTGCGTGCTTCGCAGGCTACATTCTATTGGTTGGGGATTATTTTATTCATTATTGGTTATTCCTTCTCGTTGTTTTACTAAGGTTGGGGCTGTTCCTTTCTACGTCACTACTCTCCATGACGACTGCCGCCTAAATTAGCGTGCTTTGTGTCAAAAAATTGACCTAGTCGATTACTACCACTCTCTTCCCTGCACTTAGTGTCTCGTGTTATTTTTTTATATTAGTTAACAAATCTTGCTTGCTTATTTATCATAATAGCGAATGGTAGTTTTATTTTTATTATAACTAGACTCTAGCACGAATAAATGCTATGGTGGTGGTCATACGGTCACAAGTTAACCATTGCTCAGCGTGGTTCTTGACTTCTGAATTATCTTGTGAAGGCTCCCATGGGATAGAAGCGTCATTACACGTCTATCTACATCACTGCCAAGAGTAATCTTGTGCGAAGGTAAACACCTTTGACGACCCATCTAGATACTCCGACAATCTTTTGGCCATTGTTGGGCCACTACTGCAAAGCAGGGGAGGCAATCCGTGACATTTGCTGAAACGTTCCTATTTGGCTGCTAATTCGTATAGTTGGAGTTTTTTCCCAGTACATGTTATTTATTATTCTCAGGCCTTTGCCATCGATGTTTATGCTTTCTAACATCTTGATAGTTTTCTCATGTTTCACCTTGTCAAATGCCACGGTGTAGTCTATAAAGCACAAGTATTGATCCGTTTTTTTCATTATTTAGGCCTTTCTACAAATGCTCTTGTAATATACGTGGCGTTGTTTGAGCGTTTATCTTCTACGAATTCACACTGTTCATTGCCAATTTTCTGGTTTTATTCTACTTCTCACGCTTCTCCTGCTCCTCCCCTTCACCGTAACAATGTTTTAGTCACATGACTCATAAATTAATTGTGCGGTGGCCTTCACATTCAATGGCACCATGTTTTCCAGCAGTACAGTGAAGGATAAAAGTGGGTCAAGTTTTTCAAAAGTTCAATCTTGGCACTGCTACAGTAGGACGCATGTCCAAATATAAACGACCTTTCAGGACTGTCGTCTTTCTGATCTTCCTCACATTTCATAGAGATTATTTACAGTAAGCTCAGTTCGCCATTCAGGATCCGGGATTTCCATAAATAGAACCTTGTTCATTTGCTATCTGTTTCGGTTGATTTAATCCCTTTCAACATATCCTGGGAAAACGCATATCACAGGAGCGTTCTTCTTCTTTCTTTCTGTCTTCTTCTTCTCCTCCTTCTTCTTCTCTTCCTCTTCTGTTAATTCTCCTTCTTCTTCTGCTCCTCCTTCTCTTTCTTCTGTTTCTTCCTCTTTTCTTATCTTTCTTCTTCTTCCTCTTCCTATCCTTCTTCTTCATCTCCTCATTCTTCTTCTCGTCCTCCTCTTCATCCTTCTTTTCCTCCTCCTCCTTCTTCTGCTTCTTCTTCTTAATATTCTTCTCCTTCTCCTCCTCCATCTTCCTCTTCTTCATCTTCCTCCTTATTCTTTTACTTCTTCATCCTTTTTCCTATCCATCTTCCTCCTTCTTCATCTTTTTCAACCTTCTTCTTCCTCTTTCTTTTCATCATTTTCTTCTTCCGCCTCCTTTTACCCAACTTTCATCTACGTACTTTTGTTAACTTAAACCATCCTAGATTCTGAGATATGTCTTTTCTTTCTAATTTAACACGCCTAAATTTATTTTCTGTTCGCTATTCCCTTTGATGAGAGTTTACCAGAGACCTATTAGCTAACGTGAGCGTATTATTTTACACCAGCGATCGAAGATCGTTGTAATGGGTTCAGACATCGATCAAGGTGGAGATAATTTTGGAACCAAGGGAGCCAAAATTTTATTACTCCCCTTGTAAAATGGTCGCTGGTAAGTAATTAAACCACGGTGAGAACGAGCAGATCAAAAGAATTGCTCCCTAGAAGACGAGCAGAGACGAAGGAAATTCACACTGATTAGCGAATTGCCGATGCCTGATCTAAGAATGAATGCGAGTTCGGGTTTTCGGCTCTAGCGTGTGAGAAAGAGCTTTGATTTGCATCCGAACGTAGAATCCACCGTAGGTGTTAACATCTGGCAGAGAGGTCTGGTTTTCGGGGGATAATTAACTATCTCCTTTCATCTCTAATATATATATATATACCTCATCTTTCTAACTCAGATTTATCCAGTACTGCCACAGCTTTAGAAGACTTCTAGCGGCAATTCTAGAATCACTCGTATTGAGTAGAGTTTCTTAGTTTTTGTTGGAGAATAGTCTTAATAGTTCTGTTTGGAGGTAATAATATTCACTAGTATTGTTGAGTGATTTAAGTGTTAAAATCGTCAATTATATTTCTCTAAGATTTTGTGCAGAGTGATTTACTAGATAGGTCCGTCAAGGATATTTCTCTAGGTTTTTCTGTGTTACAGTGGTTAGCAGAACAAATAATAATTGCTAGCTAAACTCTTCCAGCTATAATATAATTTTATTAACTGCTAGTAACCAGTCAGAGAATATTTTAACCAACTAAGTAAATGCACTGATTCATCATGAGTATTGACGAAATATGTATTTATTTATAATTCATGATGATTGATTTTAAAAAAATGACTAGAATTCATTTCACGGGAGTGTAAACGATAAGACTAGCTTTAAGTTTGTAATTTATACTTTAAAAGTAAATAACCGAAGTGGATAATATATTATATTTTACGCGGGGTAAGGATAGGATTATGAATATACTATATTATGTTAAGTATTTGTGTTTTTCTCCCTATACAGTATTTGGGTCAAACCCTAAAACCTTACCAGCGGCTTCCATATGACACTAGAATAACTTTATGAAAGAACATTCTGATATAATATCGGGGTTTTTTTCAAGGTGACTTGTCTGGTCTCGTGTTTTACACCCAGAAAGAGACAGAGTACCAACCCTAAGAATATTAAGAATAAATTGTAACTGGATTCATAAATATCCAGATTTCTTTCCCAAGTGCATATACCTTCAGCCAGTTGAGGTGACAAAATCAAACATTGAGATTACCTGTATAACGACCACTGTGTTGTGAAGAAGATTGATCCTGAACAGATTTTATTTACCTGACACTCGATTTAACGATTGAAGATTCCAAGCTACTGTACACTGTGAACATTAGATCTCATAATTATTTTACTACCTGGACAAAAATTGAAGTGACATTTATCAGCATCTTACTTACAATAGTGAATCAAGCGTTTCCCAACATTTTGATTAATTAGTCGTTGGAGAAACTGGGGCTTGATTCGCCAAACAACCAACCTTGGATGGGCTGGGTGTACCTTAACAATTGTTCCAGATGTTGTGAAGAGAACCTATTTAGGTAAGAGAGAGACTGATTTGTGATCACAGGTTGTCAGAGCGAGAAAATGCAGGATGAATAATTCTTTCATTTTATAACCCATGTACTAACGTTGTATTTTATGTGCAAGTTTGCTAATGCTGTCCCTTGCAGAATAGATTTTTGTATAAACTCTGTTCTTTATTGTAGATGGAAATCCTAGACCTTAGTGTAAAAACCTTTGACTCCTTTGGGGTTAATAACTTTTCTCTTAACGGTATCTTGTCTCAACAGAGGGAGGGAGGATTAAACCTATGAGTCTAACTCTTTATTTAATTCTTTAATCCTATGTTTATTGCATTTGATTTGATATTCAATATTGTCGTTGTAAAGTTTTTTTAATGATAAATAAAATTTACATAACTTTATTTACGTGTGTCGGTCAGCTTGTCCCAAAAGATCCATATCCCATTGATGTAGTTTTCACGTCTGTGCGTCTAACTGTCGTCACTTATGTGCGTGTGTATGTGAGTGGTTGTGATATGCATTAATATATATTCTAGTAGACTGTCTGACTAACTAAGTTCTGTTGTAGAGATAGGCTTAAAGAGAGAAGCTTCTCGATTTTAGGGACAGACTCTAAATAGTTTCCACCATCTCACTCGTGAAAATCTATTTTCGTTATATTATCTCTCACTGAGCTATTACCTAAAAAAGTTAGTTGCTTATCCTTTACAGGACGTGGCAATCAACCCCAGCTTTTATTGGCTGTTTGTGATTTTTCTAGGCAATTTTTACGTTCAGTAGTTTGCCATTGCTTTCTGAACGGTACGGCGCTTATACCATTGTTAAAAATCCACACAAAGCGATCTGCTACCAAACCGCCTGCAGCAGGTTTCGAACCTGGTATATCTGGATTATGAAACTGCGTTCATATCCATTAGGCCACAGACGCCGACTAGAGCTATTACCTGTTCTAGTCTATTTAGAAGGGACCAATCTATGTCTTAAATTCCTATAAAAAATCTACGACACTCTTCCTTCCAGACTTGCAGGTTGGATTGGAGATGTGTCTCTGATTTTTCGAAATCATTCGCCCTGAAATATCTATTTGCCTTTTGGTTTGTCCAGTTCGTCTTTATTGTTGACAAGAGCAGTGCTATAAGCTCATGTATTCCAAAATGTTTTACTTAAAGTTTTGTTTGAAGTTCATTGTGCTGAACATTGTTTTTCAAGTAACATAAAGTACTCCGTTCATTGTAAAAATGAAAGTTAAATTACCGAGTTGTCTTTTTTTCAGTTATTAATCATAAGATATATACGTCCTTAGTAACACTAAATATATTATCTTGATATATATCAAGCAAAACAACTCTGACTATCTTATGGATGAGCATACAAATTCCCTGTTGAATAGTCTGGGCGTGCGTATTTAAGCATATTTTCCCAATAGTAAGGGTTCGATTTGTGGAACGCGACCTTCGTCAAACATTTCATTCGCACTCTTGGGGATGACACTCGCTCGTCCCAATAGCTCAGAAAAGATCGGTAGACGCAGCACGCGAAAGTAGGAATGGGAGGGAGACAGATGGTGAAGGGAGCCTAGGATGATTCAGTGTATAATTATAGCGGTTAGATGTATCAACGGACATTTTTTATATGTCACTATTAAAATATGTTTGTAAGGAAAAGGTTTTTATTTACTTTAAAGTTCTGGTCCCAACGGGCTGATCACCCGTTTGCCAGTCACTTTGATTACGGAAACAATGACAAACAGATTGATTTGTCGTTGCCCTAAAGACGCCATTAGGCGTGATGGGAACAACGGCAAAGAAAATCTATTCGCTGTTGCCCTTAAGACGCCACTAGGCGTAATGGCCACTGACTGCTTTGCCGGTCGTTGGCTAAGGACGGAAGAAGAAGAAGAAAAGTTCTGGTGGGGGTGGACCTACGTTCCAATAAGAACAAGCCGCTACTGGTTACTGTAGTGAAGTGAATCCGTATGACAACACGCTCAAATTCCCCGCTCAACAACAAAACTAGCTATCGTATTTTTAAATCTATAAATAACTACAATATTTGAAATTTGTCTGAGGGGCTAGTCAAATTTACCGCCAACAATTTATCTAGCGGATTTGAATTTTTCTAAGAAACAAGTCAAAAGGTTACCGCTCACCCTAAAAATTATCTAAGCGCATAGTACAAATTTAGCAACCAATCAAATCGTTCCCATTTCTTGTAGTGTTAGGAAAATTTTGGGTTGACAAGGAAATATGCCTATTTTGGGTTTTTGACCGAACGAAAATATTTTATTTCTTAAAAACTAAAGAGAATTAAACAGTGGGAAATGTCTTAAATTATAGCGCTGATATTGCTTAACACATAAGTATAAATATTCCCGCATGATAAAATTTTGTTGTAGGAGAAAGATTTAATTTAGTAATATTTTCACATCAGGGTAATACCAACTTTAATTACTTAAAAATTACCCAGAGTGAAATGCAAAGGAATAACTAAGAGAAAATTATATAGAACGATAGAGATTAATTGGCCGTTCAATTACACTGACAAACAACATTTTTCTTTCTTATATAAGAATAAGTGTTCTTAGGTCAGTTTCTTGCGCTGATTTCAAATCTGAAATCCGTTTATCTCTATCACGTCGGGTTCTTAAGATATTTGTGAATAAATATATTTTTGGGAAACCGTTATTTGCTCCGTTTCATTTTTACTATATAACTTATTAAAAATTAATAAAAAGCAACATAATTCTACTTTTTATACTGTTAAAAGATGCATGACATATGTTACGCGATTTTTCAAATAGTTACTGTATTTTGAAATAATTCTGAGCAAAATATGGCTTCTAGAAGTTGTAGAAATTCGGCTGATCTGTTCTGTTACGTGTGCGGATATTTTACCGATCGTGTTGACCAGAAAAACTTTACACCATTACTAAAGATAGCATATGAACTTTATTTCGATTCGAAAGTTGATGATGCAAATAAATCTTGGAAGCCAAATGCGGTTTGTTCGATACATTGGCAGGTTGGTTACGAAAATCGCCGAAGCATAAGTCGATGCCTTTTGGCGTGCCAGTAATATGGCGTGAACATACAAATCACACTACTGATTGTTACTTCTGCTTGACAAATATCCATGGTTTCACTTTTAAAACTAGAAAGTCTGTGGTTTATCCAAATATTGAATCGGTTTCGAAACCAGTGCCTCATGATCCAATCACGAGTCCGATCCAAGTACCACCAGAACAATATCCGTTGGACGTAAATGAACCATCAGAAAGTGATAGTTTACCTGCTTTAGAAACTAATTCTGACTCAGATTACATACCGGTGAATGATGGTGTTTACTTAATTAACCATTCAGAACTTTCAGATCTAATACGTGATCTCGCTCTTACCAAAGGACAAGCGGAATTACTCGGTTCGCGACTCAAAGAATGGAATCTTTTAGCACCCAATACTCCGATATCTAAATTTCGTCATAGACACAGAGAACTTGTTCAATACTTTGAGATGGATGATGACATTTGCTATTGCAAAGATGTAAACGGTCATGAGCACATAGTCAACGAATGGCGATTTTTCATCGATTCTTCCAAGACTAGTCTAAAAGCCGTGTTATTGCATAACAGAAATTTTTTTTCATCAATTCCAGTCGCCTACTCTGTTCATATGAAAGAAACTTATGACAATATGGCTATACGTTTGGAAAAAATAAAGTACAATGACTACCAATGGCGGATTTGTGGAGACCTAAAGGTCATTGCAATTCTCACTGGCATGCAGACTGGGTATACAAAATTTTGTTGCTTCCGATGTGAATGGGACAGCCGCAACAGACAGGAACATTATGCAAGAAAGGTGTGGCCTATCCGGGATCGTATGCAGCTCGGGCATAAAAATGTAATACGCGAGCCATTAGTTAACAAAGACACCTTCATTTTACCACTGTTACATATAAAGTTGGGGCTCATGAAGAATTTTGTAAAAGCGTTAGATAAAACGAGCAAAGCTTTCACTTATCTTCGAGAAAAGTTTCCGCAAGTTAGCGATGCAAAGATAAAGTAAGGTATCTTTGTAGGACCTCAGATTAGGAAAGTTATTGCAGACAAACAATTCGAGAACTTGTTACATGGTAGGGAACTTCGCGCATGGATGGCATTCAAATCGATCGTCGATAACTTTCTGGAAAATCACAAATCTGTCGACTATGTTGCATATTGTTAAGCAGTGCATAGATGCATACATAATTATGGGCTGTAACATGTCCCTCAAAATCCATTTGCTCGATTCGCATCTTATCTTTTTCCCTGACAACCTTGGCGAAGTCAGTGATGAACATGGAGAATGATTCCATCAAGATATCGCCGTAATGGAGTCACGTTATCAAGGACGGTGGAGTGTGACCATGCTTGCCGATTATTGTTGGATGCTTCATCGCGATGTACCACATGCCATTCACCGACGAAAGTCGACTGCAAAGAAATTCAAGCCTACATAACTGTTATACTTCTTGTACGAATGATGTTGTAATACTGTATGCGTTGTTAAAAAACTTCAATTGCATATTTCTAGAGATCCCGACCTGATAGCGAAAAACGGTTTGCAGATTTAAAAACAGCGCATTAAAATTGACCAGAAAAACATAGAAATGTTAGAGAAAGAAAAAAAAAAAGTTTTTTTTGTTAGTCAGTGTTATCACTTTTGATAATTGAAATCGGTCCACAAATAACTTTAAAATAAAATATTCAGATTTGGTCAGATTAGACAAACACGCTTAGAAACCACAATATTCACGAGTCTCAAAAAGTTAACTTTTGTTTTTTGACTCTTCTCTGATTGGTCGGGTGGGTAATGCTATAAATAGTATATACTTCTTGAGGTTCTCCGCCATTGATTCATAAACACCACGCCGAGCTGACATATTATAAGAAGACTGTATGACCAAGCCTTTGCCGTCTGATCTGTGAAAGCAGTGATAAAAACCCATTTACGGCCAGTCAGCTTGTTGTGTGTGTGAACATATTTACCTGAGGGCCATATTACGAATTTACATCGTGGCTGCATGCTAGTGAGAAGAGGGACGTGTGGAAGTTGAGTGCTTCTCAGAAACTTGAAGCTAAACACCATCGTCTCAGCCAGGAGTCCCACAGTTAGTGATCCTGACTAGTATTACAAGAACAGCAGCAGCATCAGTAAAGATAAGTCCTTTAAAAAAAAGGCACATGGTGGTTCATCCAAAACTGGTTCACCCAAGTAAACTTATAAAAAAACATACTATGTAATGATGACATTAGCAGACCTTACAGTGCAGGACTAGAACAGTAGTAATATTTGCAACAAGAACTGTGTGTGCAGACATTCCAGTGACCCTTTACAAAAATGAACATATTTGTTTTCCAAATTATTTATTTGATTCTGTAATAAACATTTTCTTGAGTTTGAAAGTCCTGACAAAAAGATTGCTGTTCCGGACCATTAAATTGTACATATAAATTGAACACAGCCTTTCTTAAATAATTTTCATTAAAGTTGAAAGTTCTGTTTGCACTTAATCATTAAGTATAAATAAATACATTCCCCTAGACCCGTAGCTAAATCAATTTGGGATCAGAAGAGGTAGCAGCAGGGACTCAGTCATCATCATCATCATCTTCTCTGAGAACTTGCATAGCTTGACTCCACTTTGATGTCTATACACCCTTACTCTTTTCAGAGAAGGGGGTATTACTTTTAAGACCAGTCTCTTATCTGGCACTATCCTGGTATCATCTGATACATCTATTTGTCCAGGATAATAATAATAATAATAAATTCTTTAAGCGCCAAACACGGCGCATAAGGCAGAAACCAGTGCTCTCCAGGTTGTTCGTTGTGACGCCACTCCTCTTAGCTCTTGCACATTATTTAGGCCCAACGTTCTTCCTTCTCTTATTATTGTTCTTCTGAGTGTTTCTTTTGGTCTTCCTTTTTTCCGCTTACCCTCAGGAACCCAAGTGAGCGCCTGTAGTGGTATTCTGTTGTTTTGCATTCGTAGGACATGACCGATATATGACCATCGTCTTTTCCTTATATAGTCGGAGACATATTTCTGCCTAGAGTCTTCTCTTATTTGTCGATTAGTCTTGAATTCTTTCCAACTGATGTTCATGAGTTTTCTAAGACATTTGTTCTCGAATGTATTCAGCTTGTTCTCCAATGATTTTGTTATTTTCCAACTCTCACAGCCGTATGTTAACACTGAGATAACATTTGAATTAAACAGACGAAGCTTGGTATGTATATTCAATGATCGTAATTTCCAAATGTTAGATAATCTATTGAAGGCGCTAGCTGCCAAAGCAATTCTAGTATGGATTTCTCTTGTTGTGTCACCATCCTGAGTCATTTTACTGCCTAAATAATTGAAACTTTCAACTTTCTGTAGTTTTTCCCCGTTCAAGATGATATCAAAGGTCTCGTTAGAAAAGTTCATAGCTTTAGTTTTAGAGGCATTTATTTGGAGACCAATTTTAACCGAGAGATGACACAAATTATTTATTGCTTCTTGGGATTGTCTTGGTGTTGAACTTAAGAATGCTACATCATCTGCGAAATCCAGGTCCCCCAGGAATTTTCCATTTGTCCATTTTATACCCAATTGTTCATTGTGGGTATAGTTTCTCATAACCCAATCAATAGCTATTCCAAAAAGTAGTGGTGACATAATACAGCCTTGTTTCACCCCTGTTTCTACTGTAAACCATTCTGTATTCCCTTTATTTGTTCTAACACAACATCTTGCATTGTCATATAGCGCTTTGATTATATTCACATATTTTGTTGGAAAACCATAGATTGTAAGTATCTTCCACAATGATGGGCGGTGTAGACTATCAAAGGCTTTTTGAAAATCGACGAAGTCCAGG
The DNA here is from genome assembly GCA_024509875.1 of Oreohelix idahoensis. Lineage (NCBI taxonomy): Eukaryota > Metazoa > Mollusca > Gastropoda > Stylommatophora > Oreohelicidae > Oreohelix > Oreohelix idahoensis. The sequence continues at coordinate 203,784 of JAMPIV010004185.1, forward strand.
ATAGCCCATCTCTTATTAACATTAAAACCTCTTATCACAGTTACCAAGCTAAAATTAATGACCCAACCGTGGGAAACAGCGTAAAAATTCGCAATAGTAGTAATCACATACAGAAAATGCATTGTCCAAAAGTATCACAGACTTTAAGAAACCACTTGATGAAAGCAGTGGCGGCTCTAATGCTTTTTAGCTGTTTGGGATATTGTGACGAGTAGGGTGTATAAGGGTAGATGTAGAAAGTCAGACAACACTTATACACCGTTCGTCTAACTCACTGTCTAAGGAATACCTCCTACAGCCATATCAATCTCCAACAATATATTATAATCACAATAAGTCACAATGGGCGCAGGACCATTACAAATACTGGAGACATCACCAATCCCGAGTATCCTGCAAACACTCTGCTTCTCGGAATCACTACAATCACCGAATAGACTACTTCATAAATAACTACTGCAACATCCACCCTTCTCTTCTCTACACTCTTCGCTGTCTCCTGTCTACTCTCTACTGACTCAACTCTCTACTGACCCAACACACATCTCTCTCTGACTGACCCCTTTCATTCGTAATCACCAAACACGTGAAAACCTTCCACGCTCCACTGAGCTTCATTCACGCCTAACTACAGCTAGCAGCTTGTCTTAACCTCTGCTCACAACATTGCTTGTAACTAAAATATTACAAGGCAAGCATTCCTAACTCACATGACTACTAAACTCCCGCTGGAGCATGGGAACATTCACACATGCAAAATACCATCAAAACACTCCGTGACAGATAGGCCTATCTTAATATGAAACAAACATAAAGGTATGTTTTCAGGCACTCGTAAGAAATAAAGAAAAAGAACACTAGACAACAGAAAAACCACAGACATGAGTGGCTTACCCAGGATTTGAACACTGGACCTTCCGAAAGGACAACCCCGCCTAGCTATCTATAACGCGGGAGCATAATAGATTAACACAAGGGTTTAAAATGACATCATACACATCAAATACAGTACATGCCGTTTATCGTTAAGATTACACTTGTAAGACACAATATTTAATTTTTATGGGTTGAACAATTGTAAAATTACAATTTATAGGAACGTAATAATTACTCGAAACGGCTGTCGCTGAAATTTCAATTTACTTTAGGTTTGTCCTATGCACCTTTATTGCTGACAAGAACAAAGTCATTAGGCTAATATGGTTCTAAATAATTTACTTCCAATTTTGTTTGAAAATCATTGTACTGAACGTGTTTTTCAATTAAAACAAATCTGCTTCATTCATTGTGAAATTAGGGTTAAACCTAATGGTTGTGTTGTTAACACTAACGAGATCACAAGGCAGCAGCGTTCGTGGATTAAGAAAGAAACAACCGCATCCATTGTCCCTTTTTATATATTCTGCTCATGCGTATTGAAGCCTATTTTCCCAGCGTTGTGACATAAATATTTGTGAACCATAAGCTTCGTCAAACAATTCTTTGGCATTCTTTTTGATGGCTTATGTTATTCCCCCAAGTTCAGAAAGGTTCGGCAGGGAATGTGACGGGATAACAGCGAGGGATTTGGTGGTGAGAGAGCTTGAGTAGGATTCATTGTAGAATAATAACTGTTTAAAAAACAAAAAAACAAAACAAACAAAAAATATATATAAATTAAAAAAAAAAAAATATATATATATATATATATATATATATATATATATATATATATATATATATATATATATATATATATATATATATATATATATATATATATATATATATATATATATATATATATATATACATATATATATAGGGAGCCGCGCTGGTGTAATGGCTTCGGCGTTGTACTGGCGACCAGGTGTTCATGGTTCAAACCCGGACGTCGGCGTTTGAAGAAATGTTTACGGCCGGAAATTTGACTGAATAGCCTGAACGGCTCCTGTGATAAACCCTCTGTGGATGGGAAGGAGCGAAGCTCCTGACCGGGTTGGAAGGAAAGTCCTCAGGTTCCCCAGCCTCGCAATGACATGTCATTGGGCCGAAGGGCTGAAAGCCCAAGTGCCGCTGGTTAAGAAAAAAAAAAAAAAAAAAAAAAAAAAAAAAAAAAAATATATATATATATATATGAGGCGTGTTCAAATGAAACCCGCCCGTGCTGTGCGAAGTGGACATTTGTAGGAGGAGCATGATGACGTAATAAGCACATACTCATGAACAAGTGTTCATTCTCCTAGTATTCATTGTTTGTGCTGCAGACCATTAAAATAATGGCCGGTGTGATACGGAATCCGTCCGAGGTCGATCAGCGAGCGGTGATCCAGTTTCTAACAGCCGAAGGATGTCGACCAGCCGACATTCATCGCCGAATGAAAGCAGTGTATGGTGACAAAAGTGTGTCTAAGACTAAAGTGAAAGACTGGGCATGAATGTTTCGAGAAGTACGTCAGTTAACGAAAGATCTTCTGCGGCCAGGTCAGGTGCATATTGTTGCGACAGAAGAAGCCATCACCATAAGGAAGAACGCATAGGGTGGAGTTTGAACCACCTGCTGCGTTACGAAGAGGAGGGTGATGCATTTCTGTTGCGCATAGTGGCAGGCGATGAGTCGTGGTGCCACCACTTTGAGCCGTGCAGCAAAACAGCGAGCATGCAATGGAAACATCCCGGATCACCAAAACCCAAAAAAATTCAAGTCACAGATTTCCGCCGGTAAGGTTATGCTGACCACATTTTTTGACCATGAAGGGCTTCTATTGGTTGACTTTAAAGAGCCTGGCTTGAACATCAATGCCATCCGCTACAAAGACACACTAGACAACTGTGATAAAGTGGGATGTTATAAATATTTATAGGGGACTTAGTGTACTGACTGAGATCAGCTGTGAAGGTATCTGTATCTAATAAGTGTGGTGTATTACAGATGACCTTACTTGCTACCACATTTATACCTCAGTCAGAATTATTCTGGAATATTGTGATGACTACGTTAAATGTCTAGGGTTATGAAAATGATGAAGTGTAAGTCACAACAACAACAGACAGATAAACAATTTAATTTATTCCACAACACTTACAACACTGTGACACTCACACACATATAACACTCTATAAGACTATCTTAAATGAGTCAAGTGTTTAAGTTTAAAAATATATGTATTAATTCTTTCAATAATGGGTATCCTGATTCAACTACACAGTGAACCAGGAATCACAATCAAATGTAATTACAAGTATTATGTACACAGTTTATATATATATATATGAACTTTGTATTGACATAGTTTATTATTATTATTCTATGTGTGTAATTTGTGCAGTAGTAATATGAGGAAATACTGGTTTTGTTCAAGCTTGGTTGTTGTTTTTCATCATGACTTCAAGTGTTTGATTATCGGGGAAATAGTATTGGGAAAAGTTCACAGTTCCTGTCATTTGAACCAATTAATTGTCCCTCTGTGTTTAACAAAATGTCAATTTTTGAGGGGGGCACATAATGTTGAGCTACTCTGGCCACAGAAGCTTATCTTTCGTGATGGCGGCAGGAAAAGACTCCTCTGCTCGATTGCTTCCTGTGTTCTGGAGACACCTCACTGGTCGCTATCTGGACCAATGAGTATGCTGTCAGCCTCTGGATTTCAGCAAAACTCAGACCAGGTGCTGCTTCAATAACTAGGACTACAGTCCCACAATTCATGGAAATAATACACAGATACGTTGACTGGCGATGAATAATGGCACAAATTCCGATCTGCCTCTGTCCCAGACTTTTATTTAGAAAAATATGATCTGGCTCTCAACGCACTGTTTCTTAGTAAGTTTATTTTAAAATGTGGCACTGAACTGACGCTCTTAATTGACTATATTGGCGGGTCTAACCAATCGGGCCATGTTTACACAGCTTTTCAAAAAAAGTACCCTTACTACCGTTTCCCCTAACAACAAAGAATTTGTATTTGAAGTCCGACTAATCGTGTTTAGCCTTACATTTACTTCTATCCAATCAAATAGGATTTTACATGGTGGCCCATTTCCCGTAAAATAGTGGTTTCAAAACATGCCACTGTGCGATTATTTTTTGTATGTTGTCTGACACCCTCACTATTTTCGTTTGGCTATAATTTGTTAATTCCTAGACTATTTGCATAACACTTAATATATTCTTTGTCAGCAAGTCCCAAGGAACCCAAATATATAAGTTTTAAGGGAGCTAAGTGGCGGCGTTCAAAATATGTATTTTCTTCTAGGATAGTCGTGCTGTTACCACCTCCTCACTTCCAAACTTTTAGGGTGTCTGCTGTACTGTCAGGCTTTCAAACGTAAACCAGTATAATGTCATGTTTCCTAATAAGCGTTTTTTCAGGTTTTTTAAACCTAACTCTCGTAGTTGTAGTGTTTTTTATCACGGTCTATTTGAAAAAAAAGTTAGTGCCTCTGGCCTTTCGCGCGGGGAGGGGGGCATTAATTGTATATCGCGAGACGCGTGTTCGTGTTGCATGCGTTCCTGCTTTCAGCCCTCCCTCTCTCTATCCTAAATTCATCTGTCTTTCCGTTTATGTTAACGTAGTGTATAACATGAAATTAATGGAAGTATTAATTTAGGTCATTACGCAGTGTGCCTAGCTCAAGGTTTTCTTAGAAATACAGTACACGTTTTATTGTAGAAAGCGTGTAGTGATGCAGTAGGCTTTACTATCAACGTGAAACGTTACAATTTGCAGACGAAGTAGAAAACAAGGGGGATTTTTGTACGCCATTGTGACAGCACTGTACTTTTTACCATTTCTCTTTCCTTTTATTGAATTTATGTGTTAGGCTTTACATTTACCTTTTAATTTATATATGTGGATTTAGAATGTTTTCGACGACAACAACCTGTATACAGCCATCAAGAATAAACGACCCGGCATGCTTTCGCGTGGTGTGATTCTGTTGCACGACAATGCTCGTCCACATGTTGCGAACATTGTGCAGGAAGCGTTAGCAAGGAAAAGGTGGGAAGTTCTGCCACACCCAGCCTACAGCCCCGATCTGTCACCATGTGACTTTCATTTGTTCGGACCCTTAAAAAAGTCTCTAAAGGGACAACGATTCGACTCCGATGCAGAAGTCAGGGCCTCGGTGACCAAATGGTTCAATAAGCAACCAAAGTCATTTTTTTCGGACGGCATCCGCCGTCTACCCATGCAGTGGGATGCGTGTCTGAATGCCTATGGTGACTATTTCTAAAGAACCCCAGTGAGTACTTGCTTCATAACAATTGCTGTATTTAATTCTACTACTCTTGCTGATGTACCTTACATATATTTGTCATGAAGCCACTGGGACGAGTTTCATTTGAACACGACTCGTATATATATATATATATATATATATATATATATATATATATATATATATATATATATATATATATATATATATATATATATATATATATATATATTATATATATATATATATATATATATATATATCTCATCCATCATCAACATCCATACTTCTCGCCATCTGTACGTCGGTCACATCTAAGGAATGCAACTGTGGTTGAAAGTTAGACATTAATTGTATTGTTTCCCTTATACGTACTCTCCCGAAAATAGTAACACTCAACGAAGAGAAGTCGGTGAATTGTGCAACACAAAGTGAGTGACAGTGATATATGAATAAAATGTAAGTTTTTGATTATAGAACCCAGTTTCATTCCGGAAACGGATTTAACTCATCGTTTTGTTATAGATATCCTTAAAATGTAAGTTTTTGACTGTTTCTTCAAGACAAAATTTTAATTTAAAGTATTGCAGACTTATTATTATGGATCAAAATGATAAGATGGCTGCAAAACGAGCTGCAGATGCTAAGAGGAAGAGACGATCGCGTCAATAATAACGAGCAAGCGAGACTCTAGAAGAAGCAGCAATACGACGACAACATGAAGCGGCACAAAGACAAGCACAGCGTCAGTCACAACGAGCAAATCAGTATGCAGAAGAGCATGAATCTTAACGCGCAGCAAAAGCTTTTCGCATTCGTCAGTTGAGAGCATCACAACGAGCAAAGGAGACTTCAGAAGAAGCAACCGAACGTAGAGCAGCAGGTGCACAACAAGTGAGACGATCAAGAGCTGCACCTAGTCCAACAATTCCAAATCATGATGCCTTTGATGAGAATGCAGTTGCTGTACACAGCTGTGGCCCAATGGATCAGGAATGTCAGTTCTGTCACTCTCTCAATTTTCAAGTGGAAAGATCAACCGATGGTACACTCAAATATTGCTGCCATAAAGGTACAGTCCTTTGGAGCAAGAAGGAGAGCAGAGACGTCCTTTTCCTCCGTATCTCAATGATCTTTTGAGTAACCCAGCGCATCCACAACATCGACATTTTAAGGAAAATATCAGTTCCTATAATTCAATCTTGGGCTTTGCATCCATGGGTGCCATTTATTGACGGTTTATTGCAACTAACATAATTACCGAATGTTAAGTCGGTCGGTCTCACTCAAAATAGTAACTCGCGCCATAAAAAAGTGCGCAACGCACGGTGTGCAACTTGCGCGGAGTGGGTGTATTATAAAGCAAATACTTTGGTTTTGTTTATTTTTTTTTTTTAATTTTCTTTCACGAAATTAGTAGCGCTCGACAAAGAAAAAGTGCGTAAAAATTGGTGTGCATGAGCCCTCACCCGATGTACAAATCAAGAAAACTTGAAAGTTTTTGTTAAAAAAACTTATTATCAGGGAACACTCTTTGAAAACAATCCATGCACTTTCACACGAAATGTTGTCATCAAATAAATTTTAAATTGAATCTAAAATAACATAATTCTCGCCGTGTGTACGTTGGTCACAGCTGAGGAATGCAATCGTGTTGAAAGATTGTATTGTTTCCATTATACAGGGTGTTTCAAAACGAATATCGGTATTTTAGATGCATATAAATTTGGTTATTGAACACTTAAAAATATACAGTTTGCACCAAAAGAAAGTAAAATTGTCAAAGTTTAATCTCTTACATTACAATCCCTCAATGTGTGCCCCTCGTGTTACACGGCACACATCTAAGCGGTAGTCCAATTCTCTCCACACTCGCTCCAACTGATCCCTTGTTATTCTTTCCATTTTCATTCCTTGCGCCGTCTAGCGGCTGAAATGAAAAACATTTTTTTTATCGGGTAACTGTCCAAACTCGGAAAGTTTACCTATCGTTTGGTGCAAACCAAACATTTGTAAGTTTGCAATTACCAAAACTATACACCTTCAAAATACCATACCGATATTCTTTTTGAAACACCCTGTACATACTCTCTCGAAAATAGTTACAATCAACAAAGAAAAGCTTTCAAATGACGGTGTTCATGAACAGTTTGATTACACTGTATAATGGAAAGAAACCAAAAACACTCTAAGAATGTACTTCTTTCTATCTGCTCATCCTGGAACGGAAACAGCACACTATAATTAAAAACTCGTCAAGTTTGACGGGTTATTGCTAGTATATACATATTTATGGAGACATGTTATATGCAGAGCCGGTCCTGGGAATTTTTCAAGGCTGTCCTAGGCTTCGTGATGGCGCAGTCAACAACGTGCAGTACTGTATGTACTTTTACGAGAGTCACTTTCATGTTGCTGAGTTTGACCAAACTCCGTAAGAGATGTTCACTGTAGCATTTTATAAAAACACAATACATTTATGTTTTTAAAATCTTGTTGTAGGTAATTTTCCCTTTTCGTGTTGAATTACAGATGGGCGCTGATTGCGCTTTTTCTGAAAAAGGAATAATAGAAAATATAGGACAAAGATCAGTTCCATATACAATTGTTAAAAATTTACATTGAAATTTTCTGTTTCATTGTTCTTTAAAATTCTCAACGTTTCTTTTTTTCAAACAGTAAATTTCGGCGTCTCTCCTAAGTCGACGCCTCGTACCGCCCACGAGCACACCCTGGTTATATGTCACTATTGAACATGAAAACAAGAGTGTTTTTTTTTTTTTTTTTTTTAGTTCAAGTGGGAATAGACACCACTGTTTGCTAAGAACTAACAGCTACTGGATGACAGAGACAAGCAAAGAAAAGTAGAAGGAATTATTAGCTGTGAAATTATTGCAGATGTGAGGGAAACATGGTAGAAAATTCTCTGTCCATAGTTTTTACTAGTATTTAAGGATAGTGCGTATTTAAAAATAAAAATAACCGCACCACCACCGCATTCCCTTCTCCTCTTCCTGTAACGGTCGTTTAATTTCATTGACGTTGGCCCTCTCAATATTCACTTTCTTTCTTTGATACAAGCTTATTTATTGTTTCTTGGTTTTTTTGATTTATTTATTTGGTTACTAAAGATCAGGGATGGTTCTAGGAGATCAGTCGCCCCGAGCCAACAGGGGTTCAGTCGTCACCACCCATTGTGAACGGAAATAACAATCATATTAAATGTTTAGTTTAAAATAGTTAAAGAAACTATTATCTGATTGTTGTTTAACGAATCCTGTCCGATTCAATACAAAATGGAGCAAGTGAATTAAGTTTACCATGACATATCATTGTTTTCTGAGGTTTTTTTTTCATTCTTTTTAGCTGAGAAGAAGGTTCTGCGGATCAGTTAGTAATCACCAACAAGAAAATACCCAAAATCTCTAAATTTGGAAATACATATTTTATCCGATCTTTCATGATTAAGATACGAAGATCAACGTGACTGAATTTATTTTCCCCTGAATTATGAGTATTATATTTTGCACATATACTCGTATAACAGTAAAATTGCTGTAGTTCTCCAGAAAAATTCGTGTTCAAGTCAAAAGGGACAATTCAACTATATTTTGGGAATCTTGTGATCAATGTTCATCATGCGTGTTCTTATCGATAAGACAATTACTTGAAATTTTAGTTCTTATTGTCAATTTCTTGTGTTTAAATTGTAACATTGAGAGTAGATATGTGCAACTTGTCTCTAGGATTTAACTTTGCACTGAGCTCTCGCTTTAATGCGAGGGAGGGCCATTAACTCCGCCTCCAATATATCGCGCACCACAGGAAGTGGGTGTCTGTTTGAAGGGACCATTGGAGTACCATATGTTATTTTTATATCCTAGCATTCGGTTGTATCTACCCGGAAATGCAATGGCCGAGCGAAGAATGGGTGGGGTTACTACGAATAAGAATAAAAGACGAGAAAGGTTTTATTTTAAATAATATGTTTTCCTCGTATTTGCTAAGCGTGTTCCGTTAGACCTAGGGTCTTTTAGTTATATCAGGGTGCATATCCAAATATAAAGCCTTTTTGGCCTGGTTAAGAATAATGCGAAAGGAGTGAAGGTTGAGTCTGGAAGCTCATAAATGGACAATATGAGACATTTGATACAAGCACTTTTTTCCATTTGATACTTTTTTATTTGGTTGTTTGTCACGCTTTTTCGCACAGCCACATCATATGGATGTGCTGTTGGTTATTTTTTTTCTTGTTTCATGAGACACAATTACTCGACTCACTTGATATGTGAGGTGACAAAAAATCCTCGTCGTCTAACCAGTAACTGCACATTTAGCCATGTTATTTACCTGCCTTTTCACATCTATACCATGTCTCGTTCCGTACTTGCTGAATCGAAATTAGCGGGTGCTGGGAGATATGCGCGTTTGCAAAAAAAAAAAAAAAAAAAAAAGTGGGGCTTAGCAACCATTTTACGTGAGAAGCGTCAATAGCGTCCCGTTTTGCTAAAAAAAAAAAAAAAAAAAAAATCCCGGTTTCTGGCTCTTTTCCACAATTGTCTAGTTCTTTCTGATTCGCTTTCGGGATATGGCTTCTTTAAAGCCAGTGTAAGGCATTACATTTGTAAAATGTCTTCAAATCTTTGAAACTCAATTCTTTGAATGTACCACTGACCTGCTGCTAATGATTGGTAGAAATTGCGCGTGTTTATAAATTCAGTTTTACTTCCTGGATACCTGTGTTACGAAAGCTTTATAAAATTTCATATATATATACAGTAGAACTCCATTTATCCGAACCCCAATTATCCGAACATCCAATTATCCGAACACTTTTTCCAGAAAAAAAAAATCATGCGCCACCAGTCACGTTAGACTACATTTCTGAATCTTTTAATGCGACAAGCTTCAAATGTGTGCGAACAATTTGTAGAGGATGGAATGGGCTAATGGTCAGTCGCTTACGTACAGGAAGTCAGTTAGATCATAAAGTCAGTTAATATCTGGTTTACCAATCCAGTGTATGTGTGCGTTCTAGGCAGAACACTGGCTAAACAGACAGTTCAACTTAAAATAATTGTGTCTGCTACTACAGCAGAATAATTTTGGTGTACAAGTATTTATCTGTGCGATATGGCATCTTCCAGTAGGCCTAAAGCATATAAAAGGAACCGCAATGTTTTGTCAATTGAAACGAAAACAGAAATTGTCAAGAGACTAGGAAAAGATGAAACTGTGTCTTCACTTGCGAGGATTTTCAATGTTGGGAAAGCTACCGTCTCTGACATCAAAAGTAACAAGGATAAAATTATGAGTTTTGCATGGAAATTGGATAGTTAAAATGGGTCGAAGAAACGTAAAACCATGAGGAATGCGAAAGATTTGAAATTGGAAGAGGCTTTGTATATATGGTTTGTGCAAAGAAAAAGCAAAAGGGTAACCTATCTCTGGCTCTCTATTGTGTGAAAAGGCACTTCAGTTCAACAATCAACTTGACGGTCCTCCTGACTTTAAGGCTAGCCAGGGATGGTTAAGAAACTTGAAATCTCGTCATGGCATACGAGAATTGGAGATTCAAGGGGAATTTTTACCTAGCGATGCAACTGCCGCTGAAAATTTTAAAGAAACATTCTTGGCTTTTTTGGAAGAAGAAGGTTATTCACTCGATGATGTGTATAATGCCGATGAGACTGGCTTATACTGGAAATCATTGCCTCAAAAATCACTTGCATCTCAGAGCGAAGCAGCTGCCCCTGGGTTTTAAAAGTGCAAAGAGAGAGTAACAATTTTGGTAGCCGCGAATGCCAGTGGAAGTCATCGTTTACCGGTGCTAATGATCGGCAAAGCCAAAAAACCACGTCGTTTAAAGAATGTGACATGTCTCCCATTGTGCTACAAAGCACAGAAGAGTGCTTGGATAAATAGTGAAATATTTCTTGATTGGTATACAAATCAGTTCCTCCCAAATGTGAAGAGGTTGAGAGAACAAGAAAAGAAAACTGGAAAAGTAATTCTTCTACTGAACAATGCACCATCTCATCCAGAGACGGATACATTGAATGCAGTTGATGCAAATTTTAAAGTAATTTTTCTGCTTCCCAATGTAACAGCCCTAATTCAACCAATGGATCAGAGTGTTATAGCAAAGCTTAAAAAGATGTACAAGAAGGAAGTCCTGCGTCGTTTATTGTTGGCTGAAGATGAAGAAAGTGTGGTGGCGTTTTCCAAAAAGCTTAATCTCAAAGCTGATGCTTGGACCACCCTGTCACAAGATAATCTCAACACGGCTTGGAATAGATTGCTTGGGAAAAAAGGAGGAAATGCAACTACTGCAGTGGACACAAATGATGATGGAAGAAATGAAGTTGTGGAACTATTTCAAGCAATGCCCGGATTTTCGGACTGTGACAAAGATGATGCACACATGTGGCTAGAAATTGATAATGATTCTGGTTTTCAGTTTTTGAATGACGAAGAAATTTTGTCTTTTGTGCAAGAAGAAAACCAAATACATGTAGTGACCGATGATGAAGACTCCTCAGATGTACATGATGTACTTGTAGATTATGAAGAAAACCCAAAACGTCAACCAAATCCTGAAGAGGCCTTTATAGCACTAGAAACAGTGATGGCTTGGTACGAGCAAAAAGATGACAGCTGTCCTACACAGCTTCTGCTGTTGAAGACAATGCGGGACTTAGCAGCCAAAAGGAGACTATCCAGTTTGGTGCAAAAGAGGATTCCTCATTATTTTAAATAGTGGGCTACATCTGTGCAAGTACATGTATACGTAAGTTGCGCCTGGTTTTGAATCGTTTGTAATGTTACAATATTTTGATAACATTTCTCTTTCTTAAAAAAAAAAAAATTAATACAAGTAGTACATGCACTGCAGTGTAATGAAAGATTTTGGTGATACAGTGATCTAATACAGTGTGGGTATTATTATTACAGTACAAGTAAATATGTTTTATAGAGTATTTTCCTTGTGATGGTTAATTATTTTTAGAAATATGTGTACATGTACTCGATACATTATGTAATCCAATTATCCGAACATTTGATTATCCGAACGATGCTCGGTCCCATGGGGTTCGGATAAATGGAGTTCTACTGTATATATATATATATATATATATATATATATATATATATATATATATATATATATATATATATATATATATATATACAGTAGAACTCCATTTATCCGAACCCCAATTATCCGAACATCCAATTATCCGAACACTTTTTCCAGAAAAAAAAAAAAAAAATCAGATGCCACAGTCACGTTAGACTAAAATTCTGAATCTTTTGATGCGGCAAACTTCAAATGTGTGCGAACAATTTGTAGAGAATGGGATGGCTAATGGTCGGTCGCTTACGTACAGGAAGTCAGTTAGATCATAAAGTCAGTTAATATCTAGTTTACCAATCCAGTGTACGTGTGCGTTCTAGGTAGAACACTGGCTAAACAGACAGTTCAACTTAAAATAATTGTGTCTGCTACTACAGCAGAATAATTTTGGTGTACAAGTATTTCTCTGTGCGATATGGCATCTTCCAGCAGGCCTAAAGCATATAAAAGTTACCGCAATGTTTTGTCAATTGAAACGAAAACAGAAATTATCAAGAGACCATGACAAGGTGAAAAACTGTGTCTTCACTTGCGAGGATTTTCAATGTTGGGAAAGCTACCGTCTCTGACATCAAAAGTAACAAGGATAAAATTATGAGTTTTGCATCGAAATTTGATGGTGAAAATGGGTCGAAGAAACGTAAAACCATGAGAAATGCGAAAGATGTGAAATTGGAAGAGGCTTTGTATATATGGTTTGTGCAAAGAAGAAACAAAGGGGAACCTATCTCTGGTTCTCTGTTGTGTGAAAAGGCACTTCAGTTCAACAATCAACTTGATGGTCCTCCTGACTTTAAGGCTAGCCAGGGATGGTTAAGAAACTTTAAATCTCGTCATGGCATACGAGAATTGGAGATTCAAGGGGAATCTTTATCTAGCGATGCAACTGCCGCTAAAAATTTTAAAGAAACATTCTTGGCTTTTTTGGAAGAAGAAGGTTATTCACTCGATGATGTGTATAATGCCGATGAGACTGGCTTATACTGGAAATCATTGCCTCAAAAATCACTTGCATCTCAGCGCGAAGCAGCTGCCCCTGGGTTTAAAAAGTGCAAAGAGAGAGTAACAATTTTGGTAGCCGCGAATGCCAGTGGAAGTCATCGTTTACCGGTGCTAATGATCGGCAAAGCCAAAAAAACCACGTTGTGTAAAGAATGTGACATGTCTCCCATTGTGTTAAAAGCACAGAAGAGTGCTTGGATGAATAGTGAAATATTTCTTGATTGGTATACAAATCAATTCATCCCAAATGTGAAGAGGTTGAGAGAACAAGAAAAGAAAACTGGAAAAGTAATTCTTCTACTGGACAATGCACCATCTCATCCAGAGACGGATACATTGAATGCAGTTGATGCAAATTTTAAAGTAATTTTTCTGCCTCCCAATGTAACAGCACTGATTCAACCAATGGATCAGGGTGTTATAGCAAAGCTTAAAAAGATGTACAAGAAGGAAGTCCTGCGTCGTTTATTGTTGGCTGAAGATGAAGAAAGTGTGGTGGCGTTTTCCAAAAAGCTTAATCTCAAAGACTGCTGCTATATGTTAGCTGATGCTTGGACCACCCTGTCACAAGATAATCTCAACAAGGCTTGGAGTAGATTGCTTGAGAAAAAAGGAGGAAATGAAACTACTGCAGTGGACACAAATGATGATTGTATAAATGAAGTTGTGGAACTGTTTCAAGCAATGCCCGGATTTTCGGACTGTGACAAAGATGATGCACACATGTGGCTAGAAGATGATAATGATTCTGGTTTTCAGTTTTTGAATGACGAAGAAATTTTGTCTTTTGTGCAAGAAGAAAACCAAATACATGTAGTGACCGATGATGAAGACTCCTCAGAAGTACATGATGTACTTGTAGATTATGAAGAAAAACCAAAACGTCGACCAAGTCCTGAAGAGGCCTTTATAGCACTAGAAACAGTGATGGCTTGGTACGAGCAAGAAGATGACAGCTGTCCTACACAGCTTCTGCTGTTGAAGAGAATGCGGGACTTAGCAGCCAAAAGGAGACTATCCAGTTTGGTGCAAAAGAGGATTCCTCATTATTTTAAATAAGTGCAAGTACATGTATACGTAAGTTGCGTCTGGTTTTGAATCGTTTGTAATGTTATTTTGAAAACATTTCTCTTTCTTAACAAAAATAATTAATACAAGTAGTACATGCACTGCAGTGTAATAAAAGATTTTGGTGATACAGTGATCTAATACAGTGTGGGTATTATTATTACAGTACAAGTATGTAAATATGTTTTAGTGTATTTTCCTTGGGATGGTTAATTATTTTTAGAAATATGTGTACATGTACTCGATACATTATGTAATCCAATTATCCGAACATTTGATTATCCGAACGATGCTCGGTCCCATGGGGTTCGGATAAATGGAGTTTTACTGTATATATATATATATATATATATATATATATATATATATATATATATATATATATATATATATATATATATATATATATATATATATATATATATATATATATATATATATATATATATATATATATATATATATATATATATATATATATATAACAATTTCTAGCTCTTGTATCTTGTTTGCAATGTTTTCTGCCTCTTGTTTGGTTTCACGTTAGTCCCATCTTTTCACATCCAAGCTGCAACCTTTTTCATGACGCATATTTCGGGGATAGGAACTAAATTGCGCATCTCTTGAAATAACGTTTTTTTTTATTTTTAAAAAAATATAATTATTTATATTAATGAAGAAAAATATCCCGTTCAACCTCTGATGGGTTATAATTAGGATATATATTGTTTTCAATTCCAAATAATATGAACAACTGCCGATATGAGAAAGTGGCATCACATTTGTCAAATCATTGTCTTCTTTGATCCTTAGCCGCCGACCGTCAAAGAAGTCAGTGGCCATCACGCCTAGTGGCGTCTTGTAGGGCAACAACAAATTGATTCCACTTTGCTCGGTCGGTGGCCATCCTTCGTACAGTGCCCCAACTCTGGTTCATTCTTTGCATCTCAGCCTCCACAGTCCTCCGCCAAGTTGTTTTTGGTCGGCCTCTCTTTCGTTTTCCTTCAGGAGTCCAAAGCATAGCTGTTCTTGTGGTGGCATCAGGGTCTCTTCTGAGGACATGGCCAACCCAGCTCCAGTGTCTGCCAGCTATGATGGTGTGCATGTCCTCTTGCTTGCTACAAGTAAGCAGATCTTGGTTAGTGATGGTATTCGGCCAAAAGATTCCGTGAATTTTTCTTAGGCATGTTGTGTGAAAATAGGACAGTTTCGACATTTCCTTCTCCGTAACTCTCCAGCATTCCGCACCATAGAGAAGCACAGAAAGCACACAGCTCTGATACAATCCTAATTTTGTGCTTGTGCTGTATTGGGAGGACTTCCAGATGTTGTTTAGGCTAAAGAAGGCTGTTCTTGCCTTATTCATTCTGATGTTGATGTCTTTGCCTGCCCAGCCGTCTGATGTTACTATGCTTCCTAGGTATGTGAAGGTATCTGTCAGTACCAGTTGCTGATTCCTTACTGATATGGGCTTAGGGTTGCTCACATTGAGCGTCATGACCTCTGACTTCTTTAAATTGATGTTCAAGCCCACCTGCTGGCTAAACTTATTAAGTCTATCCGTTTTTTCCTGGATGTGTTGATGTGAATGTGCTAGTAGTGCAATGTCATCTGCATATTCCAGATCTTCCAATGTAGAAAATGTTGTCCATCTTATTCCTCTTGGACTGCCCTCTGTTGTCTGGCGCATCACCCAGTCTATGACTGTTGTCATGAAATATTCTAATCCACATATATAAATTATTAGGTAAATATGAAGCCTAACAAATAAAATTAATAAAGAGAAGAGCAATGGTAAAATAACAGTGCTGTCACAAGGAATGTACTCGAAATCCCCCTTGTTTTCTGCTTCGTCTGCAAATTGTAACGCTTTCATGTTGATAGTAAAAGCTTACTGTATATTACCCGCCTTCTTCAATGAAACGTGTGCTGCATTTCTAAGAAAAACATTGAGAGACTGCGTAATGACCTAAATTAATCCTAACATTAATTATATTACGTTACCAAAACGAACGAACAGATGGACAAAAGGATGGCGAGAGGGGAGGGCTGAAAATCAGGAACGCATGCAACACGCGACGCGCGATATACAAATGCTGGCATCACGCGTGTAAGTCTACAAGCACTAACTTTTTCAGACGGACAGTGATAAAATACACTACCCTTTCCCAGAGTTAGGTTTATAAATCATAACAGACTCTTATTAGAAAAGATAACAATAGATGGGTTTACGTTTGAACACATAACAGTACCCAGACAGCACATCTTCCAAACAGGAGGTAGAAGAAATTGCATATTTTGAACGCAGCCACGTAGCTCCTTTAAATTAGTATTTTTGGGTTCCTTAGGGCTTGCTGACAAATAATATGTAAAACGTTACGCAAATAGTCCAGGAATTAATAAATTATACCCAAAATAAAATATTGGGGGTGCCTGACAGCATAAAATCATTTCTGCTCATAAGATTTTTTTTTAACGTGTTTGAAAAAAATTTACGTTACAGAAATAGCCTACCATGTAAACTCCAAATTGATTGGAGCGCAACAAATGAAAGCCTAACCACGATTGGTCGGGCTATAAATACTATCTTGGTTGTTAGGGGAAACGGGGAAAGGTAACATTTTTTCAAACACTTGTCGAAACGTGGCTCATTGGCCAGTCTCGCTGATATACACACTTGGGAGCGTTAGTTCGAGACCACTTGTTTAAAATAGCTTGATAAAGCATCAGTGCGTTGAAGCCAGCATATATTTGGCTAAATAAAAGCCTGGAAGATAAGCAGAAGGAAATTTGTGCCAGTTTGTGCCAGAATTCATTGCTAATCAACGTATCTGTGTTATTCGTATGAATTGTGGTAAGCTTGAACCATTTAATATCTTTTAATGAAAATTGAATGTGAATTGTTGATTTATGCCTGTATATATATGTGTAGTTCAGTGGCAAACGTGAGGTAAAGCCTAAAATGCTCCAGCCTGAACAGAGGGTGTCGGAGAGAAGTAAAACGGCATGGAATGGCCAAACAGTACACTGACACCTGGATGATTGACTAGAAATAAATAATGCTGGAAGTGCAGAGGCGTAGTAACCATTAAGGATGGTAATGCTGGTATAAAGTATTTCAGATGAAGCTGACTGTTGGCCTAACGCTCTGAACGCAATGTTTGTGCTGTATTGTGATCAGTGTAAAAGAGAATATAAATTAGTTATGAAGTAGAAGGTACATCCTTCTTGATTTCAGGGACAGTGGTCTTGATGGTACTGAGCAGCATCTGGTCAGAGATTTGCTGAATCCAGAGTCGGACAGCATACTCCTTGGTCTTTTTAGCTATCAGTGAGGTGTCTCCTGAGCCCAGAGGAGAATTCGAGCAGAGGAGTCCTTTCCTGCCGCCATCACTCAAGATAAGCAGAGTTGGCCAGCTGAGCTCAACATTATGCCCCCTCATCTTGAGATAACTTTATAAAAATACTATTCAGAGGGGAATTTACTTGTCTTAAAATCAGGAACTGTGAACATCTCCAATACTGGTCCCTAAAGACAAACTATTGAAGTCATGATGACAAATACCAACAGAGCTTGAACAAAACAAAACCAGTATTACCTCATTTTACTACTACACAACTGACACACATAGAACATTTGTACTAATATATGTCACTACAATATTCATATTAAATACATTCTGTACATAACTTGTAATTTAAATTGATTGTGATTCCTGGTTCCCTTGTAGTTGAATCAGGACACATATTCATTCATGCTAGTAATGAATACATATTGTTATTTGAACCGTTACGAGTGACTTCTTTAAGCTATTCTCATAGAGTGTTATATGTATGTGAGTGTCACAGTGTTGTTAAGAGTAGTGGATTAAATTAAATTGTTTATCTGTCTGTTGTTGTGACTTACACTTCACCATACACATACCCTAGACACATAACGTAGCATCACACTATTCCAGAATAATTCTGACTGAGATATATAGATATGTGGTAGCAAGTAAGGTTATCTATAATACACTACTCTTAATAGATATAGATACCTTCACAGCTGATCTCAGTCAGTACACTAAGTTCCCTATAAGTATTTATAACATCCCACTTCACCACATATATTGGGGTCTCGCTCTTGGGATTTTGAATCTTTAACTATTAAAAATATTGGGGGTAATTCACTTCAGGGAATATAAGAATTAAAAGGTATCCTTGGGTGGAATTAAATAAGGTTGAGCTCACGGTGCCTGTGTTGTCCATTAGAGATTGAATTGTTGGTTAGACATTGTATAAATTTACATAATAGACAATGGCGGACCTGGCCAAATTTCGATCTGCTGCGGTTCAGACTGCAAAAGAGTTAGGATTAGATGGGCAAGTTATGGTTGCCTATGTCACTACGGAATGTGACAAATTTATTGAACGCGAAGAAAGAAGGTTTGAAGCCGAAAGAAAGTTAGAGGCTGACAGGGAAATTAAGAAGTTACAATTTGAAGCTGAGGCTGAGACTAAGAGGTTGCAGATTGAGGCTGACAAAGAGGCTAAGAAATTGGAAGCAGAAGAGAAGAAATTAGCTGCAGAAAGGGAAGCCGAGGAAAGAAGACAGGCTGCAGAAAGGGAAGAGAGGAAATTAGCTGCAGAAAGGGAAGCAGAAGATAAAAGATTACAAAGGGAACATGAGTTACGACTAAGGGAGTTTGAGTTTCAAGGCCATGCTCCTGAAAATGGTGCCAGTCCCTTTGCCTCTGATGCTACGGTTACTCAAGGAGCCTCAACCTCAGCTATGAATTTTCATTTAGATCATTTTGTTGAGAAAGACGATGATATTGAGAGCTATATAAATAGGTATGAACTATTAGCTACCACGTATGGGTTAGAGAGAGAAAGGTGGAGCTTAAAGTTATCTCAGGGACTTCGTGGGGCAGCTTATGAAGTTTTTGCAAAAATGAGCAGAGGTGATCAGGAAAATTATGACATGCTAAAGCAGGCTCTTTTGTTAAGGTATGAAAAGAATGCAGAGTTTTACAGGAAAAAAATTTAGGAATGCTAAACTACTGTCAGGTGAAACCTATCACCAGTTCTCTGCACGCATAGAGACATACTTGGAGAAATGGACTTCTCTGGGGAAAACCCAAGATCTTAAGGAAATGGTCCTTATAGAGCAACTAAGAGAGTCCATGGCTCCAGACCTGAGAAAGTTTCTCATGGAACAAGGTGCAGAGAGGCTGGGTGAGTTGCTAAATGTTGCTGAAAGGTATCAAGCAGCTCAAGCAGAGGTAACAGGTAATAAAAAGAAACAGGTGGATAACTTTAGGGCACCACAGAACTTTAATAAATTTGATCCTAGGGATCAAAATAAAGGTAAGCACCAATTTGATAGGCCACGGTATGAAAATAAAAATAAATTCCCACAATTCGATGAAAGGAAATATGATGAAAGAAAATCTTTCAACCAAGGAAAAAGGTGGTGTAAGAATTGTCAGATGGACAATCATGACACTGACCGTTGCAGAAGGAAACCTGTGTATATGGCAACCCTTCAGGTCAGGTCGACCTCAAGACAGGAGGAGGATATTATGTTAGATACCACTCCAGAAGAGATGAGGAAGGCACAGGCTGGGGATAAAACACTCAAGCCTTGTTTCAGAAAATTGTCAACTTGTCATACAACTCCAGGCAAGGGAGATTTTTACATGAAAAACAAGTTGATGTATAGGAAGACTGGAACTAGATCCAATGGTCACGGACAGCTGGTTCTTCCAAAAAGATACAGGACAGAATTAATAAGGAGCCTACATGTGAAACCAGATGGGGACCATGAGAAGATAGGTACCATCATTCAAAAGGTGGCTCACAATTATTATTGGCCCAAAGCAAGATGGGACATTGAGAATTTTGTAGAAAGGTGTAGCATAGCACATGAGGGAACACCCACAAGTGGGAACATGGATCAGGACCTGGACACGCCATGGGGCAAAATCAGGCCTGACAATAAAAGGAAAAATAGATTTGATAAAGTGGACCAAATGGAATGGGAAGCCCCTTTTCACGGACAAGCTTCACTTAACTGTTTTACA
This sequence comes from Oreohelix idahoensis, assembly GCA_024509875.1. Classification (NCBI taxonomy): domain Eukaryota; kingdom Metazoa; phylum Mollusca; class Gastropoda; order Stylommatophora; family Oreohelicidae; genus Oreohelix; species Oreohelix idahoensis. The sequence continues at coordinate 224,262 of JAMPIV010004185.1, forward strand.
ATGGCCACTATGCGGAGAGTGCAAAAGATGTCTTACCCCAGGATAAGCCGAAAATCCCTCAATCGGACTTAAACAAACTGGAGGAAGAGGATGTAGAGAGGAAATCTCTCATCAAGAATTTTAAGAGGGGAGAAAGCCCCAAAAGAAAAATTGGTAGCGGTCGTTTTGTGAATGATAATTCTGGGAGGAAAAATCATCACTATAAAGCTTCGAGTGGAAGAGACCATACCGGTGCATGGACAAATAGGTCCACACAATTAAAGGTCCATATGTAGCTTTGTTAAGAACGTGGACTGATGAAAAGGCAGAGGAAAACATTACATCTTCATACCAATATGTGAATGAGCTGACCACTCGGTTAAAAACTGGCTGGAAACTTGCCAATGAAAATTTGAAACAAGCCAGGAAGAAACATGCTGCCTATTATAACAGGAAGGCGAAAGACAGAAATTTGGCTGTGGGAGAGAAAGTACTGCTTCTTTTGCCTGGGAGTCAGAATAAGTTACAAATTGGATGGCAGGGTCCATATACAGTTCTAGAGAAGGTGTCTAGAACAAATTATAAGATAGATAAGAAGGGGAAAGAAAAAATCTATCATGTGAATCTCCTGAAGAAATATTTGGAAAGAGAACATCAGGAAGAGACACACTTGTTGACCTTGTCCATCGCCATGGAGATGAAAAAGGAACCACTTTCATCATTTGAATATCCATTACACCCCTGTGAGACAGCAGCACAGGTGAAAATCAGTACACATTTAACGAAAACTCAGAAAGAGAGAGTGCAACAGGTTCTAAATAATCATGCAGAGGTGTTAACAGACCGACCAGGGCATACAAACCTATTGGAATATGATATGAAACTCATAGACTCCACACCTGTCTGTATGAAACCATATTCGATTCCGTTTGCTAAGGAAAAAGCTTTGAAGGAAGAGATAGACTATCTATTGAAGGAAGGAATTATTTCGCACAGTGAGTCTTCGTATAGTTCCGGTGTTGTACTTTTAAGGAAGCCCTCTGGAGAACATAGACTCTGTATAGATTACAGGAGACTGAATGCTATTACAGAAGGACAGGTGGATCCATTGCCGGATACAAATCAGCTGTTTGCCAGGCTAAATAAAGCTAAATATTTCTCAAAAGTGGATCTGAGTAAAGGATACTATCAGATTCCAGTAAAGCCTGAGGTTAGACCATACCTAGCTTTTAGTACCTCAGAAGGACACTATGAGTTTAATAGATTGCCATTTGGATTGAAGAATGCACCTAGTGTCTTCTCTAGAATGATGAGAAAATTATTGGATCCTCTGAATAATCCCTGTATAACAAATTTTATGGATGATATCCTTATAGCAACAGAAACATTTGAGGAACACATTGACTCTCTGAACATGCTGTTTGATCGACTTAGGGAGGCAAATTTAACAGCCCGACCAACCAAATGTTGCGTTGGATGTAAAGAATTGGAATTTTTGGGACACACAGTTTATCAGGGAAACATGACCCCTGACCCAAAGAATTTAGAGAAACTACAGAAAGCCCCGAGACCACAAACCAAGAAGGACGTGAGATCCTTTGTCTCATTATGTGGTTTCTACCAGAAGTATATCAAAAACTTTAATTCCATATGTGCACCTTTAACGGAATTGACACGTAAAGGACTTCCAGATCGCATTACATGGACACCACAATGTGAAATGACTTACCAAGAATTGAAGGAAAAGCTCACAAGTAAACCCATTTTGAAATTCTTGACTTAAGTCAAGAATTCATAGTAAGGACGGATGCAAGTAATATTGGGTTAGGTGCAACTTTACTACAGAAATCAGATGCATTGGATGGGGAATTAAGCCCAGTGGCATATGCTAGCAGAAAGTTGAATAAAGCTGAAATCAACTACTCAACTAGCGAAAAAGAATGTCTTGCAGTAATATGGGCAATAAAGAAATTCAATATTTATCTATATGGGAAGGCATTTAAGTTGCAAACTGACCACAAACCTTTATCGTTTTTAGCACAGGCTAAGCATGAGAACTCTAGGCTACTCCGATGGTCTTTGCTTCTGGCTCCATATAATTTTAGCATTGAATATATATCTGGAAAAACCAATCTGGGAGCGGATTTTTTAAGCCGCCATCCGTGTGATGAGAATCACCGTAAACCCCCGAAATAATAATAAATTTCTCTATGTGTATATAGAATAAAGGACTGACATATAATGTCTGTTTTAAGAGGGGAGGTGTCATGAAATATTCTAATCCACATATATAAATTATTAGGTAAATATGAAGCCTAACAAATAAAATTAATAAAGAGAAGAGCAATGGTAAAATAACAGTGCTGTCACAAGGAATGTACTCGAAATCCCCCTTGTTTTCTGCTTCGTCTGCAAATTGTAACGCTTTCATGTTGATAGTAAAAGCTTACTGTATATTACCCGCCTTCTTCAATGAAACGTGTGCTGCATTTCTAAGAAAAACATTGAGAGACTGCGTAATGACCTAAATTAATCCTAACATTAATTATATTACGTTACCAAAACGAACGAACAGATGGACAAAAGGATGGCGAGAGGGGAGGGCTGAAAATCAGGAACGCATGCAACACGCGACGCGCGATATACAAATGCTGGCATCACGCGTGTAAGTCTACAAGCACTAACTTTTTCAGACGGACAGTGATAAAATACACTACCCTTTCCCAGAGTTAGGTTTATAAATCATAACAGACTCTTATTAGAAAAGATAAGATTAGATGGGTTTACGTTTGAACACATAACAGTACCCAGACAGCACATCTTCCAAACAGGAGGTAGAAGAAATTGCATATTTTGAACGCAGCCACGTAGCTCCTTTAAATTAGTATTTTTGGGTTCCTTAGGGCTTGCTGACAAATAATATGTAAAACGTTACGCAAATAGTCCAGGAATTAATAAATTATACCCAAAATAAAATATTGGGGGTGCCTGACAGCATAAAATCATTTCTGCTCATAAGATTTTTTTTTAACGTGTTTGAAAAAAATTTACGTTACAGAAATAGCCTACCATGTAAACTCCAAATTGATTGGAGCGCAACAAATGAAAGCCTAACCACGATTGGTCGGGCTATAAATACTATCTTGGTTGTTAGGGGAAACGGGGAAAGGTAACATTTTTTCAAACACTTGTCGAAACGTGGCTCATTGGCCAGTCTCGCTGATATACACACTTGGGAGCGTTAGTTCGAGACCACTTGTTTAAAATAGCTGATAAAGCATCAGTGCGTTGAAGCCAGCATATATTTGGCTAAATAAAAGCCTGGAAGATAAGCAGAAGGAAATTTGTGCCAGTTTGTGCCAGAATTCATTGCTAATCAACGTATCTGTGTTATTCGTATGAATTGTGGTAAGCTTGAACCATTTAATATCTTTTAATGAAAATTGAATGTGAATTGTTGATTTATGCCTGTATATATATGTGTAGTTCAGTGGCAAACGTGAGGTAAAGCCTAAAATGCTCCAGCCTGAACAGAGGGTGTCGGAGAGAAGTAAAACGGCATGGAATGGCCAAACAGTACACTGACACCTGGATGATTGACTAGAAATAAATAATGCTGGAAGTGCAGAGGCGTAGTAACCATTAAGGATGGTAATGCTGGTATAAAGTATTTCAGATGAAGCTGACTGTTGGCCTAACGCTCTGAACGCAATGTTTGTGCTGTATTGTGATCAGTGTAAAAGAGAATATAAATTAGTTATGAAGTAGAAGGTACATCCTTCTTGATTTCAGGGACAGTGGTCTTGATGGTACTGAGCAGCATCTGGTCAGAGATTTGCTGAATCCAGAGTCGGACAGCATACTCCTTGGTCTTTTTAGCTATCAGTGAGGTGTCTCCTGAGCCCAGAGGAGAATTCGAGCAGAGGAGTCCTTTCCTGCCGCCATCACTCAAGATAAGCAGAGTTGGCCAGCTGAGCTCAACATTATGCCCCCTCATCTTGAGATAACTTTATAAAAATACTATTCAGAGGGGAATTTACTTGTCTTAAAATCAGGAACTGTGAACATCTCCAATACTGGTCCCTAAAGACAAACTATTGAAGTCATGATGACAAATACCAACAGAGCTTGAACAAAACAAAACCAGTATTACCTCATTTTACTACTACACAACTGACACACATAGAACATTTGTACTAATATATGTCACTACAATATTCATATTAAATACATTCTGTACATAACTTGTAATTTAAATTGATTGTGATTCCTGGTTCCCTTGTAGTTGAATCAGGACACATATTCATTCATGCTAGTAATGAATACATATTGTTATTTGAACCGTTACGAGTGACTTCTTTAAGCTATTCTCATAGAGTGTTATATGTATGTGAGTGTCACAGTGTTGTTAAGAGTAGTGGATTAAATTAAATTGTTTATCTGTCTGTTGTTGTGACTTACACTTCACCATACACATACCCTAGACACATAACGTAGCATCACACTATTCCAGAATAATTCTGACTGAGATATATAGATATGTGGTAGCAAGTAAGGTTATCTATAATACACTACTCTTAATAGATATAGATACCTTCACAGCTGATCTCAGTCAGTACACTAAGTTCCCTATAAGTATTTATAACATCCCACTTCACCGGCTTTTTATGATTGACACTAAATTCATCAGCGGATCAAATCATTGTAAATAGGGACAATCACAATTGTTCTTATATGTTAAATAAATATTTAAAAAAAAAAATCAAGAAGAAACTCTGAACAAGAATAATATTAAAGTGGAGGGGTGTAAAGGCCTGGTGGTTCCAGTTATATAACTGACTTTAACAGATATTTAACTGACTTTCATCTGTTAAAAGTCATATGCATTGTAAGCAAGCATCAGACCTTCACATTCCCAGCCACTATATATTAACATGTGTTCGTGTTAAATATTGTTTGACTATATTATGCAATTCCCTAAGTCTGTCTATTCTTAACACCTCTTCTATATATATAGGTAAGTTGGATGCTTGCAAATAATCTAATAAAAATTTATAGAATAAAAATAAATAAAAAAAAAAAAAAAAAAGACAAAATAATATAAAAAAAAAAAATAAAAAAAAAAAAAAAAAAAAAAAAAAATAAAAAAAAAAAAAAAAATAAAAAAAAATAAAAAATAAAAAAAAAAAAATAAATAAAAATAAAAATAAATAAAACATAGTTTAACTATCAACTTACAAAAGAAACCTACCCAAATAACAGGATAAAAAAATCCATTGATTTAGAAAAAATAAAGGATATATAGCAAGAATACCCATAAAATTTTACACAAAAATTTATGGATAAAAAAAATAAACATAACATTCACCAATATTTGATATTACCATTCCATTAAAATTTCAAAAAAATAAATAAAATAACCTACATCCATAACAACCACTACCTCTTAAAACAATATACAAGAAAAAACATTCCCAAATGAAGACTATTTCACTTTGAACTAAAATTTACCCATAAGTAAATAAAATAAATAACCATAAAACAAAACCACAACCATATAAAAATTTAAATTAACTTATAAATAGCAACATAAACCATACCCTCCATCCACACACCAAATACCCCCCTACAATAACAAAACCAACCAATATAAACCCGCTAAAAACCCAAAAAAAAAAAATTAAAAAATAAACCAGTTTACAAACCCTAGTATAACAACACCTCTGAGAATTTATTCCTCAAATATCTGACAAAACCCCCCGCCTTACATGTCTATTCCTTTCAGATTTTTATCCCACCCTTTCCAACCAAAAATACAGTAAAAGCTCATCACCTACATTTTAAATTGTATCTGCCACCTTTATGCCAACCATTTGAAGTAATCCAAAAATTATTACACTCTGGAATATAAGGATGTTAGTAGCCAGTATGGTCCCTTTCCCTGCTACTATGACAGGGGTATCTACCATTGTTTTACAGTAAAGTTATTTACTCACATAATTTGTTGAAAGATGTATCTTAAAACATTCATTATCAGTCCATATTTAATTAGAATATATTAAAAATTGCATACCTACTGTTTTATCATAAACCAATATTACCCTAATCTAAGTCATATAAAGTAGTCTAAACAATGGGGTATATCATGCAGCTACTCAATCCTAATTTCTAGTCTGAATAAGGAATCCTTCGCATGACACTTGTCCTCTAAGCTCGTATATCAAACGCGAGCATATCTACAATATTTCAACATATTTGATGCACAAAAACTTACGCCATTAACCTAAGTCGAATAAGGCATCTTCACACACTCACCATCATATAATGTCATAACAATCAAACGCGCTCCATATTTCCCACTTAATACATAGATCTCACACATACCTTGTCAGCAATAATAATCACCTTTCAACAAGTCCTACTCCACCCATGTGACAAATAACAATTCAAGGATGTACTTATCACCAAACCATCAAGATATCTATTAATACAAATACTCGTTTCTAAAGCCATCCAATTAAATCTTAACACTCTTCAGGCTTCCTCATACGTATCAAAATCCTAATGACTGTAATTGCAAACCAGTCTTTAACCCACACATTCTGCCAATTTCTATATCTCTCCAAACAGCGCTACACATAAATCCTAAATATACTTATCTCAAACCTTAAAATTCCTACCATCTGTCTCCCACCATCAAAGATATCATCGTGACATCTACCCCCTTCCTCCACAAATTAAAAACAAAACCTACTGAACCAACTATAACACTCCACCCTCATCTGAGAGACTACATGCACACCCCACACATACTTCTCATACAATTAGTCTCTTAAGCTAGACAAATCTACCCCTTCAATAAACTCTGACGAATACATACACTTCTAACAGACTTGTAAGAACGTCAAATCAAACACATAATAACATCCACTTCATTAACAACCTCAATCAACCCACAAAAAAAACAATTCTCTAACCCTTACAAAATAACCATCAAGCCTCTAACATTGGAATCCAAACCCTCTTTAATTCGTCCGCTACACCATTCCGGGAAACTCTCATATGAGTGCTGTCAATGGTAGCAAACAGATCAACAATACCAATTAGATCAATCTACCGGAACCAGGATTCTCAAACCTCGAAGATTTATCAAAACGTCAAATAGGTCTGATCAACTGTCCAACGGTATTAAACTTTTGACCCTATCAAACCACCACAACCCCAACCACCCCACACCCAACAAACACTACTAACCAGGCAATCTCATTTCGAATTGTTGTAGTACCGTGGTCTCTGCCGGTAACAGTTTCCGAACTAACATAACATCACAGGATGTAGTTAACCCTCGTGGTCTTGCCATAAGACATTGCGCCAATCCCCACAGATGAGCCGTCGGACCGCAGTATAAAGGGTTTTGCCTCAAATCACAATCAAAAGAAGGATTGGTCGTCTGGAAAATAAACTCCATTGATTTTTTGATAATGCTCTTCTCGCATTCTGCTGACCATACAACCCGTTGGCATCCCTTTAATAGTAATGGAGGAGGTTAAACATCAGAAATTGTAGAAAATTGAGATGATTTTGCGATAAAAAATGAACCAAGATCCCATCAGGCTTCTGACCTGCCTCTTAGTCCTGGTGCCTGTATGTTCTAAAAATTTTTGATAACCGTGCCAGTCTCGGGTTTTTAATAGATTATTACCTTTCGATAAACCCCAAAAACTCAACTCACAAAAACCGAATACAAATCTTACTAGGGCGAGCCGTTTAAACGCATGCTTGTACGTAAACAAACGACAACAGGGGAATGGACATCCCCTGACATATTTTTTTGTTTTCGCCGATGTATTCATTTGCCATCTGCCTCCAAACTACCACTCGAAGTACCTAACTACATGTCATCATGTACGTAATCACATCAGTACCAGGCTACCCAAAACCTCTCAACCATCTAGTGCCTGCGCCTAAAGTTATCTTGTATGCCAATACCCTCTCCCGCGAACACAGTCGGCCCAACAACATTCCTAAACCGAACTAAACCCAATATGGTGTGTGAATTGGCCATCCGTACAAAGGTTTATTGCCTAAACTAACAATGAGACCTTCCCTGATCCCCGCCCTCCTGCATCCCGACCGTTTACGGTAAAACCCGACCCATGCTCCAGTTCCATGTCCCAATCGAAGTCCTACGCTAGCAATTAACGGTTCGGTATTTGCTGAGCTGCTCAATCACAGAGGGACACAGACATTTGAACAAAGAACTCGTAAGACTACGATTCATGACAACGCGAATGAACCCGATATTTATCTTTCATGGTACCAACCGGTGAAACACAAAAGGGGAGATAGGAGTTATAATTAGACTCTCGCTTGAGAAATGATCCACCAACCCGTAACATGTCATCTAGACTCTATTCTTTTTCAATCGGCCTACTGTTGAAATTTAAGTGGGCTAGCCGGATACGGCTTTAGCCCGTGATCGTTTATGGTCGTCCATCAGGATGGAAATGATTGTGGTCAGATCAAATATCGGTATCGTTCCTGGCAAATCAGTGAGTAACATCCTTAAACTCTCCGAATTGACCGATCGTGCCTCCGATTTCCTGTGTTAGTCGTTAGGGTCGTTACATATCTGCACATTCTCCCCCAAGACTCGGAAGTGATAACAAGGGGAAACGAGAGTACAGCTTGGAGCATTAAAATCATCTCCCATTTCTCCAATTCATTAATGACCACAGCACACGCCATCTTCGGGGTCTCCCCAGACAACCCAGCGTCCCCCCTTTTTAGAGGCTCTGGCCGTTCGCATGTAAGCGTTTTTAACATATTAATGTGGAATACTTTCTCCTTGTGTTTCCGAACCTGGATTAAATAATCAACATCCGTTTACCTTCTTAAGCACCCTAAAACGGTCCTCCTGCAATTGTAATGCTTCAAACGACTCCCTTCCATTTAATGGAAGAAGGAATCCCATATCTCTTCACCGGGAACCAAGAACAGTAGTTTTGGAATACCGCGGTTTAAAAATAGCGTATTGCGCCGGTACCAGCGCCCTCCGCCACGGATACACATTTATCACGTGCCACTGCACAAACGCGCTTTGAACAATAGCGGTCAAGTACAGTTTAAAGACGTATTCGTAAGACTGGAAACGGAGGACCCATCAGAACACCCAACCAACCAGTAATATCTTTCGAGATGTGCATTGGGCCCCTCGGATTCGCCCCGGACAATAGTTTCAAATGGGGATAACCCGGTGCCTTCCCTCCTGATGTGCCTCTCCTATAGGCAAATAATACCTGCTGGAAAGGAATTTATCGCATTCTTGGGGAAATTCAGCAGTGACCTTGGCCAAACATATCCTCTGCAATTCGCCATTAAATCGTTTCACAAACCCCGTTTGAGGAACTGGGTGATGAAAAAGGGCTGGTGAACGATAGGGAAATGCCTCCAACACTGATAGTATAGTAGATCTCGGATACTATATCTCTATTTCCCTATGGAAATGAATTGACGACGTATCTCCTCTATCAACTCTAGAACAATATCACCTCGGGAAACCCAAACTTTACTATACTGACGAACAACAACTGCAACGCAATCCGCCACAGCCTGAGAGGTGAAACGTCCCTCATAGGGCAACATGCACGATAATAGCCATACGCTAAGGGTGGCCAAATCCTTTGTTCATAGATCCACCCCATGTTCAGACATAAAAACGAAAGCCCTCTCTCTGATGCAACAGAAGAGAGGACCAAATGATTATCGCTTGCCAACGATTTCGTGGAGAAGGGGCGAACGAACTCGACAAAATCAACAACCTGCAACAGAGCCTACGGTAATTTACCTTTATTGGTGTCACTGGCCGGCATACCCCTTCAAGAACCTGCAGTATAACCTTTACATGTCTTTTGTTTGTATGCCGTGCCCCAATAGACATTGTGACAGAAACACTATGGCAAGTTTCTTATAGCAATCTCTCCATATGTATCTCCATCAAACGTGTGAATCCGGTGTGCCACCTGCAACAAACCTTTGATCTAATATGGCTGCACAGCGCACAACCACACTGCGTGCTTGAATAAATTCGAACTTGGCTTGGAACAAGCATCTGGTCAAGAAAACATCATTATTTCAACCTCAAAACCAGTAACGTTTCCAACATCGGTCGCACTTTACATCACCATTTTTGTACCAAAGTGTAACCATTTTCTGCAATGTTCCATCAGCCTCGCTGCTGCTGTACAAAGTCCGATGCTTGGTCCCCATCGGGACCCCGTGGAGACAAGCGAGGTAACATGGGACCGTGTAACATTTTAGGCGTAGCAAGATGTCGGTTACGTTCCCGCGAGTAATCGCCAATGAATTGTCCGTCTTCTCTGATCACGCGCGCCCTTTCTGATGACCAACACACACATGGCCACAACTGACACCGTTCGACCTGCTACATTTCTGTGATGTCTTCCTGAGTACAGGTCACGAAACACCAAGCACGTTTCCCTAATAATCAAATCGACCACTTGGATCCTGTCAACGACTACACAGCTAAACGCCTGCACCCCGACCAGACATAAAGGGTGTATCCACTTCTACTAAAACACGCTAGGGGGTAATATTCAAACATTTCCTTTCCCCCAAATGTCACGCAAATTCCTACAGTCTTAACCACACCTCGAAGGCACGATTCGTCAATACATGATCGGCGCACTCCTTCTTCGTAGTGCATCCTGATAGTCCCACAACACAGACACACCACACACGGATTCGTGAACCAATGCCCTGTTTAAATGCTAAAGCTTCCGCTCCCATCAAGATAATGATAGGCGCAAGGCAACATGAGTAATGAACCACTAAATTACGTAAATAGGTCATATCGCATCCAGGTTCAAACAAAGGCCCACATCCCCTCTGCAATCTCTCGTTATTAAAGGTTTCAGTCAGAACGCATGGCAGTGAGCATTAGCCCTTTTCTGAATTTGGTTTATGCGACCAGACTTCTTGCAGCACGTCCCCCTTCCGTACCACCACGCGCCACAAACGAAAGCTGACTACCAAATCATCTTTCTTTCACGGACTACCCGCCTTTTGGTTAAATTGAGGAGTTTTTCTTGCTCCCGTTTGTCCTCCTTTGTCATTCCTTTCAGCTCGGACCTACGCTTCTCACTATACCAGTCCGTTGAAATCGGAATCGACTGGTACGTTTTCTATTCGGAATTGCCCATCCCGAGTAGACCTTTTTACAATGCCTAATCACCCGTGTATCTAAACGGAGATCTATCCTGAGACGAGTAGAACGATTGTTTTTTTTCGGAGATCTGTATCCTTAAAATTATCATAGTTCCCATGAGATCCATGCCCACTAGAGTATTGCCGATCAAACCTTCTCCTGGCAAACCTGTCCGCACTCTTGGACCGATGCTGCCGGAAAGGTTTCCCAATAACCTTGCCAACACATGTAGCAAAAGGCTCAGGGACAAATGACTTGCGAATTGTCTTACCATGTCTCTCTCTGGGTTTGCGTTCTTGAAAAAATGTAGACAAACAGTCCCCCCCTCTGGGTATTCAAAATCCCTAATTCCCTCGCAGCTCTGTCTCCTATTAAAAAGAAGTCCATGCTATCTACTTCCTCCCGAAAATTCGGTAATCGTAGCCTATAAGGGCGAGCTGGCTCCCTAGAAGTTGAACTAGGATTGCCAGCATCAAGCTCCAACTTTTTTATAGCAATTTCCTTGTCCGCCTCAATCTTCATTTTTTCTAACTCCATCCGTCTTAGATCTGCCTCAATTTTTTTATTTTCTGTATCTGCTTGAATCTGTCTCAGTTCCTTATCCCTATCTGCTTCAATCTGTTTCAGTTCTTTTATCTGCTTCAATCTGTTTCAGTTCTTTATCTGCTTCAATCTTCAATTTTTGTAGTTGACGCTCCTCATAGCGTTCTCGTCTGTCATCTTCTTGTTTTTTCTGTAACTCATACTCTTTGTGTTCGGCCTTTGCCCACTCAAGCAAAGAATCCCCCGACTTTCCTGTCTTCTCTCCAATTTCTATAAAATCCTTAAGGCTAGACATAGTATAGATCTATGTGCAATACAAATGCGGTGGCAAGCTAAGAAATAAGTAAAAGTATGAAGGTTCCCAATTCCTCAAATTGTACCCATACCCCTACAAAATTAACAATAAATATATTGTTGCACAAGACCAATATATATTTGCAGACGATGGGTACAATGTACCTGCAGTCACGAATACACCTGATTAAAAAAACAAGCAGGTGAAAATACAGTATGACAAAACAGTTCCAAATAAGGGATCCGATGAAACGAATCCTTGCTTGTCTATACCCAATCAATGTCAAGATACAATGACATAAATCTCAAGCTCACACAGTGGTAGCTTTAGACAAGGACATCTGCATAATGGCTAAAAAAATGATGTCCGTCTCTTATTTCACCAATGCGTGATTTTACAAATACATACCATATACAAAAGAAATCAAAAATTCATGTACTATGAACAGTACATATAATGATGAGACACGAACTCACTTAACAAACAACACCAACAGTACGATAAGAAAGTGATGACAGATATATGAGATAGAAACACATAAGTATATACAAACCGTACTGTTAACAAACGAGAACAAGGAGATTGTCAATATAACTTATGTACAAGATAGCAAGAAGAAAACAGGAGAATACGACAGCAAAACATGACGAAAAAGAATACTTGCAAAAATATGACACTATGCATACAAACAAGACAATCACCGCTAAAAAACTGAAAATGTGCACGGTCAGTTATGCTGGACAGTCAACAGGGTCAACTCTCTGTGCCTGTACCCCACTGCAACACTGACAGTGTTACTGCCTAAAGAAATCAGTTCAACATAATCCCTTTCCCATAAGGAAAAAAAATAAATCTGTTAAACACGCCACCAATACCACACTTAAAACCAATGCATTACAATAATAAGACAACAAAGACGGCACGAAAACCAGTAGTGGACGGTGAAGCGACGAGGTCTGTAGCAAGGCAATATCAAAAGGCAGAAAGAAGTCACACAAATAATTGAAATATGTAAAACAAATGAAATTGCAAATGAAAGTATCAGAGACAATGAAAAGAACAGATAATAAAATAGTAACAGAAAAGCATCATTGCAAAACTACCAGCATATGGAGAAACGAGCTAAACGAAAAAAACTTCAAATGGATGAGCAGAGTAGACCAGTAGTTAAAAACATGACGATACGGGAAACACATAAAATAAAGTGACGTCAAAAAAGAAAGTAGAACAGCAAGAGAAAAGAAAACAAGAAAATATAACTAAATTTATGACTGTCTTTCTGTAAACTGAATCCTCAAATTTCCAATCCCGGCTTGGCCCCCAAAAATATGTCACAGTATAATATCTACACTTTCATGACATTGTCCTCTAAGCTCGTATCAAACTGCGAGAGGTCACACAATCAACATACTTGTAAACGCCATTCACAAAGCGTACACGAAGGCGTGCTGACAATCTCCCTTTTTAATCATAACAATGAAACACGTAGGAATTCAATAATAATAGCAATACATTGTCAGCAATAACCATATGACTGGATCAACAAGTCCTACTACCCCTGGACTATACAACAAGGCTGTACAAAAGCCAGCAACCATAAAGAGAGCACGATTAATATGCAATGCGGCTTCTAAAGCCGGCCAACTGAAATCTTTCTCTGTCAGGCTTCCTGTTCACTCCATTCCATTGCACCCCTTTGCACCATTTTCTTTGAAAGCTGATGTGCGCACCAAAATATATGTTTATTCCACCAAAGTCCATGTGCGCAACAAAAGATATTATGTGACAATATATAATAATATATAAATAATAAATATATAATAATAGAATATAAATATATAAATAACGTGAAATAACGTGCATTTCTTCCCAATATACTTCAATTGCACCAGATTTAAAAAAAAATTCTTCCCCGTGTTTGTGTGTGTGTGACAAAATTGATAGAATTTTGCGCCATTTATATTAAGCAGTTCGGGTAAGTATGAGTGTCTCCACCACATATTTATATACGGTATTAGGCCAGTGATGCCGCATTGCTCATCAAAAGATGAGGCTTCTATGCTTGCAACACTGTTTATGTACTTCTGAAGCAAAATGGAAATGAATGAAATGAACACATGCGAATTTAGTGGTTATCAGGGTATGCAGCAGTAAGAGCACACCATAAAAATTTTTTTTTTTAAATTAATGAAGAAAAACATCCCGTTCAACCTCTGATGGGTTATAATTAGGATATATATTGTTTTCAATTCCAAATAATATGAACAACTGCCGATATGAGAAAGTGGCATCACATTTGTCAAATCATTGTAAATAGGGACAATCACAATTATGCTTATACGTTAAATCAAATAAAAAACAAACAAACAAACAAAATCAAGAAGAAACTCTGAACAAGAATAATATTAAAGTGGAGGGGTGTAAAGGCCTGGTGGTTCCAGTTATATAACTGACTTTAACAGATATTTAATTGACTTTCATCTGTTAAAAGTCATATGCATTGTAAGAACAGCATCAGACCTTCACATTCCCAGCCACTATATTTTAACATTTGTTCGTGTTAAATATTGTTTGACTATATTATGCAGTTCCCTAGGTCTGTCTATTCTTAACACCTCTTCTATATTTATACATAATTACAGTATTTCTCCGTCATGTTTTGGTGGGTGACTTACTCGTAAGTCCTAATTATAACCCAACAGAGGTTGAACGGTATAATTTTTCTTCATAATTAAAAAAGAGACCATGAGGAGTATAAGAAAGCATGAGCTGTAATAAGCAGAAATGTTTAAATTGTCGAGCCTAAAAAATTTGTAAAGTTTCGCCTCTCGCGCAGTCTTTAACCCACTTCCCCTGGACAGGATTGTCAGATATTTTCAAGAAAAGTAGCGAGAAAAGAATTTAAAAGTAGCATAATGGAATTCAAAGTAGCCCAATTTGTGCGTGTGTGTGAATTACTATACAGTATTAGTACTGGCCCCCTTCGGTCATAACTGACTATGGGAATGGCTTTCAGCTGTTTTTTTTCTTCTGGTGTTCCTTTCAGCGTGTTCTTTCCTCTTCTGCTTGTTGTGAGTGCTTCTTTTCGTCCAGTCTGAGGTGACGCCGTAGGGAGCATCGCCACTTGGTGCGATCGACAGCTTCATCCTACCAGGTTGCTGGATTTATGTCTAGTGTCTTCATAGCTGTCAAGCACACATCATTTCAGCTGGGGGCGACCGACTTTTCCTTTGTTATCTGCCAGTTGCCCGTAGAAAATATCTTTGGGGATGCGACCATTTTCGATGCGGCGGACATGACCAAGCCAGCGTATTCTGTACTGTTTAAAGCATAATATATATATATATATATATATATATATATATATATATATATATATATATATATATATATATATATATATATATCGAGAGAGAGAGAGAGAGAGAGGGAGAGAGAGAGATACTAGATAGACATAAATACTTGTATAATATCGCGATATTTAAAATAAGATTTTTTTTGTCTCAGCCTCGCATTAATGAAAACTCACAGCTGAATAGATTGTAATAAATCTTCTGTCTTCTTCAAGTTCTTCATCTTCTTTGTCTTCAGATTTGTTGTTCGATTTCTTGTATATGTCAGAATTATATTTTAACATCAAAGCTCAAAATTAACAACAGCAAATGCCTTTTTCTTCCAGCATCATTTTGATGTGAAGTATTGAGGCTAAGAGATCTAAACATATCCGACTCAAGAGCTTGATTTTCGTTGATGTCACTTGTGAAAACACGCGCTCTATAGTGACATTAGTACTAGGTAGGCTGTATAATTTAAATGCAAATAATGTAATATCGTGTAAAAAAGTTCGTCTGCTGCATTTTTTACATACTCATAGTCTTCTTCTTCTTTAGGTGCCTGGTCTAAAACAGACTCTGGCGATCATGACCCTCCAATCTTCTCTGTCTTTTGATAGTCTAATGAGGTTGTTGTTGCCCATGCTGTTGTTTGTTGCCCAGTTGTTTAAGCTTTCCACATACATCTTTCTCTGCCGTCCTCTTCCTCTCCTACCTGGTATTTTCCCACATAAGACTAATTCCTCCACTCCTCTTCGTCTGTTAATATGTCCCATTGTTGCTGTCGTTTTTGACGGTTTCATAAGACGTAAATCTATTTAATACTTTTGATGATCTAAGTTAGAGAACTGTTTATGAACTCCCTGGGACAGGTTGATTTGGGGTTATCTTCCCTTTGTTTTATTCATTGTTGTTGACCTGTCTTAAGTCGGGGTTAGCTTTACTCAGATCTGTGCTGTCTACACATGCGCAAGTTTTTTTTAGCGCGAACGGAGAGACTTTCGTCAGGGAGTGATGATCTGGATTCTGACCGGACTAGTATGTCCGTGGTACTTCTCTGCATTATCTGGGGGAAAGATAGTCTTCAGTGTGACTGTGATGTCAGTGATTCTCCCCAGAGTTATTCTGTTCGTCAAGAATGACGACAGTTGTTATTTGTGTATTTCTCGGATTCTGTCAAAGGTAAAAGAAACTTAATTATTATGCCTAAGTTACAGAACATTTTGTGGCAACCTGTGAGTAGAGCTCACTGTCCTTTGAAATGCAGAGTCCATTATTTGTGCTCGATGTAGCCAACTAAGACTATTCGTCTAACTGTTATACAGAAGCCCAGTGAAAATATATTATTATGAAAACCGCATGTTGGCGGTATGTTTCGGCATGGATGATTATGCCTGCCTATGAAGAATACACAGTTGTTTACATTATTATAGAGGCCCGACATTACGGCCAATATCTTTGAGCAGAAGAAGATGTATCTGGCGTGTTATGCCAGATGAATTGCAGCATTATTATTATGCAATTGAGAACTCGCCTTTTGGTACGGCGGGGTTGGTTAAAGTACCTGACGCACTGAGTCAGTGGTACGTGAGCTGCGGTATGAACTATGTGTTAAAGGACAGACCATTGTCGATAACGTCCTGATAGATGAGTGGTTCAAGCTTTATAATGCCAGATGTTTTGCCAGTCATTTCCAGTTTATATGATGTCCTTGATCCTCGTCCATTTGACTGTAACTGTTGATGTCACTGTGTCTCGTAAATAAATGGTTGAAAAGTTCCAGCAGTTGCAACAATTACTGACTACTGCATGTGAGTGAGTGGGTGCATTGTTTATCTGTCAAAGAGCCTAAACGCATTCGTGTTGTCTACACACCCACATCACTTATCAACCCACACAAACTTCGAGTACTTCACATTCAAGAGATGTATGATGTTTGAATGTCAACATGACACCCTGTTAGCGCCTCAACGCCTGGTGAGCTAATCATGTACAACAACGCTGTTTGGCCCAGGTCGTACTGACTACGCACGCACAGAAACCTACAGTAACACCGTGCAGGAACATTGAGGTAGATCGTACAGCCTTCAACATTCTAGTGGCGCATCAACACATCCATACAATAACAGTACACAGTAAAGATATCGTTACATTCCTGGTGGTCATGAAATAGGACTGTTACACCCATAAATTTCATTTGTCTTTTCCTGATGGTTTTGATGAGCGATCTATTAACACCCGCAGCTGTCAATACCTCGGCATTTCTTTTCTTCTCTGTCCACGATATTCTCAGTATCCTTCTCAAAAACCACATTTCCGCTGCCTCCAGTTTTTTCACCATTTGGTTACTCATTGTCCAACATTCGCATCCATATAAAAGAACGGACCACACGTAGCCTCCTTAGTAAGCGAATTTTTGTGCTTATGGTGATGTTTCTGTTTTTCATTATGTTGCTCATCCTAGTAAAAGCTTCTTTGGACATGGCGATCCTTTTCTTTATCTCTGTCATAAGAGGTTTTGATGTTATTAAAAGATGGACTATCCTGGACAAATAGGTGTATCAGATGATACCAGGATAGTGCCAGATAAGAGACTGGTCTTATAAGTAATACCCCCTTCTCTGAAAAGAGCAAGGGTGTATAGACATCAAAGTGGGGTCAAGCTATGTAAGTTCTCAGAGAAGATGATGATGATGTACTCTGAGTCCCTAACGGCTACCTCTTCTGATCCCAAATTGATTTAGCTACGGGTCTAGGGGAATGTATTTAATATATTTAATGATTAATTTCAAACAGAACTTCAACTTTAATAAAAATTATTTAAGCAAGGCTGTATGAATTATATATATACAATTTAATTTTCCTGAACCTCAATCTTTTTGGTCAGGAATTATCAAACTCAAGAAAATGCTTATTTACATAATAAAATAAATATTTTGGAAAATCTGTTCCATTTCTGTAAAGGGGTCACTGGAATGTCTACACACACAGTTCCTGTTCCTAATATTGATACTGCTACCAGTCCTACACTGCAAGGTCTGATACTTTAATCATACAACGGTGTTTAAGTTTTCTTGGGTGAATGAGTTTGGATGAACTAACATTGCCTTCTTAAAGGACTTAACTTTAGACTGTTGCTGTTGCTGTTCTTTCAATAGTAGTCAGGATCACCAACTTTGTGACTCCTGGCTGAGAAGATGTTGTCTAGCTCTAAGTGTATGAGGAGCTCTCAACTCCCACACGCTCTTCTTAGCAATTGCATGCAGCCACGAGGTAAATTCGTGATATAACCTGGAATAGAAGGACAACCCATTCCATGTAGAAGTCTGCCTCAATCAATTCACCCCTAAACAATATTAAACTTACCATTGTCAGTTAATTGTGCTACCAAGTTGCACAAGACCTTGAATTCCGTTGTCTACAATCAGTTTCATGTAATCATTCTTTCTCTGTGTTGATTCAAGGTTTGGGTCCCTCGTCCATGTTTGGCTTCCATACAATAATCATGGCAAGTACAAAACAGCATGTGACCCATTGATTACTTCATTTTAACCTTCCCTATATGTTTAACACGTGATCTTTGAACAGTGTGTCACTCCAGAAGAAAATACTAAATTAAACCGCTACTACACTTACTGTCGTAATGTTGTTGCCAATTTGCAAACACTATACACATTTTTTCAATTCGAACAAGCCTGCTTCCTACTTAGGTCAGCGTGTCACAACACATCCCGCCGGCAGTATTCGAATTAATATGGAACACAAGCCTGTTTACTTACAGGTCAATTATTTAATAAAGTATGCAAATAAAATTATCTTTCTTACCCTCAGTTAAATAAGTTCACACACACAAGCTGACTGGCCGTAAAAGGGTTCTTAGCACTGCTCTTTCAGTTCAAACGGCAAAGGCTTGGTCCTACTGTCTTTTAGGATACGTCAGCTCGGTGTGGGTTTTATGATTCAGTGGCGGAAAACTACAAGCGGTTGTTCCTATTTATAGAACTACACCCGGCCAATCAGAGGAAAATCAAAAAGTTAATTTTTTTTTACCAGTAACTTATGCGGCTCTACGCGTGTCTGCATAATCTGACCAAATTTGAACATTTTATATTATCGTTACTAGTGGACCGATTTTAATTATCAAAAGTGATAATTAAACGGCCAATTCCTCTCTATCGTTCTATATAGTTTTCCTTTAGTTATTCCTTTGCATTTCAATTTGGTTAATTTTTAAGTAATTAATTTGGGCATTACCCTGATGTGAAAATATCACTAAATTAAATTTTTCTAAGGTAATATAATTTTATTTTGAGGGAATCTTTATGTTTATGTGATGTTAAGCAATATCAGCGCTATAATTCCGAGATATCCCTTTCATTTTAATTATCTTTAGGTAAACAGAAATAAATTATCTACGTTCGGTCAAAAACCACAAAATAGACATTATTTCCACGTCAACCAAAAATTTTCTTATCAACCTTTGATAAATTTTTGGGTGGGGGTCCGGTAACTTTTGACTTGTTTCCTAGACAATTTCTAAATACACTAGAGGGAGCCCAAAGACGTCAAGCGAAGAAGTGAACGCAGTCAGCGACGGACTCATAGCTTGACATGCTTGCAATCAGGACCAGCGAACCAGAGGCTGGTCAAGACCGCAACTTCCACCTCCACGTGGTGGCTCCTGGGAAACAGTTCTTGCAGCAGATGCTGTCTGGGCTGAGCGAGTGCGGATCGAAATGGGAAGGTGCAAACCCGGTCCATAAAAAATGCCGGTGCAGAAGTCGGATGTGTCGACCGAAAGGTGCCAGATATCACAGACTTAGGCGCAAACAGACAACAACGCAAACCACCGTCCCTTTTCATTCAAGGCGAACGAGGAAGAAGAAGAAGAAATACCTAAGAGATTAGTTTTGACGGTAAATTTTACTGGGGCCCCCTCAGACAAATTTCACATAGAGTAGATTGTTGACGGTAAATTTGGACAGGGCCCTCAGAAAAATTTCAAAAATACTGTGTTATTTCATAGATTTAAAAATACGTTAATTATTTTTAGCGGGAGAATTTTTTGAGCGTGTGTGTCATAGCAGATTCACATCACTACAAATCTCTGTTGTCGCATATGCCATCCATGATTTCAATGTGTGTGCCTAAATAATTAAAAAGAGATTAACGTTAGATGTTTTCTCTTTTTTTGCTGTTCAACCAGGGAGCATACTGGTTATTTGAGATTTTCTTAGAAACTACCAAGCATACAGTTTTTGCTGACCATTTCCAATATAAAAAAATAAAAAAATCCTTATCAACGACGCTCTCTTCCACCCTTTTGTCCTAGAATGAAACTTGTAGATATCGCCCTCCATGACTCAGCTATTAAAACTGTGTCATCTGGCATATCTCAGATTGTTGGTATTTATGGTCCGCGCGACTTTAATTCCCTCGAGGTGTTCAATGTGTTCGAAGTTACCGTCTAGCTGTATATGTGTTAAAAAGGATCAGGGAATAACACTCATCCCTGTCTAAACTCCTCTTTTAAACTGCTCTGAATTTCACTGAGTTCTTATCCATTCATATCTGATCGCGGAATCCCTGCTCCCAATATATGTTTCTTATTCTCGCTATGATCTTATCCCGTCTATATTTAGTTTTCATGTAACATATCACAAAAGGTCTTGGTTGTTTCACGTTTGTCCCAAATGCTTTTGTGTAAGTCTATAAAAGCATAGAATAAAGACTCATTATTTTTGTAAGCCTTCAAAATAAATTCTCTTTCATGAGGCATAGATAGTGATGAAAATTTGCATATTATGGTACCTTTATCCAGCAACGAAAACCGAAATGAGTTTCAAATATTTCCTGGGTCCTTATTTACTATTTCTTGTTCCTTTCCATTAATGGATGTTCGATAGGTTGTATTTTGGTGACATGGCTCATTAGGCTTGATTGATCTATGTGAATTCGCATTCTGTTGTTCCTGGTTTTTTAGGTATACGTGATGTGATAATTGATCTGCAGATGTTTGGTGGAATCTCTCCTGGATGACATATATCCTTTGTTCGGGAGTTTTTGTTATTTCATCTATGCCAAGTTTCTCATAATGACTTCATAGATTTTCTACAGGAAATATTGTTCCCCAGGCCCGGATGCATTTACCTATAGTTTTCATTATTTCTTAATAGCGTATTCAACCTCGTCTTTCAATATGGGTGGACCTAGCATGTTTTTTTCTTATGTTTGGTTTATCGCCTTCTATTCATCATCAAAGAGCCTCCTCTATACATTCTGACCATCATAATATAAAAATATCTTCCTTGTTCCATGTAGAATATTTTCCTTCCTTTGATTTTATACATCCTGTTCTGAATGGCAGGTACGCTTGCCCTGAATATTTCTCATTACGTGTTTTTGAGCAATAGTTTTATTAATCACTGTTTTTGTTGCTTCGTCGAATTTCTTTGGCATTGTTGCGGTTGGAGCCAGTTCTGTTTAGCCACGTTGCAATTTCTTCTTTATTTCTATATTTAATTTTTGATATTCTTTTTTCATCATTTTTCGCCAGTCTTCTCAATTCCATGAGTCTAAAAATTCTCGTTGTGTCCATCCATTTTAATGTTCCCTTTTTCCCTGGATTGGGGAATATGTATTCTTGCATTTGACATCTCAATGCATTTAATTGAAAGTCCTGCCATCTCTCCTCTATCGATGTAAGTATGGGGTCCAAAAACATGAACCAACGCTTAAGATGTCTTATAAAAAAAAAAAGAAAAAAGAACGAATAAAAAAAACCCAAAAACCCAACAATACCACATAGACTTTTCCAATCGATTTAATAACCGGCCCTCCAATGATTTTCTATAACGTCTGGTTTTCGATTTATATTGGTAAAGAGATGTCGAATGTGCAAACAATAGGTGACATGTTTTTAATTTAAAAAAAAACATAGAATTAATTTTTTACTTTTACCGGTAATGCGATTAAGCTCGTTTTGAAAAACCGTGGCATCTCCGCGAATGAACTGCATGAGCCTCCACTTATAAAATTTCCTTATTTAATATCTTTTAATCTATATTTACAATTTTTGACCCTCTTTTTAACTATAACTTTAGTCCTACCAGCCATGTCTGTAAATTTATAGTAGCGTTTATGAAGACAAATATAATAAAAAGTCTGCGCTTGCTGAGCTTTGCCAGATTGGATCCTAAATCATTGCAATATATGATAACACATATATTTTTATGATAAAGTATCCCATCAACCATTGTGATGGGTTATAATTAGGTATAATAATGTAGTAAATTCCAAGAAGAAGTAAAATCTGATTTCTTGATATCATAAATTTAGATAAATACATTATCTTCTCCTCCCCCTTCTCTTCCCTGTAGCATCCGAAATGCAGTAAATCAAAAACTGGAAAAATTGTAAAATATGTGTGTATGTTTGTGTGCGCGAGTGTTGTAACCCTCCCTTTCCCACAAAATTAAAAAAAAAGAGAAGTAAAGTCCTCCTACATAACTGGCTTTGTTGGTTAACAGTTTTTTTCATCTCTTTCCTTTAGATACGCCCCATTCTTCTATATATCCACATTTCAAGAGCCTCAATTCTTTCTTCCAAATACTTATTCATCGTCCATGTTTTCGCACCATACAGAAATGCTGAATATATATAACACTTTATGATTCTCAGTTTTAATTTGTGAGATAACTGTTTAGATGTCAGTATATGTTTCATGTTGTTGAATGTAGCTTTGGCCATTCATATTCTCTTCTTGATTTCTGTTTCACATCTGCCATCTTCTGTTATTATATGACCAAGATATACGTAGCTCTTGACTTGTTCCAGGATTTTCCCATTTACGCTTATCTTTAATGTGGGTTTATCGTCTGTTTTGCTAATTATCATAGTTTTTTGTTTTCTCAATATTAATGTCGAGTCCATATTCATGACTTATACTGTTCACTTGCTTCACTAGTTCTTGTAACTCCTGTTCGCTTTCAGCTAACAACACGGTATCATCTGCATATCTAAGGTTGTTTATTGACCTTCCACTGATGTTCAGTCCTGGTATTTCCTTCCAGATCTTACTGTGGCAGTTTGCTCCCAATAAAGGTTACTGAGTATTCTTATATCTTTTCCATCAATACCTATGTCTTCGAGGCATTCAATTATTTTCTCATGATGGACTCTGTCAAAAGCCTTCTTATAGAAGTAGCACGGAACAATTTACAAGTAGCCCAAAAGTCCCGAAATCGCACAATGATACAATTTAAAAGCGATGGGTCAGTAAATGTAGCCCAATCTGGCAACTCTGTATTTTCCCCAAAACAATAAAGGGAGCGCATTCTCCCATCATAGCACTTCATTTACAAAGTCTGCTAACCGGGCCAGTGGAGAGGACTGAGAATGTCCATGAAGCATCTAGACCTACCTGTGGCATGAAATGTTATAAGGAACAGACATGGTTTCGCAAAATTTTATCACACCAGTCCATTTTTTATTATTTGTTTTATCTCTGCTTGAAGTATTTATTTATACAACAGCTTCAAACGGGGACAAATCGTATGTTTTTGGCAAGTGCCTTCAACAATGTTCAGATCAGTGGTGCTCGAACATTACGAACTTTTTGCTCACACAACCAGTGTACATGAGGCTACTGTCGTGGTCATGCCAGGATGAGTGCAAGTATAGCTGTATGTGGCACACCGTTCTGGCCTTTCAGAAAGATGGCAGCCCAATTCCACAGTTTTATGGAAAAGTTTGTATATTACGTGACGAGTCTCATCTGTAACAATTTGTTGTTTAGCCTATTTAATGATGACAGTTACTGCCCTCAGAAGCACTAGGCCTAATGCAAACCAGCTATAAATTCAAGAGTGAGAGAGCAGTAGATCCCTGGGTTGAAATGAAAACCAGTGGGACATGTATTCGATATTGCATAAAAAAGAGTGGGGAGACACTAGTAAGGGGTTTAGAGGTTAAAATGAAGAATAGAGAACATGTTCTTCACTGTCATCCAAATGTATTGTTCACGACGTTAGGGTTAGGTTTATGATTCCTAACCCTTACCCCTTTTTAGTGCATCTCTGAATTATATTTTAAGGCCATATCAAACAGACAGCCCACTGTTTTTCATTTCAACCGGATTTAGGAACCCTAACCCGTACTTATTTTTAGTGCATCTCTGAATTATATTTTAAAGCCATATCAGACGACCTTCTTCTTCTTTGATCCTTAGCCGCCAACCGTCAAAGCAGTCAGTGGCCATTACGCCTAGTGGCGTCTTGTAGGGCAACAACAAATTGATTCCACTTTGCTCGGTCGGCGGCCATCCTTTGTACAGTGCCCCAACTCTGGTTCATTCTTTGCATCTCAGCCTCCACAGTCCTCCGCCAAGTTGTTTTTGGTCAGCCTCTCTTTCGTTTTCCTTCAGGGGTCCATAGCATAGCTGTTCTTGTGATGGCATCGGGGTCTCTTCTGAGGACATGGCTAACCCAGCTCCAGCGTCTGCCAGCTATGATGGTGTGCATGTCCTCTTGCTTGCTCCGAGTAAGCAGATCTTGGTTGGTGATGGTATTCGGCCAAAAGATTCGGAGAATTTTTCTTAGGCATGTTGTGTGAAAAGAGGACAATTTTGACATTTCCTTCTCTGTAACTCTCCAGCTCTCGGCACCATAGAGAAGCACAGGAAGCACACAGCCCTGATACAATCCTAATTTTGTGCTTGTGCTGTACTGAGAGGACTTCCAGATGTTGTTTAGACTAAAAAAGGCTGTTCTTGCTTTGTTCATTCTGTTGTTGATGTCTTTGCTTGCTCCGCCGTCTGGTGTTACTATGCATCCTAGGTATGTGAAGGCATCTGTCTGTTCCAGTTGCTGATTCCTTACTGATATGGGCTCAGGGCTGCTCACGTTGAGCGTCATGACCTCTGTCTTCTTTAGGTTGATGTTCAAGCCCACCTGCTGGCTATACTTATTAAGTCTATCTGTTTTTTCCTGGATGTGTTGATGTGAATGTGCTAGCAGTGCAATGTCATCTGCATATTCCAGATCTTCCAATGTAGAAAATGTCTTCTTTGATCCTTAGCCGCCGACCGTCAAAGCAGTCAGTGGTCATTACGCCTAGTGGCGTCTTGTAGGGCAACAACAAATTGATTCCACTTTGCTCAGTCGGCAGCCATCCTTCGTACAGTGCCCCAACTCTGGTTCATTCTTTGCATCTCAGCCTCCACAGTCCTCCGCCAAGTTGTTTTTGGTCGGCCTCTCTTTCGTTTTCCTTCAGGGGTCCATAGCATAGCTGTTCTTGTGATGGCATCGGGGTCTCTTCTGAGGACATGGCTAACCCAGCTCCAGCGTCTGCCAGCTATGATGGTGTGCATGTCCTCTTGCTTGCTCTGAGTAAGCAGATCTTGGTTGGTGATGGTATTCGGCCAAAAGATTCGGAGAATTTTTCTTAGGCATGTTGTGTGAAAAGAGGACAATTTCGACATTTCCTTCTCTGTAACTCTCCAGCTCTCCGCGCCATAGAGAAGCTCAGGAAGCACACAGCCCTGATACAATCCTAATTTTGTGCTTGTGCTGTACTGAGAGGACTTCCAGATGTTGTTTAGACTAAAAAAGGCTGTTCTTGCTTTGTTCATTCTGTTGTTGATGTCTTTGCTTGCTCCGCCGTCTGGTGTTACTATGCATCCTAGGTATGTGAAGGCATCTGTCTGTTCCAGTTGCTGATTCCTTACTGATATGGGCTCAGGGTTGCTCACATTGAGCGTCATGACCTCTGTCTTCTTTAGGTTGATGTTCAAGCCCACCTGCTGGCTATACTTATTAAGTCTATCCGTTTTTTCCTGGATGTGTTGATGTGAATGGATTTCTTGGCATTGTACATCCAGTAGTTTGCCATTGCTTTCTGGATGGTTCTGGCCGCGTACCATTACAGTCCATGGTGCGCCCTCAGCCCGATACCAGGCCTTTCCAACTCCTGCCCTAGAAGCCGTTGT